>JAZKJV010009403.1:0-600000 GCA_037367405.1 Ottelia alismoides | reverse complement strand
CAAAATAAGACCAAGTTGAAATGAATCGGATTTTATGTGTGAAACTCGGATTTTGAGACCTTATTGTGTATTTTACATTTTCCCTATTTTGATCCTATTATTTTATATACAAGAATAACTCCTTTTGATTTACTTATTTTCCATTTATTTTTTGATTTATGATTTAATAAAATATACAAAAATCTAAATCAAAACTGACGTAAAGTCAGAGAAAACAAATCACTCCAATTCTGTACATATAATATGTATATATGTCTCTTTTATTTTATTTATTTATATTTTTAATTATTAAAAATAAAAAATAGATTAAAGTATAATATATATTTTATATTTTATCTGATTTTATCTTGATATTTACCTTATTTAAAAATTACAAAAAATAAAAAATATAAGTATTTTATATTTATATAATACCACCAAAAATATGTCTTATACAGATGATTTCTTTTGATTTTAGTCCCTTCACAAAAGTTGTAAATCTTATCGAAACAATCAACTTTTTGAAGATTACTTTTTGATTTGATCTCATTTGTTATTTTTGTTGATTTTTTGTTTTTTATTTTAAAATTTCTGGGACCGACACGTGGCGGCTTTTGTAGCTGCCACATGTCATCCCTCTTCTATTTTCTTTTTATTTCATTAATTTTATTTTATATTACATTATTTCAGTTTTTCTTTTAACATTTTCCTCTACCACATGGTAGCTCCTAGAGCCGTCATGTGGCACCTTCCTTGACCCTTGGATCTGGGTCGATCTGACAGCCCAAACCCCTTCATCTCTACCCCTTGCGCCTCCTTAAAAAATTTCCTTTACGATCTTGCTTGATCTGTAGGAGTGTAGTTTCCTTTTTCCTGCTACAAATTCTCGACTACGAATGTAACATCCCATCTCTCAAACATAGTTCCACATCTAAATTTCACGAAGTGTGGGTGTTGGCTATAAGTAGTGAGAATTACTACTTGACAGCTTAAGCTTAAGTATTTTGGATAGGTTCAATTAGGTTTATGTCCTAACAAATTGTCACGATCAATTTTCCTCGTAAACGAAACATAGACTTAAACTCGAGATGAGATGAAGACTGATGACAACATCGGATCTTCACCTTCCATCACAAACCACTCTCTGCCGGCCAAATCGAAGCCAAGCACATGCACAAAAGATTGAAGTTTATCATAACAAATGCAGTGCTTTCTCGAAGTCCATCTCCAATTAACATGGTGCATTCGTTTGCAAGGTGAAGGTCCATTAATGGAAGAGAGAGAGAGAGAGAGAGAGATCTGATGGTCAAGGTATGGGTCAAACTTTCCAACAGTATACGAGATCAGAGGTTGGAGTTTCCCTCTCGTCCGAAAGGGCATATTTGCCCCCATCTCTCTGTCTCTCTCTCTTCCCTTCTTCTGGTCTCCATTTGTTGGTAGAGAGTAGAGATAGAAAAAGGTGATGGGAGAGCTTTGCGTGAGCTTTCCTCCACACCCATGTACATATTCCACTGTTCTTAATATATATATGTAGAGAGAGAAGGGGAAGCAAAGGCCCCCACACCACTGCAAGCTGTGTGGGAGCAGAAAGCTATGAGAGGGGGACCAAGTGTGGGTGTCATCAGTGGGTAGAGCACGCCTCCTCTTTCTCTCTCTACGCCTCTCTCTCTCTCTCTGATATCTGTCCATAAAACTATGCTGACGAGCATCATCAACAGATTTGGGACTTATTTGGTTACTGGGTTGGGTTGAGTTGGATTGGGTTGAGGTATCCTCCTGTGAATAGTAGTTGTTTAGAGGGTTGGGATGGTTGGAATGATAATTCTGATGTAATGCGACATTTATTATGTGTTACATGACCTTTTTCGATGATTATAATATAATTTTTATGTTAGTAAGTGTATTTGAACAAGGTAAAAAATTATTATACCAAAGAAATTGTAGGGTTAATAGAAGCAATCCCAACCCAGGAATACAGGGTTGGAGCTGGAGGTATGCCAGGGTACCCCGAGGTACCCTGGCAACCAAACAGACCCGTGTTAGCTGTCTATTTGGTTATTGAGTTGGATTGGGTTGGGGTATCCTCTTGTGAATAGTAGAGTTAAGAGGGTTGGAATGATAATTATAATGCGATGTGACATTTATTATTTCTTATATTAACTTTTTAAATGATTATAGTATATTTTGTATGTTAATAAGTTTATTTGAACATGGTTAAAAAATATTATATCGAAGAAATTGTAGGATCAATACAAGCAATCTCAACTCAAGAATGCAGTGGAGCTAGGGGTATGCAGGGTACCCAGTGTACCTTGGCAACCAAACAAGCCCTAAGGATGCAAATGGTGGATACGAGCAAGGTTGACATGTCACTGAATAAGGATTAATCAGTAGTTGGACGATTAATCAGATTTTGTAGAAATTTGATCGATTTTGATTAAATCAATTTTTATACATTTGCAAAGATTTAGATCTTTTTAATACTATAATACATTCATAAAACAACAAATACTAACATTATTAAAAATTTAACATTCATAAAAATGAATAGCATAATTATACTTGCAATAACGTTAGCAGGGAATGAATAACATATACAAACGAATCAGATTGATGTAGATATATATTTATAGTAACTAATAACATTAGCATTAACAACAATGCAAAGCTGAATAGTATAAATTGTTGATATGCCTTAAATACTAGCGTCCGTTTTTGGTCGACCTAGTTGAAGACTATATTATGTACCCTCCCCGAAGAAGGATGGGCGAAGCCCGCAGTCATACCATGCCCAACTAACACGGGGGTTTCGTTGCCTGGTTTCTAGGCATGGGGGGTGTGTGGGGGAGGGAGGGAGGGCTAGGTTGAGCTGGTGTATGCGTCCTCTTAGCGGAAAAAATGTTTTTGATATGCGATTTGATTTACGATATAAACCAAATATACATCAGAATAACATGAACTAAATACACAACATAAACATAAAATATGTTTATACAAATGAATAAAATAAAAACACAAGAGAGAATATGATATAGTAAGTTACTAACCATGATATTCTAAGTTACTAATCAATGACCAACAATGAATACTAACTCATTGACAATGATATAAAATCATAATATAGTATCAAATAAAAAAACAAGATAAAAAGGTTGTGTTGTTATGAACAAGTTTTAACGAATAAGTCATCGAAAAACATTGTTATGTCGTTCATTTCTGATTACAATAACAAAAAAATAATGATATATTTTTAACATCAGAAGATATGGCAACGAATATTCAAATTTTCCATTGCCTCATGTCAATTTTCTTGTAGTGGAAGATGAAAATTATGTTGTTATAGAACGGATATGACAGATTTTATACAGATAAACTTAAACATGTATCAGATGACCAACATTGGATATAAATATAGTAAATTTATTTATTTACAACAAATATAAAAACAATAATATTTTGTATGTGAACACGGATTCACATGTACTCACAGACTCATGAAATATTTACGGATATCAAAGGTCCATGTATCCATCTCCACAATAAAAAAATAAAAACGGTATAAAACGAATACGATACCGGATCGGATACCACGTGAAGTCCACCCGTCTCTCTCATGCACACAATTACAATGCGGTGGATAATAATTAAAACTTTAGTTGAGTTATTTCTCATTATGGTTACCTATAGGAAAATTATTTTCCAAAATAGGTACGGACTGAAACTTTTTCTCAGAATGGGGATGTATCGGCAAACCGTTTGTCGCTCGTTTACATGGTGCGGCAAACGGTTTGCCGTGGTGACATGGCGACACGGTCTTCGATGCTTGCGGCAGAGAACATTTTGGAAACAAGGCACGACAAATGATTTGCCGCCAATCACTACAAGAAAAATGAGTCGTGGCCACGGAATGTGGCTACGAAAACTTGTGGCCACGATAATTCCGTGGCCACTAGTTTCCCGTAGCCACAATCCGTGGTCAAAATCTTCATATAAGAGTTGTGGCCACGATAAGTTCTGTGGCCACTTGTAGAGGCCACGACATATTCGTGGCTAGAGAACTCTAACGACGAGACTTGTAGCTACGGCTACTGGCCACGACATGTCGTGGCTAGAGCCAGTGCCGTCCCTGACATTTCGTGGGCCCTAGGCAAAAGAAAAAAGTAGGTCCTTAACAATTTTTCAGGGAACAATGTGCCCTTATGGAATCCCATTAAATTTTAGGCCTTCACATTGAATCGTTCACCGAACATTCGATTACATAAGGATCCATTTTTTAGTTAGTTGTTTCATCGAAAATTTGATTTTATAAGGGCCTATTTTCGGTGAGTTCTTTCATCAAAAATTCGATTCTAAAAGAGTCTAATAGGACATATGCCATTTTTTTCCAAAACTAAAGATTGAAGAACATGTAAGAATGGGACCCTAAAATTGATGGGCCCTGGGCCAATGCACTCACAAAATACCCTCAGGGACGGCCCTGGCTAGAGCCCAATTCTGTGGCAACAAATCCCATATCCGTGGCCATAATTCTGTAGTCACAACTTGTTTTCCTTGTACTGAATGCCACATCACCACGGCAAATTATTTGCCCTGTCACGTAGGCGATCGGCAAACAGTTTGCTGATACATCTCTATTTCAGAAAAATGTTTCGGTCTGTACCTATTTTGGAAAATAATTTCCTACGGATACCCATAATGAGAAATAACTCTATACTGGTCGTGCTTCGCCAATCCCCACTACCTTTTGCTGAGCATTACGTTTTCAAAATGCACGCTTCTCTCTCTGGATATCTCTCTTCCTCTCTCTCTCTCTGGATATCTATGGAATTGGATGAGCAAAGCACACTGATTGTTTTGCACTCTTTCGCGGAGGGGAGCAGATCCTCTATTGTACAGCAAAGTGCTGCAACAGCAGTGACCGGGAGCCGTTCGATCATGATCGAGTAGTGCACATGAGTGCGGTTGTGGTTGGTCTTCTTGTGAGTGCTCGATCGTGATGAAGTGGTTCCCCGCTGTTTCAACACTCTCTGTACATTAGGGTATCCGCTTCCTTCGCGGACATGTACATGCATGCGCTACAGCATTTTGTCCTATTTTTCACGTTCCCTCCATTTTTTACTCTACAATTTTTTTAAATATTTATGGAATTACATGCGATCGGTCTCGTAGGAATAAGAGAAATATGATTGAATCGAGTTTGCGACTTTGAGCCGAGAAGATTAAGCTGTGATTAATTGTTGAACTGGAGATCGCGAGTTGTTTCGGACTTAATCAATGTGGATTTTGATCATAGATAGAAAGGGTCAACCGAGTATGATCAGGAAAACGAAAAGATCGACAGAAAATCGATGAACATTGAACAATCACGACTCGAAGAATGGTGATTAAGTACAGGAAGAATAAATCTAAGGGTGCGTTCGGTTCGGGAATAAGCAGGAATAAGGATGGGGAATAAGAGGAATAAGGGTCTATTCTTTGTTCGGCTGGAGGATAGGAATAAGAAGAATAAGATGAAATAAATGCAGGTAATGTGGGATAAAGATAGGAATAAGAGTGAAATAAGATGGAATAATTGGGAATAGTCGTACCACTGGGAACCGTGTCGGAGGAGAATTGCCCCCTTATTTCATGGCCCATTCTCCAATGCTAATGAAATATGGGGACGGAGATTAGGGAGGCTTAGGGCATGTTTGGTTACTGGATTGGGGTATCCTCCAGTGAATAGTAGCTACTTGGAGGATTGGGAGGGTTAAGATGATAATTGTGATGTGATGTTGATTATGTATTATATTAACCTTTTTAATATTATTTTTTAATGATTATAATAAGTTTCTATGTTAATAATTTTATTTGCACATGGTTAAAAAATATTATACCAAAAAAATTTAGGGTCAACACAAGTAATCCCAACCCATGAATGCAGAGTCGGAGCTAGGGGTATGCCCAAGTACCCCGATATACCCTAGCAACCAAACAGATCCTTAGTAGACGCGGATGCACTGTCGCCAGATAGCAATGTTAGCAGATCAAAAGATTATCGGATTAGATATCCTAGAGCAGGCCTAGGCTTAGGCCTGACCCAAACCACTAGGCTCGGTCCAAGGTGTGAAAAAATATGGATTCTTACGCGCCTTTATGAGATTCTACAATTATAGTTATGCATTGTACTTTTTGCAATAACACTTATGCCCATGTATTTCTACAATATTTATAACATTTTCCTTCTGTCAATATAATACATGGGCATAAGTGTGATACGATAGGAATACAGAGGTATAAATGTTCTTGCAAAAAAAAGATAGGGTAAGAAAATGTAATTGTATATTCTCAAAGGGGAACAAATATAAGAGACCCCCAAAAAATATTGGGCACAAGCCCAGTCCAATGCACACGATTTCTTAGTTTTAAGACCTAGACTTGTCCCAAGTATACTGGGTGAGAAAGCGGGGCGAGTCGAATGGGCTGAAGTTCTAAAACTTCTGTCCATGGTCTGTCATGGGCTGGTCCATGGACCCACTTTGTTCTTTCCCACTAATTTTGTCATGTTTTTTTAGTAAATATAAATGTTTTTATTACAACCATTTACACTTTACATAACTGATACAAGTAGTTTACATGTTACTTGACATTAGACTCTTAAATTTAATGTAAAACTAGTATTACATACGAAAAACTTGAAGTATATAATATTAATACATATCTTATCTACTTTATATATTATATTATATAAATTTTTGGGGGCCAAGCTACACCTCAATTCTCCTAGCTTGAGTTCGATCCATGAGTGGGTTGGGCGGGTCGTTGACCCATTGGTCAGGTCTTGTCGAGGTTAAGAAGAAAATTAGCTCGGGCCTTGTGTCTATTTTGAGTTCGGACCTGATTGGACCTAAAGTTATGTTGGTAAGGATTAAGTCCATTGTAAATTTCCGGCCCAAGGAACTTTTTTGTGTTTTTTCTCGTTGTTCGATGCCATTATCATAGACACGAAAAAAATCTCCATAAATCCAGATTTTTAAAATAATCATCAAAATAAATAATACGAAGAGAAATTTATCTACATAAGATATCAAATTAGGGATGCCAATTGTGTGATACCGATAAAGATAAAGGTATATATATATATAGGGCTTATCTAGAGGGCACTGTGCCCATTTAGCAATTAATAGGCACCTAATTGTAGACGTCCGATTAAAATCGTGAGGTCTAAATAAAATTCCGAAGATAATTTCAAATATGGCATATTTTGAATTCAATAACTGATATCCCGAGAAATATGGGCGGTAAATCAATTTCATTGACGCCTTTTGTTACGATGGTTAACAAAAACAAAATTGCGTTTCCTAATTTCGAAGAACGGCGATCAAACAAAGCCATCAGCTTGTTTCGTACGCCTTCATCTTCGAGGTTTTGAGGTCGCTTCATCTTCAACATTAGTAAGTTTTTTATGTATAGTCGTTTTTGAAGCACATTTTGAAAATATTTTCTTTCGTATAATTTAAACATATTTAAATTCCGATTCAGATCCTTCAAAATATTGATGCAGACTTATTAATAAATCATGTACAGGTATTGATAGTAAGAAAAATTTTGGTTGTTGGATTAAGAACAAATAGTTTATCGCTTCAAATATTTTCAAATGATTTATCGATTAAATTTTTCGTTTAAGAACAAATATGTTATCGCTTCTAAGATTCTATATTAAATATAGTTACTTGTAAATAAAGTAAACTTACTGCTTGATGGTTCTAAGTTACTGATACATATTCCAAAATTACAAGAAAAACTCTTGTTATGTTAATTAAAAAAATTAATATTACTAATAAAATTATAGAAGTTACTGAAACCTTCATCATACTTACTGATAGAACCTTCCAAGTTACTGAATGTATTCTCCAAATGTAATATGGGAAATACTTACTGATACATTAAATATACTTACTGATGCATTTTTCCATCTTACTTATACGTGTTACGATCTTACAAATAAATTTGAGAAGTAAGAACATTACTGATAGATAAGATTTAGAAAGTTACTAATGATACATCAATATTACATAATAAAATTGTAAGTTACTGCTGCCTAATTCTATGTTACTGATACATATTCCAATATTAGATCCATAACTCTAATGTTATTTTAAGTTTAAAGATTAAAGTTACTGATAAGATGATGGAACTTACTAATGTCTTCATCTAACTTACTGATATTTAAGTTACTGATAAGATGATGCAACTTACTAATGTCTTCATTTAACTTACTGATAGAACCTTCGAATTTACTGAATGTATTCTCCAAATGTAATTTTGGAAATAGTTACTTATTCATTACATAATCTTGCTAATGCATTCTTCAATGTTACTGATACGTGTTACGATCTTACGAATACTTTTGTGAAGCATGAAATTACTGATTCAAGTATCATAATTACTGATACCGGTGAGCATCGTGAACTTACTGGTACAAGCTTCTAACTTACTAATTGATAATGAATAAAAATATAATATGACTTTAAAGTTACCTGTATAAGTACATAAAGTTACTTGTCATATATGTAATATTACCATCATGACTTTAGAGTTACCTGAATCAGTACATAAAGTTACTTGTCATATATGTAATATTACCATCATGATATTACTTTTTACCGCCTCATCATAAAACACAAGATAGGTTAACTTTCAAAAGCTTACTTCAGGCGAGAGTGCTCGGTTCGCGGCGGAGCAGTCAAGACCTTCTCGACGATTGCAACGAGGGCGGAGAAGGCTAAAAATGGTCAGACAAGGTTAGTGAAAGAATAACAACCGTCATCTTCCATTATAATGCTAGGTTACTTCCTAAATGACTTTTTTTTAGGAATTATACGTATTAGGGTTACGAAGAAAAATCCTTTCAACTTTTGACACTTTCGTATGAATCCAATAGCTGCATGCATATAACATATTGAGAAAGATGTTTCCAATAGCTGCATACATATGTTTACAAATTCTTTACAATTACGTCTAGTTTTTTACTTTTGCGGTTGCATTTTTATCTTACCATTGCCTAATTCTAATGAAGCTTAACAAAGAAATACTGAATATATCTCAAATTTATGGTTAAGTAAATTAGTTATTACTTGATGTTCCTGTTGAAATCACTAAAATTCTTATATAAGTAATTGAGATTAGTATTTCATTTACTATTTTGCAGATGGAACAAGAAAAAACATTTGATGCTTCTTACAAGAGACGAACACTGCAACATGTAAAAAAAGGATCTATGGAATCTGCAAGTGGTAATTTTGTTATCTTTTAATTTAAAATATATAATTTAATTCAATTATGTCTTAACAAGTAACTTATTGCAGAAACAAGCTTTGAGGGAGATAAAACTACTGAAATTACCACTGGTAAGTTTGCATATTAACATACAAAATGGTAATACTTAATTTCCTAACCTACTATTCACAGACTTTTATGTTGTGTAGAAAAAGCATCAAATTTGAGTCTTTCAAATGTAAAGTATGATGCAAAGATAGAACCATTGCCAGGTTAGAAAATATCCACTAAGATTGTAAGTTAAGAAAAGCCTATTTTATATGCAAAATTTTATATGGTTTTAATTTCATTATTACAGCGAGATATTGCGTCCACACAGATGTTACATAAAATAATTTGTAACATATCTTGGAAACAACAAGTTGACTGGAAGGCATAAGGAGTTGATCGATAAATCCGCTTTCTCAAGATTAATATCAATTACAAAACTTGATATTAATTATCAAGTATTGGACTTTATTCTTCAAAGATATCAAGGATATCGGATTTTCAAGTTTGGAGATAAAGAACTCATATTCTCAGATAATGACATATGCTTGATTTTGGGGTTGCCTTCATCAGGATTTTCTATACAACTAAGGGGTTTTTCGTTTGAATGGCCAAGTTCATTCGAAGAGGAATTTTGGCAACCAAGCATGTTATTAAATCGTCATAACATATGTGACATGCTTGAATCTTTAAGATCTCAAGAAGATGATCTTTCAAATATAATGTACATAAGATATCTAATATCATTGATGTTTTGTACATTTCAATTCCCCGAAACGAACTTCTGCTTCCCAAAGGTCCTACTAAATTACATAGATTCAATTGAAGATACACGTTTCTTCAATTGGTCTAATGCAGTTGGGACTATGATAATGCAATGCTTGGAAGACATAATGGAAAAAATGAGGAAGCGTTCATCATCTGATGGGAAAGGCACAGTTGGCTACTTAACTGGATGTGCAGCGTGTTTGTATGTAAGTTTTTTTAATCTCTAACTATTAGTTTGCTTTTAATAAATATTTATCAAATTTTAAATTATGTTAATTTATTTTAAGGCATGGGCTCTGGAGCACTTATTCCCAACACATGCATTGAATCAAAATCTCTTGCCATGAATTAGGAAATGGTCAACTCCTTGCAAAGTTACCATTGAACAATTCATGAACCTTGATGAAGATCAGGTAACATAATTTTATTTACATTTTCATTAGTGATTTTAATATTGAATATAATTATTGAAGTTACTAATGCAAGTTTTGAAATTACTATTGCAAGTTACTGATGCAAGTTACTGATGCAAATTTTGAACAATTCAAGTACAAATACAAATTTTGTAGTTACTTATGAATTCATGAAAAAAGCGATATTGAAAATATTTATCAATAAATCACAAATACTTACTGAAGTAAGTTTGGAAGTTACTGATGCAAGTTACTGATGCAAGTTACTAATGCATGATTTGAACAATTCACATTCGTATACAAGTTACTAATGCAAATTACTGATTACTTCAAATTTACTGCATGCGTCAATTTTACTGATTTCATATCTACTGACAGCCTGATACATTTAAAAATGTTAATTCTTCTCATTATTAATTTAACTTGAAATGATACTTTTTATTAAAATGAATATTGCATATTGATGGCTAAATATATTTCATTGCATTAGATTGTTGTCCACCTAGACTATGAAGAAAAAGAGTTATTCAAGATTGACCCAAATGAATTCATATTTGATTATGAAACCTTCGTAACAGAAGGTTTCATATCAACTGCTTATGCATTGCGTGTCATTGTACCACAACAACGACAACTTGATGATTGTTCAATGACATTAATTTTGAAGACTGCTCAACATCAAAATACACCAGAGTGTAAATGTGAAGAACATAAGAAGAAAATAAGTGATTTGGAGAGTTTCATTTCTGAGATGCACACTTTGGATGAGTACAAAAACATCAAAGAAAAATATAAGAATACATTGAGGGAGAATGAGAAGCTGAAGGTCGAAATCTCTATTCTAAAGCAATGGTTTGAGGAATTCTTTGTAAAATCAGTTAGTGTAAAGCAACAAGAGGAGAAGACAACAAAGGTTGTTAATCAAGAAGACCAAATTAATATCACAAAAAAGATCGAATAATCATCCTTTAATCTTGGAATTGAGGAGGATTCTGAAGATCGTGGCAAAATTAAACCATGTGTTCCAAAGAAAGGTAGAAGCAAGAATCTTATTACTCCTAGCAGCATGTCAAAAAGGATCAAGTCTAGAAGAGCAATAAAGGAAGAAGAAATAGCACAAACCATCCCAATGAAGGACAAAATAGTAATGAAAAAAGAAAGCTTGAAAAAAAGAATTTTGAAGAAGTGATGACGGTAGAAGATGAAGATGAAATTCCAAAGAATAAAGACAACAAAGAGCAAGCTTTGGATGTATGAAATCATCCTACCATACTATACCTATACTGTTGCTTTTAAATTTTTTTTGATTTAGTGTCTTTCAAATGATGCTAGTTTAATAAATTACATATGCTAAATATTAAGTTACTGTTCATTTATATATTATTACTGCTGTCAATTATTAAATTACAAATACTTACATATTAACTTACTGTTGATACATATAATGTTACTAGTATCTTTCGGTACCTAATATTTAGAGATGACACTTAAGAAGTTACTGTCGATCTTAAAAATATTGGGTGAGTAATTTTCATTATCTGAATGATTCTTACAAATTATACAAAGGAACTTACTGATGCATTTGAGGATGTTACTTGTATTGTTATAAAATAATGACACTTAAGAAGTTACTATCGAACTTAGAAATATTTGGTAAGTAATTTTCATACTGACTGAATCTTACAAATGATACAAAGGAACTTACTGATGCATTCGAGAATATTACTTATATTGTTTTAATATCTTAATGATACTTACAAATGCTTACATAAATACAAATGCTTAAATTCTTTTGATAATTCTTCAAAAGTAAGAAATTACAATGATGTAATAACACAAAATAATGATAATATTTCTTAAAATTATTTATAGGTTTACAATTTAAATCGCATCGATTACGCTGGATATGATGCAATTTCTGAATCAGAGAGGGCAACCATTCATGAATTTCTGAAGGATCCTGTCGCCAAGTAAGGAGAGATTTCCTAAATTTATTATACCCATTTCATGATATATTAATGCAGACTTATTGTAATGTTACAACTTAACTTACATTTCAGTATGGGAGTAACTTACCACGGTTCAGGAGACAACTTTTCCAGTGGAATACACATTCAAGACCTACTTTATAACAAAATGGTCATAGATGTGATTTTGGACGTGTTCATGGATGTACTTTACAAATTATATCAAGAAAGTGACGTGGAATGCCCATTTATTTTTGCAAATACGGGTCAAATTGTAATAGTACTTAACTAGTTTTTGTTTTTTATTTTAGTTATATTAATTAAATATTATTCATTTCAGTAATTGTTTACAAAGACTGTGAAAGAATCAACAGAAGAAGATTATGAGGCTCTAAATAATTTGTTCTCATACACAAGAACAATGTTTGATAGTGTAAAAAAAGCCTTTTGTGTAATCCACACCTCCAATCATTGGCATCTTCTCGTGGCTGATTTTGATGAGTAGAAATTCATTTTATACAATTCACTTGCTGTGATGAAAAAACACCTCATGTATGTTAGGAAATGGGTAAAAAGATATAAAATTTTGTGATACATCCATTTTTAATATAAAAAATTTTGTGATACATCCATTTTTTGATATATTTTTTTACTAACATATTTCTTTAACAATACCATTAGGTTGATTGGATGGCAGAATACTTCTGTCTATTTACTGGAGAGCACATTGAAAAGTGGCCAGTAGAGATCAAAAAAGGAATCCCAATGCAGCGAAGTGATTCCATTCATTGTGGGGTTTATGTAATGAAGTATATGGAATTTATTTGCAAAGGAAAAGATACAGTGTTTCGAAACGAAGATATCCCCAAGTTTCGTGCGGAGATAGCAGCTATAATACTTACAAGTGTTCAGAAGAAAGGTTAACAGTTGTGATATCTTAGACATGTATATAGAGATGATGTAAATATGTACATGTACTGTTCAAAATTTATATTTAGTATCTTTCTTTTGAATATGGAATTTTTTATGAATGAGAAAATTTTTCATGTTTGTTGATTGTTGAATTTTGATGGTTGTTGATTGTTGATTGTTGCAATTATTACAGATGATACATTCGTCTACTACCTGATACAGATGCCTTAAGTTATTGATACATACAATGCTAAATAAAAAAGTTACTATTGATATAGATATTATTACTTGAGTATTGTATAACTTACTACTACTTAAATATACTACTATTTGAACTTAAAGTTGATTTTTAGATCTTACTTGAATGAGCTAAGAACTTACGGATTAAAATATATTATACTATAAGTTACTAATACTTACAAATGATACGTAAAAATTTACTAATGATTTTGAGAATAATACTCGCGACATGTTAGTAACTTACTTATAGTTTTATATGATACAAAAAATCCTAGTTATTATCTATGTTTCTGATACTTACGTTTTATAATGATGAATGTTACTGATGTCTTTTACAAACTTACCGATACATGCTTCATATTTACTGATGTATTCGTCAAAGAAAATATGGGAAATATATACTGATACATAAAACCCCTTACTGATGCATTCTTCAATGTTACTGATACATACCAAACTTACTAAAACATGTCACATGCAAGAACTTATTGATTACAACAAATTTATTGAAACATGATTCATACTTATTGATGATAGACAATAAGAACTTACATATACTACATAAAAACTTACTAATACTTACTATTACTTACATATACTATATAAAAATTTAAGGTTGATTCTGGAAATATTAATTGAATAAACTAATATCTTACTGATACAAAAAAATTACTTATATTTACTTATTATGATACAGAAAAACTTACTTATTATTTAAGTTACTGATATTTACATTTATAATGATGAAAGTTACTAATGTCCTTTACAAAATTACTTATACAATCTTTATACTTACTGATGCATACGCCAAAGAAAATATGAGTAATATATACTGATTAATAAAATTAACTTACTGATTCATTGTTCAAAGTTGCTGATACATGTTCCAAATTTACTAAAACATGTGAGAGACATAACTTACTGATTTATTCACGAAATTTACTGGAACATGATTCATACTTACAAATACCATTGACAAGTACCAACTTACTTATACATACATGTAAATTACAAATGGAAATTGACAATAGAAAATAACTTACAACATATCATAAACATACAACTTCATACTTGATGAATAGTACACAAATTAAAAAGATTACAAATAAGGGGGACATAAAAAAATGGAATTCTTCTATAAAGTGCAATGGGGTATGCCAAAATAAGCTTCAGTCTTCTCGATCCTTTGAATATCATCTGACTTCAATACTTTCAAATATCAGCTGCATTGATTCTTTTGGTAGTATTACTATCGTAAATGAAAATATTACTTATGTCATAATAAATCTTACTGATACTTACATATGCAGTATTGAATTTATGTAAATTACGTGTGTCATGATATAGTTTACTGATACTTACGTATTCTTTTGCAGATATTACTATTGAGTTTGATAATATTACATCGTCATATCATATAACTTACTGATGCATCTGAAACATAAGAGCTTACTTATTCTATTGCAAAAGTTACTATCGAAACTGAAAATATTACTTATGTCATAATAAGGCTTACTGAGACTTACACGTGCTACACTAGTGCTACTATTGAATTTATGTATAATACTTGTGTCATAACATAGCTTACTGATACTTACTTATTCTTTTACAGTTATTACTAATGAGATTGATAATATTACTTCGTGAAACCCTATAACTTACTGATACATCTGAAACATAGGAGTTTACTTATTCTTTTGCAAATATTACTATCGAAAATGAAAATATTACTTATGTCATAATAAATCTTACTGATACTTATATTTGCTACACTAGTGCTTACTGATTCTTTTGCAAACATTACTATTGAAAATAGAAATATTACTTGTGTCATAATAAATCTTACTGATGTTTACATGTGCTACGATATTTGATCTTACATATATTACTTGTTTGCTCTGAGATCTTACAGATACTTAAAAGATGCTTATATAATACTAGATCTTATTTAAATTTGATGATGATACGAATTTCAAAATTTCAATGATACAATGAACAACTTGAAAATAAAATTCATATGATTACATAAAATATATTAAAAATACCTAATCTTCCAGAGTTATTGTGGACATCAATCAGATCGAAAAGATTGCCTTCATCTTCTAATTCACATAAATAATCTTCACTTTCTGAACCATAGACAAAGTCGTCTTTCATCGTTGAATCATACGTATCAAGATCAAAATCTACTCGCGAATTATCTATTCACGAACCTATTAAATACATATTAGAAACGAAAGATTGTAACGAAAAACATATAAAAAATTATAAATTGCAAATCAAAGTACCTTTGGTTCCAGATTCCGAGTAAAAAATCGCTCGAAGCTCTCGCAAATGACAAGGGGTTTTTTCCTCGATAGTAAAATGACGCGAGAAGAAATGAGTCATTTACTAATTAAGGAATGTAATTAAATTTTCATTTTTACAAAAATGGCGGTTACAATCGTGGTTCCTATAATCATGGAATCGCATGATTTAATCCAACGGTTGGAAATAAGGGCTCAATTTATATAAAATGGGCACAGTGCCCTCTGGATAAAATTCCTATATATATATAGGAAATTTATCCAGAGGGCACTGTGCCCATTTGGTACGAGATGAGCCTCTAATTTCAACCGTGAGATTTGTATCTCTCAATCCCTAAAAAATAGGAACCGTAACAAAAATGGAAGGAAAGCTAATTGGAAATATTAAACATTTCTATAATTAATATACGTTTATGGAAACCTCTCGTTGAGAGATCAACGAGAGGAGTTTGATCTGGCATTTTTTGATCCAGCGATTTGCAAAGTGAGGCGATCAATCGTAGAAACAGAGGGGAACGTTTTTATCTATTGTAAGGTATAGTATTTTGATTAGTTTTTTATTTTTCGTATTTTGATTTGAATCTGATAGTATGTAGAAAAAATTGATTTTTTTGGCATTTTGATTTGAGTCTGACTGATTATAGACTAGATTTTTTGATTTTTTTTATTATGTTTCTGGATCATGAGAAAGTGTGATTTGCAAAGATGAATTGCGGTGTATGATTTCTCTTTGGAGTTCAATTTCAAATGAGATGGATGACTTGCGATTGGGTTTGTATCATGAAATCTCAGAAGGAATGATGATCAATGATTTGCATTTGGATATTGAGATTTAATCTAAGAACGTTTAAAAAAATGTTACTTGAGTTCAATATCAAAAGTTACTGGAGTTATTTACTTATGAGATATTTTATATTACTAATGCTAACACAATTGTTACTTGTCATATAACAAACGTTACTAACAATTCATTATAAGTTACTTGTCACTGAATGAAGAAGTTACTTGTTATTGAATGATTCTTACTGAAGCGAGTATATTGCTGAGTTACTAACAATTCATTACTTGTTACTTGTTATATAACAAATGTTACTAACAATTCATTACAAGTTACTTGTCATTGAATGATTCTTACTGAAGAGAGTATATTGCTGAGTTACTAACAATTCATTATAAGTTACAAACGTTACTAACAATTCATTATAAGTTACTTGTCACTGAATGAAGAAGTTACTTGTCATTGAATGATTATTACTGAAGCGAGTATATTGCTGAGTTACTAACAATTCATTACTTGTTACTTGTCATATAACAAATGTTACTAACAATTTATTACAAGTTACTTGTCATTGAATGATTCTTACTGAAGAGAGTATATTGCTGAGTTATTAACAATTCATTACAAGTTACTTGTCATATAACAAATGTTACTAACAATTCATTACAAGTTACTTGTCATTGAATGATTCTTACTGAAGAGAGTATATTGCTGAAGTACTTTTCTTTATACAATTCTTACTATTCACGGATATAAATTAACTTATTGTTTCTTGCAGAACAATGCAACAATTTGGTGTCTTGAAGAAGCTGCTGTTATGCCGAGGAGCGAGAGCAAAACAACATCATCTAAATGAACTAGAAGACAATTGAAATTTGGATGTTCACCATATAACTATAATTAAGTAATTTATGTGTGACTTTTAGTAACAGTTGACGTATTACAAGTAATTAAAGAGGCTACATAAGTAAACAAGGTGCAATTCGATCAGTATGTCAAAACAAAGAATAAAACAAGTAAGATATATAGAAGCATCAGTAACATGTTATAAATTGTAGGTAAAAGATGGTAATGGAATAACATATCTTCAGTCGACTCTGATTTCTATTTCTGAGACAAGTAACACCCAACAAATAGCAAGTAACTTATACAAAGTTATCAGTAATTTTTTACGAATAAAAATCATACATGACAAATAACATTGTACTAAGTAACTATATCATCAGTAACAATCAAAATGAGTTCAGTAATATGAACATTTGTAATTAGTTCAAGTAACAATCAGAATGAGTTCAAGTAATGACTAATATGAGATCAGTAATAATAAAATAAATGGCAAGTAAGTCACGGACATTGCTCAAGTAAGAAAGTAGCATATAATCATTAACATATTCACCTTCTATACGATTAATATGAAATAGTTCTTTGAAAAAGAAGTTATTAAATACATACACATAAGGAAAAATGAATTAGTGAAATAAACAGAATGCTTCATTGACGAAAAAGGAAAAAATATTATAGAAATGAATGCAATATGCATTACATAAACAATTGTATTACTAATCATTTATTATGTGATTACTGATCTCGCAATACACTTTTACTTGACCATTGTATACGTATTACTAAATTCTGCACATGTTAACTATTTGGATGAAAATTACTGATCATTGTCTTCATATTACCGATCTCATAATAAGCATTTACTTGACCAAAGTATATTTGTTACTATCCCGTCGTTTTGATCTTAATAATCCGTACGAAATCATTTATTTGAATCTTTTTCTTTCCGAAACTGTCATCTCTTTTTTTAAGGACACTGTATAATTGGCAATATAGTCATTGTTAAATATGTGGCAACCTATAATTAGAAATATAGTTATGACTAATACAGTCGCCTACCAAATAAAACCAACACGTACACGTGGCGAGCCCACGTTTGGTGCTCACCACAACCCAAATCGGCACAGGGCTCTCTGGATAAGCCCTCTATATATATATATATATATATATATATATATATATGTTATCGCCTTTTTTTTATCTGTTTTGAGCTATAAATATAGATATCATCTATCTTACAACAGGCGTGAGTATAAAACCAAATAATTACAGAAAATACTTTGCAAATTAGCTTAAATATTATATGGATCGGATGGCTTACAAGAACTCTTCTAAATGTCTTTGCTACACAAAATTAATTCAAATACGAACGATGTATACAATTTTGTTACGCGTGATTTCAACTAAAAATAAAACTACAGCTAATACCGACACACATAGATATTTACTGGTGCAAGATATATGTATCTTTATCAATTTTAAAAAATATACACAAATGTCAAAAATTGTATAAAACTGATAGTAGTATGCCATATACATATGTAATTGCAACCATCCATCCAAAACAATGTATGGTGAAGTTTCTCATATTTTGGATGTTATGATCTTGTCTTGCAATATACTCATATGGATGAATTGTTTATAAACTTTTTTATCACCTTTTCTTGCTAAGCACGCTTATCTGTGGGGATTTGTTGGTTGTACCGGTGATATTGCAATATCAGTTATGCTCCTCGTTTTTTAACATGAATTCAGCTCCGACTTCTTGACATTCTATCACTTATGTTGTTCCATTACTTTACTTGTCAATGAGTTGAACTTAACTATGATTTTGCAAATCATGGTGCAATTAAGAGGGTACAAGTGTCCAAACTATAACATCCATACCCCCAAAATATAAGTGGTTTGGGATTATTACTTTACAACTTAGACTTAAGCATTTTGGGTGGTTGCCGATGGGTCCATTTGGACTCGTACCCAACAAGTTGTCAAGGCCATTTTTCCTCGATAATGGATCGGGGATCTAAGCTCGGGACGTTACGAATGGTATCAGAGCCAGTTTCCCTCTGATAGTGGAAAGAGCTACCCGAGAGATGGAGCCACCCCTGCAAAGAGGTAGGAGGAAAAGACTACCCGGAACGTGCAGTCGCCACTGTTACTGGGAATGAGTAATGGGCCACGTTGCAACGAGGACTCTGCGGATATAAGTGGAGGAGGTTGTAACACCCATACCCCCAAAACATAGTGCCACATCTAAAACTCACGAGGTGTGGGTGTGGTTTATAAGTGGTTGGGATTACTACTTGACAACTTAGGCTTAAGTATTTTGGGTGGTTACCAACGGGTCCATTTGGACTCGTATCCAATAAGTTGTCAGGACTGATTTTCCTCGATAACGGACCGGAGACCTAAGCCCGGTACGTTACACAACTCCCTCCCCCCTCAAAACTCCGTGAGCTCGAAGTTGTACTTGCATCATACATCGAAAACATCAAAATGTGATTGGAGGAGAAGAATCCGGAGGAGATTAGGGGTGGCATGGAGCAACCACATGGGGAGCTAGCGACATGAGTATTATTTTGTGCATATCTACTATTTTTCTTCTCGTTCTCACTCCATGAGCCCCATGAGATCCGAGATGGCATGTGCCATCAAGTTGTACCACACCATCCTTCCTCTTTCTCTCGTTCTTGCTCCATGAGCTCCCACAAACGCAAGAGGCACACGATCAAAAGAAGATGAAGGTGGTGGCGAAAAGGTGTTTGAGTGACGCAAGGAGGAGGATGAGGGTGGTGGGGAGGAAGCATGAGGAAACGGTGGCGGCATAGGAGGAGGAGACTGGTGCAGAGGGCGAGGATGGTGGAGGAGGAGGCTAGGATGGAGGAGAGGTGGTGGGGAGCGGGATGACTTTCAACCCTTTTTTTTAATTCTAATCCCCATTGTATCATCATAGTTAACATCCTTTTGTATTGGGGGTGGATGATAAGTGACAACTAACTCGAAGGGCATAAGTGATCATTGTGGAAGAAGTTAGAGAATGAACTGATATTCAAAAAAGGTATAACTGATATTGCAATATCTCAGAGGGACACAACTAATAAAACCCTTTATTTATAGTTCGATTCTAAACATATTTATGAGAATTCAAAATTGCATAGTTACCATCTAATAAAAAGTTCCACTTATTTTAAATATTTCTCTCACAAATAAAATGTCTTTATAAATAAAAGATTTTAGTAAATATCCACGCATTCTCGTTTCTGATATATTTGCAAGGATATCTGTGAAAAATTGAAAGTTTATTGGAATTTTGTATAGAAGCACCTCGTTTATTGATCAATTCGTCATTCGATCCACTTGATCTTGTTTCGCAAGACGAGCACCGTCGATCTCCGAGACCATGCATTTTAAAACCGTTGGATCTTAGGGCAAATCAATCCCCCTCACTCGCACCACAAAGCTCCCAAAATTAGGGTTTTGGGTTCTTCGACAACGTTCTCCTCGCCGTCCTATTTCCTCCTCCCCTCCCACTCCGCCCTCCAAGATCGTCCCTTTAGGGCTTTTCTAAGGTTTCCCGTCGATCTCCCTCGCCCCTGCGATGGCGCCCAAGCGATCGAAGCAAGAGAAGAAGGTTGCATACGACTCCAAGCTGTGTCAGCTTCTTGACGCCTACAGCCAGGTGCTGGTGGTGGCCGCCGACAATGTGGGATCCAACCAGCTCCAGAACATCCGCAAGGGTTTGAGGGGCGAATCCGTCATCCTGATGGGAAAGAACACCATGATGAAGAGGTCGATCAAGCTCCATGCTCAGAAGACCGGGAACAACCATTATCTAAGCCTCCTCTCCCTGCTCGTGGTGTGTATCCATCTCTTGTTTCTGTGACTTATGGGGTGGAAATGGCCGGGGATGTGGTAAAGGTGCGATCTTTGGCTGCAGGGGAATGTGGGTCTCATATTCACCAAGGGGGACTTGAAGGAGGTCAGCGAGGAGGTGGCCAAGTACAAGGTTCGATATGCTGCTTTATCACGCTACTTGGTTATTTTTTTCAACTCTGGATGTTAGTTTTGCGGAAGAAGCAATCCGGATGTTCGTAGATTTTCTGTGATGCATGGGGACTTGCCGAATTCAACATCTGTCTCGATATCGCTTTAAATTGACGAGGGTGCAGAATCATTTCCATATCAAAATGCCTGTATCCATTTGTTCGTCTTGGTACATATACATGGGTGTAGACGTTTATAGAAATGTTTATGCACGGGATTATGAAAATTTGGCAGCCATAGTTATGAAATTTAATGAAATACACTTTATCTACGTTCAACTGACTATATTGCACTGATATCTGCATCAAAATGTATCCAATCTGTACTGGTATCAGTTTTTAAGGATGCTTTAATACGATTTCGTAACTATCGATAAATGTATCAAAATACATATTTTAAAATGGCAACTCTTATGCAATATTCACAATCGAATTTTGCACGTCTAGTTCTGATGTACGTTTTTGGTTATGGTGGGGGGATAGGGTACATGGGTACTGATCAATAGGTCATTTTCTTTTAGCTTCATGATGTATGTGGGTGATGGGAGGGGATGACCTTTTGGTTCCGAGTTGATAGCTAGGGGAAGTCCTGAATGAGGGTTGTGATAGCCCTGCATATATGTAACCTCGGCGAGATATATTATGCAGTGTGTTTTGTTAAATACACGGCTTATGGATTGGTTGTTATCGTTTATCTCCACGCTGCGAGTGATGGGGAGAGGGAGACCTTATGGTTATAAGCTAGTTACAAAGGAGTTCTGAATGGGGGTTGACCCTGGGTATAACCACAGTGTGCGATGTGGATATGTCGTGCAATGTGTTTCATTAAAGATAAAGTTCTTAGTTCACTACATACAGGCTATAATCTGACAGATTTCCACAAAAACCAACCAAGTCAAGGAAGGTTACTGTTTACCAAGATGAGTGCTTATTTACGCGCAAAAAGTGAGATTGGTGACCCAATATCAATGAAGAGCTATATTAGACCAACCTGCCCCTCTTCCTGGCATTGGTTTATACCGGCTTACAATCCAGTTTATGCAGTAGGGATCTGATACAATTTGTGTGATGAGGTGATCAATGTTGTAGACTAAAGATCACTTTGTTATTTTACTGCTTAATGGACAGGAACAACATTGAATCACAATTTTTATAATCTTCCCAAAAATAAAGGAATGAAAAATGATTAAAACTATTTTTCTTATTGCAGCATTGAAAGTTTGAAACTTTATTGATCCTTCGTAGATTATATATGCACCGTATGCTTGTTTGCTCAAACTTCTTTTACCAATGATTTTCCTTTTTGTGGAGACTAAATGGCATCACGGCGTTGATTATATATCATGGCCTCAAATTTCAGCGAAATTCGGTCGAATTTCTGTCGAATATTGATATCCTGTCGAAATCGAAATTCGACCGAAATGACCGAAATATGGGGGTCCTAGTACAAAAAATGACCGAAATTTCGGTCGAAATTCCACCGAAATTCCATCGAAATTCTGTTTCGGTCAGTACCGAAATGGTGACCGAAACCGACATTTAGGGCCTTGTTATATATCCTTGTGCGTTACCTTGGTGGGGTGCCTATGATCTTTCACATTTTGTTGCAGTTTTCTTTTTAGGAATTCTGGGTCATTGAAAGTAATTCTAAACAACAGTCACCATTGTATTTAGGTTTTTTTTGTAGTTGTGTGGCTTGTGCCCCTCTTATATTTTGCAATGTCAGTAATGCTCCTCTCTTTTTTGCAATATCTGTTGTGTCCTTGCTCACTTGTGCCCTTCCATTAGTTTTGCCTTTAGTGAGATTAGCCAAACCATGATTTATACAAATGAATGGCTGATTTAGTAAAATTTTCTTACAGTTGTGCCGCTACAGTTTCAAAAGATTACACTTGTACAATTTTTTCTTTCCAACTACACTTAAACTCCTGAGATAACATCCATATTGGGAAGGTGGCGGATGGAAATTAACCCAAGGGGTTCACATGTTAATTACACAAGATGTTAAGGGTATGAGTACGACTGATATTGTAAAAAAAGAGGGGCATAACTGATATCATAGAATGCAAGAGTAGCACAACTGTAAAAAACCCCTCGTATTTATGATAGTTTTGCGTGTCTATCAATAAGGTCTACTGGGATTCAGTGTTTTTTTAATTACTTTCGGATATAGTGTGGTAGTAGTGCAGTGTGCCTACCACCCAAAAGACCAGTGTTCAAATCTCCCTTTGTGACGGTTGCGTTAGGTTGTCGACAACCATTGTAAAAAAATAGCATCTTTCAACATGGATTTGAGCAAGTATCCATGTAGACAACTGTCCTTAACTTTTGGATGGTGCACTAGACTCCAATGATATACAATGTGGGGACTTTGGCTAATATGAACGACTATACAAAACCTTGAAATTCAAATCGATCATGTCTCCTAATGCTTAAATAAGTAAATAAGTATTGCTCGTAAAGTCTGTAAATAAAAACAAAGAACTAGGAGATTGTTGTTATGTGCAAATTTAGTTAAACATTCATATCCATAATTCAATGCCTGTGTAATCCGTAAGGTCTCATAGTAATGCATTTTGTATGTATATCCATAATTCAATGGCTGTGTATCCGTAAACGTGAACATCTATGGACATATGCAGAAGGTCAAGTTTTTTTCTTGTACTATCATTTTGTCCAGTCTATGTTCTTGAACTGCATTTTGCGCAAATAACTATTTCTCTCGTTTTGTTATGAACAATTTTGTAAATTGGTCTTGTTGGTTTTGCATTACTATGCTATTACCAGGTTGGCGCACCTGCTCGTGTTGGACTAGTTGCACCCATTGATGTTGTAGTCCCCCCTGGAAACACTGGTTTGGATCCGTCCCAGACATCTTTCTTCCAGGTTTGTAGACTTACTGTTTTGAACATTAGATTGGTTTCCTTCTATAAACTGTTCATCTCTAACTGCTGCCCAACTTTTGGTTTCTAGGTCCTTAACATCCCCACCAAGATTAACAAGGGAACGGTGGAAATTGTCACCCCTGTTGAACTGATCAAGAAAGGAGAGAAAGTGGGATCTTCGGAGGCAGCACTCTTAGCAAAACTTGGCATCAGGCCATTCTCTTACGGTCTTATAGTTTTGTCTGTTTACGACAATGGCTCGGTCTTCAGCCCGGAAGTTCTGGATCTGACCGAAGAGGACCTCATTGAGAAGTTTGCCACCGGTGTCTCCATGGTTACTTCTCTTTCTCTGGCCCTCTCCTATCCGACCCTGGCTGCTGCTCCGCACATGTTTATCAATGCCTACAAGAACGTCCTTGCCATTGCAATTGCGACGGAGTATTCCTTCCCTCAAGCTGAAACTGTCAAGGAGTATCTGAAGGACCCTAGTAAGTTTGCTGTTGCTGCTGCACCCGCTCCAGCTGCTGCAACCGCTGCTGCTCCTGCTGCTGCCGCCAAGGAGGAAGAAAAGAAAGAGGAGCCTGCTGATGAGTCCGACGAGGATTTGGGTTTCAGTCTTTTTGATTAAGCACAATATTGAGTTTATGAAAGTCATTTCACTGAAAGTTTCTGTTGCTTCATATTTTTAGCTACTTTTTTGGTTTCGATTGGATGTTCAAATGTTCAGTTTGTTTTTTTTATTAAGCAATTGATTATGCAGACCAATGCTCAACTTTCTGTTCAAATCATTGGTGTTTTATTATGCATTATTCTCAGGGATTTGTAATGTTTGACCTTAATCTTTGGAACAGAACACGCCCAAATTTTGTGGGGATTTGGCAGAAGATTTAAGAATGAAGTCACCAAACCCCTTTTAAGGAGGGGATACTTGTCACCAAACCCTTTTTAAGGAGGGGATACTTACACCAATAATTCTGTGTGGTTTTGTAATTATGCCTATAACCCTCACTAATTCATATTTATTCGAGAAACCTCGAATACTCACTTTGTCTCACCATAACCCTTAGTTAAATTAGTCCAATAATTCAACCACTCTTATGAGTTAATCTAACCATGTCACTTCTAAGGGTCATCATTAATGATTTTTTATATTTTTTTAATATCAATTATGACAATTAGATTATCATGATGATAATTAATCAACAACTATAACATTTAGGATAAGGTTTTTGATCATGCTTCGAGAAGCATAGACATCCACCATAGTTCTAGTAGTTGTGTTTGTTACTTTATTTAATTGGTAATTAAAGGAGATAACTTAATTCCTAATTGTCGTTGAATGAGGACTAAATTATAGCCTTTGATTTGCAATCCAAGGGACAACTAGGTGGACGTCTACTATGCGGAGAAAGATAAACGTCCACCATCCCTAGGGTTGTGCCTCTCTTTCAAGAGGATGCTTGTTCTTCCCATTATTCTCTTGCCTTGAGAATTGTAGAATAGAAGAGTCTTGAGAAATTGATTCTCATACATCTCTACTCTTATAACCCTACATGTCCACCTTGTGAAGTCTCTCCTCTTCCCTCCATTGATGTGGCCTTGTGGAGGAGAAGAAAGTTTACTTCTCTACGCTCCTCGTGCGTGAAGAAGGATCCATTTCATGCGATGAAATATGGAGCTCAATCATCCTTGCATGGACAAGTTCAAAAGGTCAACATAGAAGTTCTTGAGACGCAACATAATTCATCATCGTGCCAATGAGAGAAGCCAGTGCAAATCGGATTGATTCGAGAGGGTTTATAGATTCATGCTTCAAGAGGTAACCTTGATCTCATCTCAATATTCATTAAAATATAGGAAACCACGTTAGGGAAATGATTTCCTTGAATTAATGTTTTCACAAAGCATAAATTTGTTGTGCTGAAATTACAAGTTCATATGATGAATGATTAATGTTTTTGCAAATAGTATGTTGTTTTCCGCCTTTCCGTGATGAGAAGTTTTGAACTTCCTTCAATGTAATGTAGATATGTATTGTCAAAAAATTAAAATCCTATTATCTGACTAGGGAAAGGCATCCAAATGGGTAAATGAATGTATCAAAATCCTTGTTTAGATGTTTGATCTTCTCCACGATCTTGTTTACATCACTAAGAGTAAAAGAGTTGTTAAACATAAATGGGACTTGTGCATGGCGGTTCTTGTAAGCTTTGCCTATTATGCTGAAATCCATGTAAACTTACCCACTCTTGCAAACTTACAAACTCCACCAATATGTGAATAGCTTCCATCCATTTGAACATTGAAGTGAACAAAATCTGTAAAAAATGCGATAGCTTCCCTTCATGTTGAAAAAATTTACCATGCAAGCCATTCCTTCTCCTTCTGCTTCCTACTTTCACCTTCATTAGATGCCTCCTTTAACTCCCCTAGATTGTCGCCTCTGTTCGCCTACGCGGCCATCGTTGCCTTGCCATAAGCACCAAAATCAACAGTGATGAGGAAAACGTCTCTCCCTCTCCCTCTCTATTTGTTGTGCTCAATCGTGAGTGTTGCCACAGTCTGAGTGCTCCATCACCTATCTGGGCAACTAGAACATTTTCCCCACGCTTGCTCTGTCGCGGGTCTCCCTCCAGGTCATAGGAGCTCCATAGCGTTCACACCAGCATTGCCTTCAACCATCGTGGTCAGAGCTACCCCGACTAAATAAACAATGATCACCAACTATCTAGCGGTTGGATCCCCTCCAAGAACTCCACCTTGATTGTGGGCCATAGTTGTTGCGGTCGATCGTCACAATCTCTATTATTGATGTGCTCGTCATCATCATTGTAGCTTGTAAATATTAGTCTTGTTACTTCCTCCTCCTCGTCATTAATGCTGAAACTTCTAAATCTCACTCAACCGCCTACCCCTCCCCCTTCCCTCCCTTGGATCGATGTCTTCCCTCCCTTACCCCTCCATGTGACTCCTCCTTCTTCATTCCTCCTCGTGTCATCCCCTTCTTCTCCCCCACTCCTTTGTCACATCTCCCTATGGCATCATTGCAGTCGTCACATGGTCAAAATTCCGCTACCGATTTCGACCTGTGTAGCGTTAGTTAATCCATAGCTAACCAGCTCATGGGTAGAACAACGATGGACAAGCTCCAACTCTTCTCGAACTTGCACTTGCTCACGTACCGATGCTCTGATGAATGCCCATTCATCACTCTTTATTCTTATATTTTAGCTACAAAAACCTTTGCAAATACAAGTATATTCTTGTAAATACAAATAATTATCAAATTGCATGCATTATATAAAGTTTAATAATTAGCATGTTTTTGTGCAAAAATAAAAGAATAAAGAGACAAAAGAAAAAGAGGGAGATATTTAGAATAAATATTGAGCAACCTAATCCCAAGGGAGGGCTCAGCATGGGCCTGACCGCATGAAAGCCAAAGTAGAGAGAGATAGGGAGCTCATGTGTGTAAATATCCTTGTAAATAAAATAAAAATATTTTCCTCTAAAATAAAATGGGCTTGTATATATTTGCAAATATTTGTAAATACAAAATCAAAATAAAAATAGAAACATTAAAAAGAAAATAAAAATGACCTTACTTGTACATATTCACCATGTACATACACCTACACCTATATTTATTTTACCTTGTAAATAAATAAATTAAAATCCCTAAAAATTTGTATATATTCTATCTTTTATGTTGTAAATAAATAAAATAAAAACCATAAAAACAAAAATCAAATAAAAAGAACAAAATTAAAAATAAAAAAGAACATTGTAAATATACCATGTATATAGATGTATATATCTATTTATTTAACCCTTGTATATAAATAAAAAAATAAAATAAAAATACCCTTTTATTCCTAATTTTATGCTATAAATAAATAAAATATAAAATGGGAGTAAAAATGTACAAAAATAATTAATTAAAAATCAAAAATTAAAAACCCTTATTGTATATATACCTATATATAGCACTAGAATGTAAATACCTTATTTTTATTTCGAAAAATTATTTAAAAATCACAAAAAATAGAAACAATTAAAACAAACATTTTTCATGTTTTGAGTTTTTAATAATTCGGTCATTTATTATTTCTTTTTGAATTTTCAATATTTTTCCACATGGCCTGTCCTGATTGGTCCACGGGGGTTGTTGATCCCCGGTCAACTCCCCCCCTTGGACCACAGGGTTTCGGACCTGAGCCTCCAACCCAATTTCTCGAAATTACCTACGCTCGATCCGACAACCAAATCCGTTAACCCCGGATCCTAATCCGAGCTTGAGCAATTCCTTATCCACGCCCGGGGTGGATTTTGGGGATCCACGCTTCGAGCTGCTCGCCCGACTCCCCGATAGCCGGAGCCCTAGAGGTATTTAGTCCGAGCTCCGCCTCCTCTTTCGCGCATCTTTGGATCGTTTTTCTCCACCCCAGGACCTCCACAACCTTCGCGAGAGTGACAGCTCGCTCCCGACCGTGTCGCAGCGAGGAAAGGGAGACCAGACCACTGATCCGGCAGCTACGCGCCGTCGTGCGCCGCCTGGAGGTGGTGCTCGAGCCTCGGACACCGACGGTCCTCGAGGCAAGGACCCAGAGCTACCCCAGCTCGTCCCCAGTCGACAGCATCCAGTAGGTAGGCCTCTCTCTTTCTCTATTTCTCTAATTTTGCGTTTCGCCCAATTTCCCTCGTCGCCATTCGTCGTCGATTCCGACCACCCTCGCCTTCGTCCCGATCATCGGAATAGCTCATCATCTCCGCCTTTCCTCCGTGCACATTCTCCACCCACTCGTTCAACTCAGCTCGCACAGGAGGTGGGATTGGGGCTCCTCCGCCGTCGCTTCACCGGAGCCCCTCCATCCCGACGCGCCGACCACCTTCACCACCCCTAACCGGGTCGAGGCAGTTTGCCCTCAACCCAGGAGCTTGTTGAACATCTTTGCAGGTCCAGAGGAGCCCATCTGAGGGCTTCGACATTCCGATGCAGCAGCTCCTCCTCCGCCAGTGCCGTCGGAGCGCTCCAGAGCTCCTCGCCACCATCGGAGGGTACCATTTGACGTGGGAGGCCAAGGCGCAGCATCTCCGATTTTCAGCAGCCTCCGAGGAGCTCCCCCGTACGCGCACGAGGCCGGCGATGTTCGCCGGCCGCCTGTTCATCGAGCATCCTCCGCAGCCGTCAGATCGTCCTCCATCTCCAGACGCGACTTCAGCCGTTCATCTGAGGAGCTCTCCACCGTCCAATCTACTAGGAGGAGTGATCTGGACCCTCCATCCACGAGGGTTAGCCACGTCGTTCCACCGCCGTCCGATCATACACTTGGCTGGCTCTCCACCGTCCGATCTGCACCGAGGACTCCTTCGTTGTGCGCCACCTTCCCCGACCGTTGGATCTCCACGTGGCGCCCATCCGACCCTCGACTTAATAAAGGGTAAATTACTTCTTAGGCCCTTAGCTTTTTAGGTGTTAATTTGTAGTCCTGTAAATATTTTAGACGTTTTATCTTAGTTAGGTAATTTGTATTGTGGACCCTGTTATTCCTGGTATTTGCTTTTATACCCCTGTGTGTGGTGGAACACGTGCTTCGACACGTGCTTGTCTGGGTTAATTGCATGTATAGGCCTTAAGTTCTAGGGTGTTAATAAATGAATTTATAGTTTTGATATTTGCAGAAATACCCCTGTGAGTGTTGAATTTGTGCATGTGCGTTATATAGTGGGTAATTTACACTGAAGCCCCTGGACTTTTAGTACGTGTTACTAAACAGTCCAGGAACTTTAGTTTTCTTGCAAATAGGTCCCTGAGTGCCCATGTCACGCGTCTCGCACGTGTATTATTGGAGAATTTGCACCGGACCCCCTGGAACTTTCATTAATTGCGTACAGGTCCCTATGCACTGTACCCTTGTGTTTGATTTTAATAAAATAGCAAATCGATTCCAAATTTGATGAAAATTGGATACATGGCTCCTGCCATGATGTAAAATTTTCTCTAAATTTTGGAGACATTTTTGACATTTTTTATTATTTTTAAAATTCAAAAACACGCAATTTTCTTACTGTCTAGCTTTAAAAATCACAAAAAATATTAAAACAACTTCGAAAATTATAAAAAAGTAGATAGTGTTTGTTTTGTGTTGTTTGATTTTCTGACTAATTTTGGTCATTTTTAGATTTAGAAAATCTATAAAAATTACAAAACCCCTAAAAATCCATAAAAATTCTAATAAATAATTGAAAAATAAAAAATTAATAATTCTGGTGCCTAAATTTTCCTGGTATTTTCTTCTTTACAGAAAAATACCTTCAGACCTTGATAGGGCCATTTTGCATTTTAAATTGGCCCTCCAAGTCTGACTGGACAGTACTCTTCTTTTCTTGCCTTGTTTGATTTTTATAAAATTCAATAAAAATCAGAAAATTACCAAAAATTAACCAAAAATAGTAAAACATATAAAAAATATAAAAACATTTTTGTTTGAATTTTTGGATGATTTCTGAATAGGTAAATAATTGTTTGTAGTTGCTTGATTTATTGCTTTTCTGTTTTCTTAATTAAATTAAAAATCCCAAAAAATTATAAAAAAGATTAAAAATCAACCAAAAAGACTTCTCTTTTATTTTATTTCTTTTTTAGACTACTTTGTAGGCTGTAGGGCCATCACGTGCTCCCTGAGTCCGACCCGGTCGCTATACCAGGCTAATCCCATAGCCAGGGCCACTATTATTTTTATTTGATTTTTACCTTATTTTGGTGGTCTGCACTTAATTTTCTTGATTGACTGAACTGTCTCCGAGATCCGGGTCGCAACGACCCTTGATCTATTTTTATTCATCCGTGTCTTGGTGATTTTTCGGTCATCATGCTCCAACACAAGCACAAGGATGACTCTACGGATCACTCAATAACACTCTCAAGAACTTGCTCAAGAACGCTCAAGAACATCACCAAACAATCATACAAGTATGTGCACAAAGCCTATTCTCTCATTAGAATGAGAGACCTACTCTAAAGCGAGGGTCTGTACAAATGAGTCACTACCTCTCCTTATATATAAGACTCATGGTAATTCATGTGATACTCATTATTACATATACAATAACGACACATAAATACTCAAGGCTCTTCAAGTTCCATGGCAATCCCTTCGCTTGCCACATCAACTCTTCGTCTTCTTGTTTCTTTGACTCCCTTGTTGTCCTTTCGCCTTCTCATACAATTGATGCCACATCAACCACCAAGTCATTAGCATACTCATGCTCTAATGCCTTGCTGATGCAACTTTGCTATCACTCACCAAGTACAACCGAACACTCGATCTTGTGCCAAAGGAAACCCGCAAAGATCAGACCCTCGTGCGATAAAAACTTTCTTAGCGCTCCACAGATTAAGGGGAAGACATCTATAACTCATTATCATGGTCGCTAGACTACTCTCGTATGTATACTATTGAGCATGCTTGCCCATGCTCGTACTCAACATCTACAATATTCCATGTCTCCTTGGACCGCCACACATCACTACTTATATCGTTCGCCTTTGTACGCATGCTTGAGTGACCATACATCATTGTTTCACTTCACTGCATATGTCCTGCTGCGTGATCGATTGCCATGTCTTGCACTGTTGCATGTACTCATCGTGCTCGCACTGCTACAAGTTCCACGACACTTCTCTACCGAGCTAGTGCCCTCTGTGACACTTCTCCATCACCATGTACAGTTGAGTCTTCAAGACTCCTATGAATAGCCTCTGTGCTATCCACACACTATAGACTCGTCCTAAAGTCGACTCCATTGATCATATCCGTGCATCCGCTATCGTATCTGCACGAATATTCTCGATCATGGAATTTGGGGGGTCTGATACAGGTCACAGTGGAGATCTAGATTCACATGGATCCATCACCCTTCATGAGTGAGACCTTCCTCCCTGAAGGTGTCCTTTGAACTCCCTCTTCAACCTCCCACCACTAGCTCTTGCCCTACATCATTGATAACTAGACTGTCAATGGGGATGAGAGGGAGGTGGAGTCAAGGAAGAGATGTAGAGAGGATAGGTAGTAGACGGGGCCTGTAAGGGGGGAAGAAGAAAGATGCACCGGTCTATTTTTGATGCGGTTTGATTAGTTCAAGAAGTTTAACTCAAGAAAAGTTAGATTGATGGTAGGGATTATGATGAAAGACATGTTAGGTCTATGGGAGTTATGGGGTAAATATGAAGTTTGCAGGGATTGCAGTGTAAGTTGGCGATATTTATCCAAAGGAAGAGAGGATAGTAGTTCGTCTCTTTTAGGGTTTTAAAGACTAGTTTAGAAAGGATGCATTATAGAATCGCCTCATTCACTCCTACGCCCTCGTAGAGAAAGGACATAACTCAAACAAAGTCTCTCTTGTCGCAAAGCGGATATTTTCATTCTTCAAAATCTTTCAAAATCTTGTTCACATGAAGCATTTGCTTGTCTAAGAGATACGAAGGACAACGAGAATGGATAAGAGATCCCTTTGTCCCTAAGCTGCTCTAGTCGGTTTGGTTGCAGGGTTACCCCTGAGTTACCTGTCATATTTGTATCGAGTTCCGATGCCAATAGAAGAAAATACACAAGAATTTATTTCCTAAACAAAAAAAAAGAAATTCAAGGACATTAGAGAAATAGAACAACAATAATTATGCCAAGTATTTCATTATATATATGGGTGTGTGTCATTATCACAATGTCTCCAAACTTGAATTTTGGCTGAGGTCACACCCAAACAACAATACAAATACAAATACTGTACCCACATGTCGTAGATCAACTTACTCTGATAAATCCACATTTATTTCTCCATCAACCAACTAAGCACAAGATGGCGACAATTTCTTTTCCCAATAATGTAGTGAGCCTCAACATGTAATTATTTATGTGATGGATTCCAACATCATCATGTTTTGTTTCTATGTTTTCTAATGATCGAGGATAATAAAGATCACACTAAATATTGAGACGTTTTGGGTTTGATCACATATGTGAAAAGATGTAAAAATAGCATTGGAATGTGCTTAAAAAGGGGGTTTTTTCTATCTCTTGTGACCTTCTTAACTTCTTTAATATTTACGCCCCTTCTTTTTTTAAATATCAAATATATTTATGATTTTCTTACAAAATTCAAAGTTTTATCCTCTCCATTAAGGTAAAGTAGATGCATAATTGATATTGCAAAAAAGACAGAATTTTGAATTTTGTAAAGAGTCAAGGACACTAATGATATTACAAAAATTGAGGGAGGAGGGCATAACTGATATTGCAGAAGTTAAGAAGGACACAAGTGACAAATATCTTAAAAAATGGGTTTAGTTGTATGAACCAACCAATTGGTCTGGTGGTTGAGCATTGGCTCCCCAAACTAAAAACAAATGTTCGGATCCCTCAAACCCGTCATTCTACCAGAAAAAAGGTACCGAGGAGGGGAGTATGGGACTGACCTGTATTTAAAATAAAATGGGTTTGGTTATACAATGATGGTTACAAACTTACATGGGAAAATGTGAGATGGGTTAGCTAGCATGTGATGGCTACAAACTTAAATAAAGGGATTTTTACAATTATGTCATTTCGAGTTCTTCAATAACAATTATCACTATAGCAAATTTGACCTAAGGGCAATGAAAAATTTAATATTCGATCGTATATCTCTTTAGTTAAATACATAACAATAAATATTTGTTTGTTGATTCGTTAAATTTGAAACGAACATCGTATTCGTTATTACGTCAATAGTAGCGGACATTGTAACAACAATTACTAGTTGATATTTTCTTCTAATCATGGTCAAATTGGCAACTATTAACACATCTTTAACGAAAAAGTCAACAAATAAATGAGACGATATTAAACTTCAGCAACAGATACGATTTCTTTGCCAATTACAAGAAAGAAATATAACTTTACAAAGGATAATATGCGATGCTATTTATTTAGCATAGGAAGAAATATCACAAATATTTAAATTATTCATTGGCGTATGTACTTCAAGAAAGAAAGATAACTTTACAAAGGATTACATGTGTTGTTATTTATTTAACATCAGAAGATATGCCAATAAATACTTAAATTATTCAACAGCGTAAGCCACATTTGTTGTAGTGTATGCCCCTATAGTTTTTGTGATTACATTTACGTCCATATTTTTAGAAAATCACACATTTGAACTTCAGCAGCACAATTTATGGGCACAAGTATATTGGCCGAAGGGCACTTCTTGATTTTCTTTAAGAATATAGGATCACAAGTTTAATTACAACGAATTTAAGGGCATATATTTTTATTGAAAAATTTGAAAGGGCACAAGTATAAAAAACCCTTAAGTAACTAATATACACATATAAATACATATACAGATATCAAGATATATTATCATATTCTTAAAAATAGTTAGAACATAGAAAATATCCAGATCATTATTCACAAATATGAAATCAATATTTATAGATTAGCTTATATTTTAAATTATTGGATGAATTGCACGTTAAATAAATACGCTAAATACTATATTTTATGTAAAAAATGACATGAAATAATAGAATTAAAAACATATGTAATGTTTCTGATGTCGTATGGATATTTCGTGTACGTTTGCATCTGTGATTGCCATTTTATGATGTAATTTTTTGGCAGTCACAAATAAACATTTTACTGTTTAGTCCTCAAAATCATTATATTTTTTATTACGAATTCGGTGTGATACGTATATTTGAAAATTACATTTTGAGCACCCGTTTTGATTTCGACCTTTTCTTTTATAATTATTTGAGATATATAATACTTATTCCCGATAACGCTCTTTTACTTTTATTCATTTATTCAATTTCATAAGGTCCTTTGAAATGCAACTAATAAATAATAATCAGTACGTACTTGCAACATATTTTAAAAATAAGTTTGTTGAAAAAAATCTTTATTAAATAACGGCACAACAATTAGTAAATAATATTGTCAACATCAATATTTGGAGTACCTTATAATAAAAAATCCGAGTCAATTGACAATCTTGCAAATGTTTGGATTCTGATTTCAATCCACAATTTTTTTAAAAGAATAACAATATAAAATAGGGATTTCACACTTATGGCCTCCCTAGTTCTTCCAATTAAACTTTTATCCCTACCTTTTTTCGAGGGATATTTACACCCATACCCCTAAGTAGTTCCTTATTTATGTATGTACCCCGCAATCACTAGTCAGTAATTACACCAAAAACATCGTATGTTCATTTCGTCTCACATCCACAACCCTATATAGGTTAGTCCATCATCTCAACTACATCGTCAAGTAATCTAACTCATCTTCAATCCAATGACTATGAATTAAACTTAAAACCGACATCCCCTCCCCATTTGACCACCTCTCCCCTTCGCCCATTCCCACTCTCCTGAGAAAGAGACGGATCCTCCTTGACCTCCTCTCCTCCTGCAACAACGGTAGCTTCACCACCCCCTCGTTGACATCCTCTGCTCCCACAACACATGACAACTCCACCCCCTCCTCTGCCTCCCTGCTCCTTCGTCTCTCCCCTCCTCCGCCCCCTCTATCGCCTCCCTCCAACCTCCTCTCTGCCCCTCTTCAGGCCCTCATCTGCCCCCTCCAACCTCATCCTCCACCCCCTCCGCCGCCCGCCGTTGCCTTTGCATATCCTTGGCAAATTCCGTTGTATGTGAGATCATAAGAGGAAGATGACGGGAAGGCGGTGTTCCAGTTGTCCATGTTGAGGAAGATGTGGAGCATCTTTTGAAAACGAAAATTTGTTCAAGGGGTAGAATTGTAAAAAAATGATAGATTCCGTCAAAGTAAATGGAGAAAATCGATGGAGCTTGACGTACGGTTATGTCATGTAAAGATTAAACATTATTCGGTGTTATGCGTGTAATCATGACTATCGAGGGTTGCGTACATAAATACAAAACTATTTAAAGTTATGGTTGTAAATATCACTTTTTATCGTTACGCTTGCATCCCTATATTCCTACATTACAGTGTTGCCCTTCTGTAAATACACTTGTGCCCTTGTATTACCAAAGGAAGGACAATAATGTGACTTGTTAGAATATAATAACATGAGTGTAATTGGAAAAAAGTTAAGGGTACAAGTATTATCACAAAAAAATCATAAGGAACTAGCGTAAAAATCTTTATTAAATATATAGTACCTAGAACTCGATATCGAGGTTTTAAAAATTGGATCGGATATTGAACTAGTCAGTCTTCGGTTCGGTCCAACTGGATCAGATCGTTGGTCCAACTGGGTCGGATCGTCGGTCCAAACAGATAGGACAGGTGATGATGTCATCGACTCAGCATGACATCATCATTCCTATCGACTCGAAAAAATCGAACCTGGCTTAATTTACTGGTCTGACCGATCCAACCATTTTTTTGAACCGATAAAATCAGATATATGTATGTAAATATGTATTTATATATCAACGAAATAATCATTTAAAATATCAAATCTTTCAATAGAATAACATCATTGTCTATTTCGAGTAAAACTCTACAAAAGATAGTCACATTTTCTAGTATTATATATGAATATAATATTGTAATAATTTAATTATAGTTGCTTCTAGAAAATTACTCTAAGAAAGTAGTGACACAATTATATTTTAAAAAAGAGAGGGACATAATTGAAATTACAGAAGTTAAGAAGGGTATAAGTGATAAAAATCATATTATTTCTTTATTTAAATATTTATTTTTTGAAAATATAATAAGCCATCAAACTAGGTCAATCTGGTCCGACCATCGATCAGACCTGATTTTTTATTTTTTATTTTTTTGAAACTAATTATATAAAATCGGTCGAATCGGCCGATTCGACCGGGTCAAGGTCAATTCTCAATCCAACCGATTCGATGGCCGGTCTGATCTGATTTTTTTAAACCCTGCTCGATATTGAAGTGTCATTGATAAATTTGGGTACACATTTTATCCATCTTAATTTAATGTGATATCTTTTATCCTATCCGTATCTAGATCTCTCTATCCTTACAGATTGAGGGCATGTTCCCATTACCCCCAAACGTGCATCCCCATTTCCTGGTAGACATAAAAATAAAAAGGAATTTTACGCTTGTGACCTTCTGTTTTCGCAATTGCACATGGACTCCTGTGTTTGTGGCAAAATTACAAATAATGTTCTTCTGCTGTTACTCTTATGCTCATATATTACATTAACAGAAGGACAATACTGTGATTTTTGTAATAGTATAGAAGATCATATGTTGTTTATTAAAGATAGGGAAGACTAGAGAGGGTACATGTGTAAAATGCCTAAAATAAATATTCATGATCGTCTCAATCACTCCAACACTAAACTTTGTTTATTTCATGCTTTCCATCAATCAAAAGATGGAGAATCAGTCGGTGATTTGATGTCCATTTCCATTTTTTTTCATCCAATCATATCAGCCAATAGAAAATGGAGTCGAATCCCAGTGCTAGAGGGTGCCTCTATTTTAAAGGATCCGGGTTTGAATCCTAGTGGAGACGTTCCAGACTCTCGAAATTACCGAGTCTATTGTTAAAAAAATAGAAAACGTAGTTGAATAGAAACCTATATAATATATAATCTTGAAATTTTCAAATGAGGTCTAGTTATTACCCAAACTGCAAAAAGTTAATTTCAGAATAATAAAATTAGTGAAAATTTTGTAAATCATAATTTGTACGTTGTAAAAAAAGAGCTAATGTTTTTTCTAAAGAGTATGTATATGTAACTAATATTGTATCTTATTATAGTAATATTTTTTTTTGATATCTTCATGTACATGTAATGATAATGCTTATTTGTTCTCAACATTTTAGGGGAAAAATAGATTCTTCATATTCAAAACATTGGGTAATTTACTCCCCGAACCTGAAAAAATGTCTAATTATATAAAACCCATACAATCATATGTAATTTAGATGACCCTTGTGAACTACGCAATTACCCTTAGGGCCCGTTCGGTAGGAGAATAAGCAGGAATAAGGATGGGGAATAAGGGAAATAAGGGTCTATTCTCCGTTCGGCTGGAGGATAAGAATAAGGAGAATAAGGTGAAATAAAGGTAGGTAAGGTGGGATAAAGATAGGAATAAGAGTGAAATAAGATGAAATAATGGGGAATAGTCGTACCACGGGGAAGCGTGTTGGGGGCTTATTCCCCTTATTCCATTCCTCCTTATACCCCAAACGAACAGGGCCTTAAAATCTTGCTAAATCTTACACCAAAACGCTTGGAAATAACGGGTGTGTTAAATAAAATAGAATTATAGGATTGTGATGTCATTAAAAAAATCATGGTGTTTAGTGTTGCAATGTAATTGGATCAGAAAGTTAATTTTATGATGTAAAAGATCTCAAATTTTTTTTATAACAATCATGTTAATATGTTAGGTATTCTTCTTTCTACCTGTTATTGTCCTCCTCATATTCACAATTCTCCTTTCTACACAAAAATAGACCTGACCGACTGGTTGGGGGTCCGCCCGTCCAGCCCGCTCATGGGTCGGGCTTAGATTAGAAGATTTGGGAATAGATTGTCCGACTCGACCCATAAAAAATAAAAATATATAAATATAAGTTGAATATACATGTATTAATATGATACACTTCAAATTCTTCATATGTGACACTAGTTTTAAATAAAAATTAATAGTTTATATGTCAACTAACATGTAAACTACTTATATTAATTATATAAAGTATAAATGGTATTAATAAAATCATTGATATATATTAAACATCATTAGAAAATTCAGTGGATAAAGAGCGAAATGGGCCATGGATCGGCTCATGGGTGGGCTTTGGGCATAGGTTTTTGAACCTCATCCTATTCGGCCCGACCTATGGATCGGTCCAGCTCGCATTTTGGCCAGGTCTACACACAAACATGACAAACAACCACACCCCAACACAATCAAACCAACAAGGTAAATTACATTTTTTTAATCTCATTAAAAACAAAATAGAATAAAATTACAACAACGCTGAACCCCCCCCCCCCTTCTACTCTCTTTTCTATCCCTTTCCTTTCCTAAAAAGGTCTTTCAACATTTTTTTTAAAAACAAGATAACAAGAAGTTATTCCATTCACATTCTCATGTTCAGTGACCAAAAACTCTTTTCTATCCCTTTCACACACTCTCTCATCATCTACTAAAGAACAATATTCTTCCTTAAATTTGCATTTTGCAATCCATGATATTAATATCAATAATTTTAAATTTTTATAATCATGAATATTTTAACATAAAAACTCTTAAAACAATATTTAATTACACTTCAAAACCCATGATTTTTGAAATTACACCACAATTAGTGCAAATTACATCGAAAAGAAGAAAGGGGATGTTGTTGAGATTACACACGAAGGTATCAAGAAATAATGAAAGCATGGTTCCAAGCATATAGCTCATATTTAGAGAAGATCAGATACTATAGTATAGTGAAGCTAGAACCTGAAGTAGCGAGGCATACAAGACGACAAGAAGGAAAGATACCCTAAAATGACTAGTTTCTGTATGTAGGTGGACGAAGACGGTAGGAAGTGAGCTGATCGTAGGTTGAAAGTCGGGTGACCCATGGAGGAAATCGACAAATCCGACTCTCTCGAAGGCAAGAGTCACATTATTAAGGATCAATAAATCTTGCTAGCTTTTTCACTGCATCATTTGAATAGTCACAAACAACATATAAGTTAATAAATTGTAGTGGTCACCATGTAATTAAAAGGATTATAGGAGTTGAAATGAAATTAAACACCACTCTGTTTAAAATTAAAATAAAAAATTATAATTGTCTTTTCTTTTCTTGATTCTTCTTCTTCTCCTTCATCCTCCTTCCCTGTTTTAAAACACATTCAAACATAACAATCATTCACATCCCAACCCATACAAACTAACAAGATCAAAAAAATAAAATAAAAATAAAAATCCTCCTTAATTTTTTTAAAAATTACAACAATCAAATCAGACTCCTTTTCTCTCTCTTTCTCTCCTCAAAATTCTCTCAAAATTCAAAAGAGAAAAAGGCAGAAAAATGATATTCCACCTTACAATCTTGAAGTTCAATGACCAAAATGAACCCAAAAAAAGAGAGATCAGAGCACAAAACGATACAAATCCCTCAAAAAAAAAACCGCCGCTGTTTATTTCCCCTGAGATCCGAATCCATATATATATTCGGATCCGAACCCCAAACAGAACAAAAGGGCTCAGTCGGCGAATCCGATCTTCTCCCACACGGCATTCCGCATGCGGCTCAGATCCCTCCCCTTGAGCGTCCTCCCCCGCCCCTCCTCCACCGAGAACGCCGCCGCGGTCGTCGCCCTCCGCCGCCTCCACAGGTACACATGCGGCGGCACCACCTCCCCGCCCTCCCCCTCGCTCTCCTCCTCCCTCCCCCACTCCGGCACGTCCACCGGCACCGATCTCGCCGCCGCCTGCGGCGGCGGCAGTGGCGCCCTCTTCCTCTCGCAGATACGCGACGGATCGGGCAGCGTGTCGGCGGCGTGATCGCCCCAGAGGACGTCGGCCTCCTGGAGCTCCACCGCGGCGGACGGCGGCGCGCGGCGGAGGTCGTCGGCGAGGAGGCGGCGGTAGGTCTGCTCCAGAAGCTTCTGGTGCCTTCGAGCGGACGCCATTTCCCGTGTTCACCTGTGAGTCTTCTCTACATATATCTTCTCGCTGTGTAATCCTGTGCTTATTTGTTGTGGCTTTTTTTTCGATATACGGAAGACCGGTTTGGGCTTAGTGGGCTTTATAGGGGACGGGGTGGGGCCCGAGGTTTGCTTAATTATGTGGATAAGGCTTAGCCTCTTCCCTCTCTCTCTCTCATGCTCACCTGTACAGAATAGATAAAATATTATAGCTTTTGCTTTCCGTGTGGGGATCCACGGAGAGGTGGAGTGTATCTGCTTCGCGGTTTCGGGTAGTTTTTCTTTTGTGGGGTTTTCAGGAGGGGTAGATTGGTAATTTCAACGAGGGGTATTCGATTATTGGTGGATGAAGTTTGATCCTTTTTGGGAAAATTGGGATAATTGTTATAAGGATTTATGGTTTGGATTAGAATATTGGTATTGCTGATCATATATTACCTATGTTTAGTAATGTGATATAGGTAGATCATGGGGTATTCGATTCTACTAGATTTAATGGATCGTTAGTCGGTCAATTCGACTAATTGGATCGATTAGCCGGTCTAGTCGGCTGACTATGAGGCTTAGTCGATCGACTAGAAGGTCGACTTTTACATATAGTTTTTTTTAAATAAATATATTTTAATATGCTTAATGACAATGTTATATCTAAAGTTAATTACTTCTTTTATTTCATTATGATAGTATAGAAAATATACGAATCAATGTAAATATATACGAATGTATGTAAACAAAATATTTTATATTTTAAAAAAACTAAAAAAATTCAAAAATGACTAATGGCTGACTAAATTCGATTAGTCGTCCGACTGTTAATTACTCCTTAGTCAGTGACCCCGCCGATCGAGTAACGACTACCGTTTTCTGCAACCATTCATCTATACTTCTGATAATTAATATAATCAAGATAACATATAAATAAATACATTGCTTCTGCAATTTTCATCATCCAAAACATTCCAAAATTTTTCTATATATCTAGAAAATTGATTTTATTTATTATTAAGCTATTTCATGGAGTTTACCTCAACCCAATTCAGTCATGGCTAAAGAAACCCTATATAATTTTGATGTCATATTTTTTGGGGTTCTTTTCGAATGATAGATTTATTTGACCGAATTGGCATATTTTTTTGTTTAGCTTTTATATGTATGTATGTAGGTGTTCAGATGGTGCCAAATGTTCGAGTGAAGAATAATTTTTGATATGATGTTTGAGAGATTTGATGTGATATTCGGCTATTTTATTTATTAAAGGGAAAGATCTGAGGTTCATCTAAAGTAAATATATTTAAAAAATAAACTATTTACAAACGTCAGGTGTCAAAAAGAACTCGGGCATGGTCCAATACAATTTCAAAGTAAAAATGCACACCCTTGAAGACCAACTCATTTCTCGTTCGCCATATCGCTCACAATATTACACATGCTCTTACACGTCCTTCTCTTGAGCATGTCCAATTTCTGCTGATAGAATTCCAGAAATATTCTCGGTCATCCCATCTGACGACTGGGATATTTGCAGACCTTCAAACCTCTATTGAATCAGGACATTGAAAAAAGATGATCAATCTCCTCTCTCCTCCAGCACATCTACTACAACCTACCTCCGTTCCTAGGAAAAGCCGCCCCCTTCATGCATTTGTCGTGATACGCTCCCTTCCGAACAACCAAAGGAAAATACTCACCCTTGTATGTGCTTGTAGTTCAGATTGTGCTGGAATAGATAACTTATAATCTAACATTTGTGGGATTTTTGAAACATAATTGGATGGGGATGTGCAACTTTTGAAATTGTTGGTTTATGGTTTTATGGAAGAATAAAATGCCAAAAAAGCATTTCTTTGGGAAATGATAATGCTAAAGGTTTGAACTTCAATCATTTCATGTAGAAGACACAATACTCAACCATCAGATCATTTAAGTGCGATCAACAACAAAACAAGCATTATACTTTTCGACAAAAAATGCGATGAACTCAGTATATCTCGATCTTTATCCCTATATCATAACAAGATCATGAGAAAATGGTACGAGATATCGTTTCTATATAAATGATGGTAGGACGAGGATGCATAGTTACAACTTACAACTAGAGCATGACTCACTTCTCTCCCCTCATTATTTTCTCCTGATGTGCGACCTTTGTCGAGGCTCAGTTTCGTCAGGGAGGTAATAGTCGGGGACGATAACTACATAGCGTATAGTTGATGGTGGTGGAGCATTGGACCTTCAGAGCATCATGCATGGATTACCTACGTAGGTACTAGGTGTCGTCATTGCGTTGTTTTCCAAGGAGAATTGCATTCTAGGAACACCACGATCGTGGAAGAATTTAGGTTAGAGCATGAATGTTGGCACTGACAACTATTGAAGCAGGAGTTGGGAGTACATATATACATCCTTGCGAAACGAGGCTGTAGAGTATCATGAGCTCATTATCTCTGATTCTAGATCAGATAGAACATATGCGTGACTAAATATATATCTTCAACCGACTTGGGTTCTGGCTTATGTTCGAGGCTCCTAGCTCAGGGAGTCGCAAGTAGCTCAGACCTTTCTCGAAAGTAGGATAGAGGGTCATCTGAGAGACTTCTGACAAATCAGAGCAACACTCGTTAGCCTATTTATTTTACTCCGCGTGAAAAATGCCTAATCATCATAGTAATTCATACTCTTCTTGGGTCTTGATGACTCATGCATGTGGAAGTCCCATAAAAATAGTATGAAATGAAGAGAATCATGCTTATATTTTATATCTTTCTACTATTGTTCTCCATAAGCAGTTAGGATGGCATACTTCATAACAGGTTTTAGTTAGGATAATGTAATTGAATTTATTATTACATAAACAAAAGTTCATTGGACTTTATGTTATAATCATTGCCTTTTCTACTAAGCATGAGAGTGATATAGTGGGGTATCCTTCTACTAACATGGATATAAAGAAGGGATATTTACACTCATAACTTTGTGTAATTTTGTAATTATGTATATAATCCTGTGTAATTGTGAATTACATGAGGAACCCTGAGTAATGGTTAACACTTACACACCATGACCCTTTGTTAACCTTCGTCCATTCTCTTCGTTATCTTTGATGGAATGTGTCGAATTTGGACCATTTTACCCCTTAAAATGAATTATATTTGCAAAATATGTCATCGATTGCTCTCCCAATTTCGAGAGCTATAGGGGAGGGGGGAGGGGGGGGGCATCGGGCAGCGGAGTTGGAGGGTCGAGGGGCACTAAAATCGCCACTTCCCCTCCGTCGAGATGCGCTCTATCCTCCTCCTCTTTGAAGACCACTCAGTTCGTCGTCTTCTCTGCATACCTCGACTCTCGTACACTCTCTCACCATCTTCCTTCCTTTTGCACCGCTCTGACCTTTACTGCGACCTGAATCCAACATCTTCTGGTGTTGCTGACCACAAGGATACGGATGCAGATATCAACTTTGAGAGGCACAAGGGGGGTGGTCAGTGAGGTTCTAGGAAGGGCAGGGTGGTTAGTGAGGTTCCAGTAAGGGCGAAGGTGATGTGCGACGGAGTAGACCTTCTAGGGGTCGTTGGGCATGTCGACGAGGGGAAGGATCTTGACGTAGGGGCAAAGGCTATGGGTGGAGGGGCTGGACCACTAGAGGGTGGGGGGTTGCGTACGTATGGCTGGAGAGGGGGGCTGGGGGCGGAGTAGAGGCGGGGGTTGCGGGCAGAGGGGCGATGGCTGTGGATGGAGGAGAAACAACTGCGCTTGGAGGAGGGACGAGGGTGTAGGCGAAGGGCAGAAGTTGCGGGTGATTGAGGGGCAGGGGCTACAGTCGGAGGGGCTGGAGGGGAGGGGTCTCGAGCGTAGGGGGTTGGAGGAGATGGGTTCAAGTAGAGGAATGGGTGGAAGGGAGGGAACTTCAGGCAGTGACAATGGAGGAGACGGGTCACCAGTCATATGGGGATGGGGGGGAGGGGACTTCAAGCGATGAGGACGGAGGAGAGGGGGCATTGAGCAGCGAGGCTGAAGCGTTGAGGGTGTCGGTGGAGGAAGAGGGGTGGGGGTTGGGGATGAGGGGGATTAGGATTTTTTAATTTAATTTGTATTTTAATAATAGCTGTTGGATGAAATATATGTTAGATTAACTCAATGGTGTGGTTGAGTTAATGGATAAACTAACTGAGGGTTCTGAGTGTGAGACAGAGTGACTATTCGGGGTTCCTATGTACTTCGCGATTACACATGATTATAAATGTAATTACGGAATTACTCATGATTATGGGTGTAAATATCCTTATAAAGAACCATAAAATATTGGTCTTTGTGGATGAAGCTATTTTTCTCCTTATTTACTTAGTACTAATAATTTTTTATGACTTTTCGTGTACTTGGAAATGTTCAATTCGATAGTCAAGAAGAAATCATGACGCCATCCAACCACCACAATATTCAAGTGGATTCAAATGAAATCATGTTCTTAGAGGGGAAATATATGTTTAGGATCAAATATTCAAACGGGATTAGAAGTGGGCAAGTGGCAACATGTGAAAGTAGGAGTTTGTAATCTTGATAACCCTATCACAGTTGAGTACAACATCCCATTGGCTAATCCCTCTAACTAGATCATGATATTCCTTTTCTTAGAGACATCTTGTGGCCCAAATCTCGAGGAGGATTTTCTCTCTCATATATTTATTTTATCCTTTTTGGGATTATTACAATTGCACCCGTATGAGTTCTTCAAATTACATTTTGTTTCTTTTTTTAGTTACACTTGTATCCCTATATTCTTACGAAATTCACAATATTGTCCTATTATTTCACTTGTGCCCATGTATTACTCTAACAAAAGGGCATTATTGTGAATTATATAAGAATATAAGGGCACAATTGTAGTTGCAAAAAAGTTGGGTTTATAAGTGTTATAAGAAGAACTCAGAAGGGCACAAGTGTAAAAATTCCTTTTTATAACCTAAGAATTATTTTCATAAAGGGTAAAATGGGACTGCTCCCATGGGGGGAGCTAACTTAGCTCCTCCGCCTCATTTCGTCCGCTTTTATTTTATTTTTTTTTGAAAATTTCTTCCGTGGATTTTCATCAATATATCCCTATATTATGTCATTAAAATTTCATGTGAAACAAAGACTCCTACGACCTCCATCCAGACGGGGTCGTTTTTAGCAATTCTGTTACCGTTAAAAAATGACTGTCTGGATTGAGGCCGTAGGAGTCTCTGTTTCGCACGAAATTTTAATGACATAATATAGGGATATAGTGATGAAATTCCATGGAAGAAATTTTCAAAAAAAATAAAAAAATCGGACGAAATTATGCAGGGGGAGCCAAGTTAGCTCCTCCAAGGGACAGCCCCATTGAACTTTTTTATAAATATGAGGATTATCAATAAATCCTGCATGTTGACATCATGAGTAATCACAATTGTAGTTCATATGTGAGTTGTGCCCTTTTGTCACTCCTTTCGAAGTTAGGTGTCAAAATAGTTAACTACATCGACATGCTAAGCTGAGTTGGAATAAGCTTCTTTCAAAGGGTTAAGGGTTAGGAAGATGGGAACTCTCATGTGAACTTATGTTTGGATGGGTAGGAGTGTTAAAATGCTGATATATATGATGTGTTGTTACTTATATGTTATACTGATTATACATACGAAAAAATGAGGCTGCCCCTCAATATGATTGCTCTCGTCCTATTTTCTGCTGTTTTTTTATTTTTTTCCAAAAATAAAATCATGTATTTTTATCATTATATCCCTCTAATATGTTATTCCAATTTCATCAGAAATAAAGACTCATATACCTTCCATCTATAACATATAATTTTAATATTCTTAAAATTGTTGTAATCGACCCGTGAAGGAAATATGAGTCTTTGTACCCATCAAAAAATATGAGTCTTTGTTTCTGACAAAATTATAACGCCGTATCAGAGAGATACAATCATAAAAATACATGACTTTATTTTAAAAAAAAATTATCGAAAAATGCGGGGAGAGCAGTCTCATTGAACTCTTATACATATGATTAAAAAATATTTTTATGTTGATTTTTTTATTTGAAGGTGGTTAGAAATGTCATAATAAAGAAATCTAGGGGCAGATACTATTAATTCCTATTGATGAATGCATGGATGGAAGTGGGGTAATCCAGACTCAAATGCAGGTAAGAGGATACCTGGCTTATAACTAGTTTTGCGTTTTTAATACTTGTGCCCCTTCAAGATTCTACAATTACAGTTATACCCTACCTTTATTGCAATAACGTGTGTACTTATCTATTCTTACAGAAATTACAGTATTGTGCTTTTGATTGTTACTCTTATGCCCCTATTTTATCGTAAATGAAGGTCAATACTGTGAATTTGGTAAACAAAATACATGAGCACAAGACTTGTCGCAAAAAAGTAGAGGCATTTTTGTAATCACATGATGTCGGAGGGATTCAAATGTAAAAAACCCATAAGTTTGTACCAATTTTTTTTTGGAAAAAGGTGTCTCTTATCCACAATGGCTATTAGCCATCAGGGTAAATTACAAACTAAATCCCCATCTATGAGTCCTATCTCAAAATGGGTCTCGATCTTTAAATTGTAACGATTCGAGTCTCAGGACCATTTAGGAAATGGAAATTTTATGGTTCATAACGAATATGCCCTTGTTGGGAAGGAAATGGGGGTTGAATTTCAACTTTTAAACAAAGGCATACTCGTCATTAGCCTCAAAAAGTTCCTTACATTAATGATCCTGGGACCAGAATCGTTACAATTTAAAGATCGAGAATCGGACCCATAGATGAGGACCCAAATTATAATTTACCCCATCAATGCACAAAAAATGCAGGCATGGATACTCACCGAAAGATCTAGACTCTAGTACCTGAAGGTAACCACATCCTCATCCTCTCAGTCACGTGAACCTCGTGTTCTGTGAATATAAAATTAAACCCCATTGTTTTCTTATAAAAAAGAAGGCAGCTTCTATATTTATATATAAAATAAACACTTTCCTTATAAAAAAATAAATAAAATCCCAATGTCCGATTCACGAGCATGAAAAGTTTGTTAGGATTTTAGGTCGTGATGATACATGCATGTATGTTAACTTTCCTTTTCTAACTAAGCATCATTTTAAAATTAGATATTATAATTATTTTAGATGTTTTAAGTTATGGAAAATCTTCATTTTAACCTTAAGTTCATGTTCGTTTCGAAAACAAATATTAGAATAAGGGATTAATTCCTCATTTGTCATGGTTTTCAAAAGTACGATTATTCCCATCCACCTTCCATTATTTGGGACTTTTTTTAAAATAATTATCACTTTATTCAAACTAAATAATAGGTGTGAATTTCAAATAATTACTATTTTAGTTAACAATGAGTTGGGGAGAAAACCCAAAAGAACAAATGGGGATACAATTACAACTATTGAAATATATGAAACCATTGTACTATATCCTAAAAAATGTATGTATATACTACATATACTTAGAAATAAATCTACAATAATGTTTATATATAAAAATGAATATGCAAATAGTGATAGAGATATTTGTAGATATCAAATTGAAATGTATATCCGTATCTACTTTAATATATATGGATACATAAGCTAAATCTTTGTAATAGATACAATGACAGATCAAATATGGTGTATCAATATCTGTGATGCATCACTAACCTTTATTATTTTTGCATATACAAATATAAAAAAAGTAAATCATTTTCATTTTTGGATACAAATATGGGTCGAAGGAGTAGCTATACATTTATGTGTGTTTGCTACTACCATAATAAATGCATCTAGATAATCTATATACATCTTTTATCATATCTATTTAAGCGGGTATGAATATATATTTTTATATAACGGCGTTAAATACAAATAAGAAAATTGATTTTAATCCTTTTTTTGCCAAAGATGTGGATGCACGATTTTTTTTTCATTTTTTAGAGATACTAATATGGATATTGATAATCGTAAATCAAATATGCATATTACTTCCCTATATTATGTACCAAAATGCAATATATTCAAGTATATATTTATACACTTAATAATATATGTAAATACAATATACATACATAAAGTCAGTATATTAGATATCAATATTCATATAAGAAATTACATAATATTGTTAATATCTATATTTTAAACATTGAAAACAATATGTATCCATATTTATATATAGTATATTTTTATGCATATCTATATTCATATCCGCGTAGCATATATGTATATATATATATATTGTTTAGCATTTATATACATTTTTTGAGAATATGGTACAATGGTTTTATATATTTCAATAGATGTAGTTGTACTTGTATCTACATTCATATTTGTTTTCATATACATTTTTTTTACAATTGTGCACTTTTGAGCTTTTCCTATAACACTTATACTCTTAATTTCTTTTCTCAATTACACTTGTCTGGTGTTCATACAATATTCATAGTGGTGCTCTTCTATTAGTTTAATTTATGCACAAAATCATATGATAGAAGGGCAATAATGTGTTTGTAGGAAAACAAAAGCACATGTGTAATTGCAAAAAAGATAAGTGTATGTGATATCGGAAAAACTCGAAAGGGTAAAAGTGTAAAAATTCATATTAAATGGGAAACGAGGTTGGGTCTCTTTAGGTAGTAACCCCGAGAAATAATCTTCTCTTTTGCAATTTTTGTCACTTCTAAACATTTTTAATTAGACTCCATTGCAAAAGACTATAGTTTTTACCAAGGTTTTAAAAATCGAATCGACGTCAAATCAGATATGTATTAGTTTTTTGTTTTTGTGGTCGGATCGATGAGATTGATCGATCAAATTGGTGATGACATAAGCAGTTCATAAAAATCGAAAAAACCCGAGCCTTTGTATTGTTAGTTCAATTTGTATGTTTCAACTGGATCGAATTGAGTTAGATCGGTGTATCATACAAATAAATATGAAAATGCTACATTATTTCTTTAGATGATTTGCACACTTTGTGCTTCCAAAATTTTCCAATAACACTTATATTTTTAATTTTTTACAGTTACATGTGTGCCCCTATATTTTTAGAAAACACATAATAATGATCTTTTGTTAGTACACTTGTGCTCCTTAATTATGCCAACATAAGGATAACGTTGTGAATTTGTTAAGTATATAGGAGCACAAGTGAAATTGCTAAAAAGTTAGCGGTATAAATATTTTTAGATTAATTGAAAAGGGCATAATAAACATATTTTGTAAAATTCATAGAAATAGATATATGTGATGTAAACATTAATACTTTTAAAATTATTTAAACTCTAACTAATGACAAGTATTGTCAATTTACTGCTTCTCATAATATGACTATGGTAACATCTTCTTCATTTGTTGTTATTGGAAGTAGACAATCTCATGCATAATGTGGGAAGAGAGAGGCAATGCTCAAATGACAGGAAGAAAGATGTGATAATATGTCATTAGTATATGTGGAAGGAGAAGAAATAAAGGAGAACTATACTATGAGTTAGAACGAGACTAGATTATGAATAGTTTCTATAAGTTTGCATTTTATTAAATTATTAGAATTTATTTCGTTATCAAATTATGGACGGTTGAACAGGTGATTTGGTTCAATTGGTTCAACCGGATTTGAGCGGTCCAACTGGATTTTGATTGGTTTTTATTTTCTAATAAAAACAAGCTACTTGAACTGTTTTTTTCTTTCGATTCTTGATTTAATCGGTTGAACCAATCGATTCGATTCAATTTTTAAAATCTTAACTTTTACTGGAGGTAAATATTTCTATGCGGGATAACGCACCCTTATTTCAAGATATGAAGACTTTATATTAGAATAATATATCTCAGAATAAATACATTATTTTTCTCCCTATATTATTTATCCTTTCCCCCTCTTTACTCAATAAACTCATTCGAAAAGCTTTGAAGAGAATCACGTAGAAGACGATAAGAGGAAAGAAAAAAAATTTAAGCGATCCATACAAGAGATCTTGTATAAATACATAGATTGCATGGGTATACATGCAATTTTCATAGCTGTCCATCTAATATTCTTCTTAGATGACGACTTCTCTCACGTTTAGGTCGTTTTCAACCCTTACAAAAAGCAATCCGGGTCCAATGACTCGGACGCGATATAGCAGCAACATCATGATCAAATCCGACTGTAAAACTTGAAGATGCCACGTGTCCCCATCTGGATCCCATGCCGTTGGGATTTACGTGGACGCTATCATGACTTCCTGAGAGGAAAATCACCGGAGGATCACAAGTCTCCTCCACAAGAAAAATAGGACTTTCCCAAAGTCTCCAATACGAATAGATAATAACGTAATCCCATTTTGGGTTTCCGTCTAATTCATGATGCTAATATTAATATTATTGATATGTTATTAATAGAGTTTTTTTACATTTATGTCCCTCTTAGATTTTATAATATCAATTATGTTCTTTTTTTACAATATCAATAGTTGCGTTCCTATATTTTTACAAAATTCAGAATTCCGTCTTTTTGTAATTTCATTTATGCTCATCTTTACCTTGATAGAAGGGTAGAATTGTAAAATTTCCAAGAATATAAAGATACAGCTGATATTAAAAAAAGATAGCCATCAGAATCTAAGATGAGTATAATCCTAAAAAACTTACTAAAATTATGAAGCGTGTTTTTGACCTTTTCGGCTTTTCCCCTTTTTAGCACTCTTCTGCAATATTCATTAAACTATTTTCAGGGAAAAACTACATGACGTTCTTTAAGGAATTCCATTCAAATTCTGAGATATTATTAATTAGTTTTTTTAGTCCGATTTTTTTTTGTAGTTATTAATGCTTTGCTTTGTCTCTATTTTTATTTTGGGAAGGTGTGGTTGCTTAACTAATCAAGTCATGTACAAGTGGGGATGTAGACTTTGGCTTCTTGCAACACAAGTTGATTGCCCTAAGTTATATGAAAGGATTCCTCTTGCAATTCCACATCATTGATAGTAGATGTGTAGGAGAAGTTGATTGCCCAAGTCATTGTCTTTGTTTTAAGGTCATTGTTACTCCATCGGGATATCGATGACCGACAAATACAAGAGATAGATGGAGTTCGAGGTATCAGTAAGTTTTATCAGGAGGTTAAAAATGCAATGATCTGACGCTTGCCTCGATTTTCTTGACTCTTGCAATGGATTTTGCGAGGCTTGGAAAGAGAAATGATTTTAGCATGAAATGATGTTAGCAATGTTTAGTCTTCTAGGAGAGTTTCGACAAAGAAAGAAGTCTTATTGAGCAGACATACTCACGTGTAGAGATTCTCAATGCCGAATCACATCTGTCTTTCCAAATGAACCACAAAGCAGAAGCTAGGTCGAGCAGAAGACCTCCAGGTATGTTGAAGAAGTCATGCAACAATGTCTCGAGTAAAGGGACATTTCTCGAAGATGTGATGATCTTCGTGTTCTATATTGCTTTGCATAGTTGGTGGATGTTAGTGAGTTTGATGCCAAGTTTACGACAACAATCCTGTGTTATAAGTTTATCGTGGTTCCACATCTAGATGAAGAAAGATAACCCAGATTGAAAATACCTTGATCGAAACCTCTTACGCGAAATCAAGATAGATCCCTTATTCAGAAACGTAAACAATAAACCCTTTGATGATGAGATCGCGGGGATTGAGATAATATCTCTTTCTGATCTAGAACTATCCTTTCTTGGGAGTTCCTTAAAAACATTATTTCATCATGATTTCGACTTTATCATACAGGGCTTTCGCTCAATTATATCTTGCTTATAATGTTGAGAGACCATATCTGAGAGTGATGTTCTCATTGTATACATGTATGGATATATGCATGTATATATATTGAATACTTACATTTAATATTTTGCATCCTATGCAACTAATTGTCAATTCAATTACTACAAAAATTACTATCATAAATTAATTTCCTTTTTTTAATGCGAGACCATTACTTGTCACTTTCCAAACCTATCTTTTTGGGTGGAATTAAAGTAATCTTATAGATTTTTCTACACCAATTAACAATAGCCACAAGTACAACAATCCACAAACAAGTTACAAACAAGTTGTGATTCTTTGGGCCATACATGGCACGTATATTATTTAATTTCAGTTTCTTTTGTCCTTAAAGAAAATATATAAGCCACTTGTTTTTAACTATAAGGTTACATTTACAAGTATTGATTATCTCTTAATATATAATTTATCTATTCTAGTTGATATATAATTCCTACTAATAGATAAAAATTCACATGGATGCCACAACTATTTATCAACACTGGATAACCTCTAATCCTTAGTTTTGAGATTGATTATATATGAGTAAAAGTGAGGTGTTTTTGAGCTATCTTATATACCAATGTTTGTAATTATCATCTCATGCCTTGAGTGGTATGTCTATTTTACTTGGGCAAAACTCAAAGTCGAACTCAAGGAGATGGACTTAATGTGCTACTTGGTGTGTGCAAGTGGAAATGACAATTTACTCAGGTGTATGTGTGAAGAATAATCCCATTTTTTGTGTTTTTTTTCAAATTTTTATGGGTGTCTTAACACTTGTATCTTCAGTCTTTTTATATGTCTCATTTGATTTTATAATTTATATTTTTAAATTACCTTTTATATTTATATTTTTAGTTGATTTTTGAAATGATTTTTGGAAAATATTTTAGGGATTTTAATTTTTTAAAGGTGTTTTCAAGAGGTTCATATACATATATTTTAGATTTTTGGGTTATTTTAGAAAATAGAATGAAGGTAAGATGTGATAAAGGAAAATAGCTAAAATGACAAAAAATGGAGAAAAAACAAGAAGCGGTTTCAAAAAATTTCAAGGGTATTTCTAAATGATAGATGATGGTTTGGGGAGCAAAAAGGTAGCATCTTTTGGTACTTTTAATAGGGTTTTTATCAGTTGTATCCTCTTTAGATATTACAATATCAGTTATGCCCCTCTTTTTTAAAATATAAATTGTGCCCCTTACTTCTTGCACAATGATCGCTTGTGTCCTTCATTTTAGTTGCCATCCATCCCCATCCCAAACGGATGTTAACCTTAGGAACATCGGTTTAGTTCAACTCATTGTCAATGAACTAACCGAAGGGCACAAGTGAGAACAATGCAAGAAGAGGCACAACTGATATTCCAAAAAGGGAGAGACATAAGTGATATTGCAACATCTAAGGAGGGTACAACTGATAAAAATCCTTTTTAATATACTAATTTCATATGATTTTCTTAAGGTTTTTAGTATTTTTGATATATAAGAACATGAAATAAGACTTTAGAAATAATTTTGCAAGGATTGAACATTGAGGCCCTATGCGTTTGGAAAATAAGCATTAGAATAATGGTTCAATTCCCCGCCCAGCACGATTCCCAAAAGTATGACTATTCCAATTCACATCCCATTATTTCACCTTAATCCACCTTTGTTCCTGTCTTTATTCCACCTTATTTTTCTTATTCCTAAATTTCCAGCTGAACAGAGACTAGACCCTTATTATTCTTATTCCTCATCCTTGTTCATTCTTTGATAAAGGAAAATAGCTAAAATGACAAAAAATGGAGAAAAAACAAGAAGCAGTTTCAAAAAATTTCAAGGGTATTTCTGAATGATAGATAATGGTTTGGGGAGCAAAAAGGTGGCATTTTTTGGTACTTTTAATAGGGTTTTTATTAGTTGTATCCTCTTTAGATATTACAATATCAGTTATGCTCCTCTTTTTTAAAATATAAATTGTGCCCCTTACTTCTTGCACAATGATCACTTGTGCCCTTCATTTTAATTGCCATTCATCCCTATCCCAAACGGATGTTAACCTTAGGAACATCGGTTTAGTTCAACTCATTGTCAATGAACTAACCGAAGGGCACAAGTGATAACAATGCAAAAAGAGGCACAACTGATATTCCAAAAAGGGAGAGACATAAGTGATATTGCAACATCTAAGGAGGGTACAACTGATAAAAATCCTCTTTAATATACTAATTTCATATGATTTTCTTAAGGTTTTTAGTATTTTTGATATATAAGAACATGAAATAAGACTTTAGAAATAATTTTGCAAGGATTGAACATTGAGGCCCTATGCGTTTGGAAAATAAGCATTGGAATAATGGTTCAATTCCCCGCCCAGCACGATTCCCAAAAGTATGACTATTCCAATTCACATCCCATTATTTCACCTTAATCCACCTTTGTTACTGTCTTTATTCCACCTTATTTTCCTTATTCCTATATTTCCAGCTGAACAGAGAATAGACCCTTATTTTTCTTATTCCTCATCCTTATTCATTCTTTGATAAAGAAAAATAGCTAAAATGACAAAAAAATGGAGAAAAAACAAGAAGCGGTTTCAAAAAAATTTCAAGGGTATTTCTAAATGATAGATAATGGTTTGGGGAGTAAAAAGGTGGCATTTTTTGGTACTTTTAATATGGTTTTTATCAGTTGTGTCCTCCGTAGATATTACAATATCAGTTATGCCCCTCTTTTTTAAAATATAAATTGTGCCCCTTACTTCTTGCACAATGATCACTTGTGCCCTTCATTTTAGTTGCCATCCATCCCCATCCCAAACGGATGTTAACCTTAGGAACATCGGTTTAGTTCAACTCATTGTCAATGAACTAATCGAAGGGCACAAGTGATAACAATGCAAGAAGGGGCACAACCGATGTTCCAAAAATGGAGAGACATAAGTGATATTGCAACATCTAAGGAGGGTACAACTGATAAAAATCCTTTTTAATATACTAATTTCATATGATTTTCTTAAGGTTTTCAGTATTTTTGATATATAAGAACATGAAATAAGACTTTAGAAATAATTTTGCAAGGATTGAACATTGAGGCCCTATGCATTTGGAAAATAAGCATTGGAATAAGGGTACAATTCCCCGCCCAGTGTGATTCCCAAAAGTATGGCTTTTCCAATTCACATCCCATTATTTCACCTTAATCCACCTTTGTTCCTGTCTTTATTCCACCTTATTTTCCTTATTCCTATATTTCCAGCTGAACAGAGAATAGACCCTTATTCTTCTTATTCCTCATCCTTATTCATTCTTATTCCCGAACCGAATGCCCCTTAAGGGGGAATTCCTGATTTTTGAGAATGTTTGGATATGGGTAATTTTTAGTTTTTTAAGGGAGATTGTATTTTTTACGACTTTTGATATTTTGATAATATCAAACATAATAATTTTGTAAATACAAATTATGTGATACCGTAGAAGTAATGGAATCTGCGCGCGGTGAAAATGATTTTGCAAAATATTATGCTTGAGATTTTAGTTGAATTTTCTATTTAAAGATTAGAGATATATTTAAAATGCGAGAGTGTAGGTGCATGCATGTGTGCGTATGTGTATGCATGTATGTGTCTATGTGTTTGCTTGTGTGCCTATACATGCATAGTGTCAGTTTAGGGATGGAAGATGTCGTAAGATGAGTTCCAAAGGATCATTATCGAAATGCGTTCATTGTTGCTACAATCGACGCAGATGCTTCCGGAGCACCATCACGATCATTTTCGAGATGTGGACGATATCGATGTGGGAGCTGGCGACGTTGAAGCGAAGATTCTACATTGTTTCATGAGTCTTTGACGTGTATATTGCTATACTACATATAATTCACGATGAAGTTTATGACTGGCTTCAGAGTCCATCGACATCTCTCTAAGCTGAAGATAGACTCTATAAGAAGCAATCGACGACGTTAGATGTCGCTTTTCTTTGTAGGGAACTCTTGAATTTTACAACAAATGTCATATTCGTTGTTGTATTGTTAGTAACAATACTAACAATCTATATATAACAATGAGTTATCCATCGACTTTCTTTAAAAGTTTCAGTAAAAATCATTGTTAGATTCGCAACTATTGGTTCAAATCTTAATAAAAAAAAGTTCAATGCATGATCGTCATTATAAAGGTATGAACGATCATAAACGAATAAGACATTCGATGCAAATTATAAGAATAAAAGATAGTTTGCTATGAATTATATAATAAATCACTTCTATAAATTCAAACCTAAGAAGATATATATGGCAATTAAAATTAGATGAGAATAACACTTCAAAAAAATTTTAGTTGTAAATACTTTCTCTCTCTATCTTCATTCGCAAAGGACATCGAGAACACTATCTCGATTTCTTAGATACATCGTCAGGAAGAGGCTCTGATACCATGTAGAAAAACGCAACGATCGCTAACATCTAGAACGTGATTGAAATGGCGACCTAATGACAATTTATGATTATAAAAAAACATCCATAAGTGGAAACCATTTGTGGAAAGATTAAGATAGGAAGTTAGGTGTTAAGAACTTCAACATTCTTGATTTGTTGATTGTGATTTTTTTATGAGTTGATGTCATAAGTTGAATAGATTTTCAATGTCCTTTTCTATGGTGTTGTTGTTTAAGACGCACACGCAAACTTGTTACCCTCTTGGGTTAAATTATTCCATAATATCTTTGCTTTGCTTTAGACATTTTTTATTTTAAGGATGTTCAAAAATGGATTCTCAAAATCGTCCGTTTAATCAGATTCGGTTCGCTAAAAGTTCAATTAAAGCAGTCGAATTTTAACGTTATTTTTGACCTGCAAATACATCATCTTAATTGATTGCTGAGCACTACAACAAAATGAGTCTATAGTGAAGGTTTCTTTGAGATTCGTCGGTGTATCGCCAATCGTCCTTTTGTTAATCATACAATGACGATACTATTTGTTGCAAAATGATTTTCATGCACCATTTATCAACTTCTGGACCCAAACACGAATGCTCTACGGATTGACGCTACGTTGGGTCGGCTTGAACCCGTCTACTAATATAACAAAATTGAGCTATAGTGATGGTTTTTTTTCAAAATCCGTCACTAAATTAGCCGTTATAAATAGATAACGATGATATTATTCGTTGTGAAATGAGTTTTCGTACTCAAAATTAACAACTAATATTGTATCCGTCGTTGTATCATTAGTAATAGTCCATATAGCGATGCTTATCCGTTGCTATTTTCAAAATATCAACTAGTTATCGCTATTTTTTTAGTTTAAAATTTAACGACGATTAATTAGAAGTTTGAAAAATAGCAACGTATAAGCGTCGCTATGTGGACAGTTCACTATAAGAAAATTGACCTAAGGCAACGAATAATTTAATATTCGCTGACATATCTTCCGTAGTTAAATATATAACAGCGAATATTATTCATTGCTTACTTGTTTAAATTCGCATCGAATAATGGTATTCGTTGTTGTATTCCTCGCAACGAATCATATAACGACGATTATTTGTTGTCGTTTTCTTCTAATCTGTGCTAAACATGACAACGATTAGCGTAAATTTTAACGAATAATTGAAAGAAAAAATCGTCGTTATATGGACCTTTAACAACGAATATGATATTCGTTGTTAATTACAAGTATAAAAGATCATTTGACAATTAATAATATTCATTGTTATATTTTTAACATCGGAAGATATAGTAACGAATATTCAAATTATTCGTTGCCTTATGTCCAATTTCTTGTAGTCATTGCTAATGATATAACGATATATATGATATTCATCGCTAATTTCGAGTACGAAAAATCATTTCGCAATGAATAATATCGTCGTTATATATTTAACAACAGCTAATTTAATGACGGATTTTGAAAAAATCGTCACTATAGCTCATTTTTTTTGTAGTGTACGAACCCGACTCACGAGCTCGAACCCGAGCCCCCTCTAACATCACAATCTAATACTCACACTCGTTATAAGAAATATATATTTATTCTTCATTGTCCCTCCTATAAACTTGATTGATGCATTTAGAATTAAAGAGACGACATCTTATGTGGGGCATTAAGACCATATGTATATCCTGAACTAAGATTGTGTGCATTAAACAAACAATATTCAAGTTTCTTAATTAAATCATGTCATATTCATGTTTGATGCCAACATGGAATCACTCAAATGTTATTACTCATGCACGCGTCCCCCTTGATAAGTATTAATTAATATTAAGATTTGGCACTTGCATGTAAAATACGAGATAATGTGATCTTCTTATAACCATAGAAAAAAGGAGATCGATTTTTATATATTCGGATAATATATGTTAAATACATATGGTTGGCCGATGCGATACTCTACCCCGTATTTTAATGCCTACGGGATACGGTCGTGCTCGACCTAAATACGACCTGCATGCATAGCCTATGATGACATACTATATTGCATGGCCCATGCATTGGATTCTACGTAAGATAAAATGAGGGAGGAGAGTCCTTCTATGTTGTTATTTTGTTGAATCATTTAGAGATGAGCATCGGGTCGGGTCGACTCGGTCAGGTTCGAAAGCTGGCCGGCCCTTTTAACTCGGCCCGATCCAAGCTCGAAACTAAAGCGAGCTGGACCTAGATTGAAATATAGGCCTATATAATTATTTAGACTGGTCGAGCTGGCGCGATATGGTGCATAAATGTTAGAAGGGTTCAATGGAGCTATCTAGTTGGTTAGCTCATGTTATTTTTCGGCGATTTTTTTTTGTTTTTTGGAAAATACCACAATGTATTTTCATCATTATTAGAGATGGAGCGCATATGAGTCTCTGTTTCTGATGAAATTTGAATGACATATTAGAGAGAGATAATTATGAAAATCCAAGGTGGTATAATTCAAAAAATAAAGATAAAAATGGGTATGAAGTAGGTAAAATTACCTACTTCACGAAGTAGTCTCCCTTTCCTCTTCATAATATGTTCATCTAGAATGGGTCAAATTCAACAATTCTGAAACCGTTAATATTTGACAGGCTTGATGAATGGGATATGAGTTCTGAATTGAGTCGAAACTTGAAGGAAAAATATGTTGTCATATACTGATCTAAATTCACTCACGTGTTCTTTAGAAAATACCTTAAAAATAAAAATATGTTGGGGTAGCCAAGTTGGCTCTTTAACCTTTTTTTTTGAAGTTTAGTTTATCTGATTTCTTTTGTTATTACGGATGGATATGACCCCCACTTATCTGAACTTTCTAGCTTGTAGTTAACCATAAGGGATCATTTAAGTGGATTCTAATCTCTAATTAATCTATTCGATTAGATACTTTTTAAAAAAATAAACAATGAAGAAGAGAAACTTCCCACCACAATAGACATCAATTGGGCCCATTAATTTTTGTTGGACCCAAAGTTAGGCCTCCAGGAGACATTTAACAATATTTGAACCTCAGATCAGATCGTATTAAGGAGAATTTGGGCTTTTGTTGGGCCCACGGGCTTGGGCCGACATTGGTCTAGTTTCATCTAAATTATATCATATATTTACTTAGTTGGGCTCAGTGGTACATGAGTGACTATACACAATACAATCATAAAGAGTAGAGCAATGGTAATAAGCAAACTTAAATGCCATACTTGTTTTGAAATTAGTTGGTGATATCATATTGATGAAATTGAAACACAAGCGCAATTGACTACCACATAATAAGTATATGAATAAAAAATACGTTATATGAGGATGGTCGATTACCTCTCACAAATAGCAGAGAAGAAATTGATCAAGAAGTAGAACGCATATAACCCTCTCCCTCTCCTATGTCCCCTTCTTGTTTTCCTGATCTTCTCTCTCCCTCTCAAATTATTGCCTTGTATTATGTTGCGGTGTGTTGGAAGTATTGCCTCCACCATTCTATATATAACTCAAGTAAAAACTCATCCTTTTAGGGTGCGTTCGGTTCGGGAATAAGCATGAATAAGGATGGGGAATAAGGACGTCTATAATACAACTCAATCTTATTAGGTTTAGGAGCCCACCCCCTATAGGATTCTAATGTTAATACTCCTAGTCCTAAGTTCCTAACAGTACAACAAAATTAAGCTATAGTGACGGTTTTTTTTTCAAAATTCGTCACTAAATTAGCCATTGTTAAATATATTACGACGATATTATTAGTTGCGAAATAATTTTTCGTACTTGAAATTAGCGACGAATACTATATACGTCGTTATATCATTAGCAATGGTCTACCAAAATTCGTCACTAAATAGCGACGCTTATGCGTTGTTATTTTTCAAAATATCAACTAATCATCGCTATTTTTTTAGTTCAAAATTTAACGACAATTAATTAGAAGTTTGAAAAATAGCGATGAATAAGCATCGTTATGTGAACCGTTGCTAATGATATAACGACATATATGATAGCCGTTACTAATTTTAAGTACGAAAAATCATTTCGCAATGAATAATATCGTCATTATATATTTAACAACAGCTAATTTAGTTATGGATTTTGAAAAAACCGTCACTATAGCTCAATTTTTTTAGTGAAACAATCCCCTCTTTGCAATCTTCGCGTTATCTTTACTTTACACACATATCTTTATCATTTGCAAGCTCCTCTCGTAAGTTTTCATCGCAATTGGGTGTTTCACCTATTGTCGGGTGCCTTTCATTTACTTCTTCTTTGGTACACTTAACTCCGTTTTCCATTTTTTGACGCGACACTATACACATCTCTCGTGACTAGAAAGAGTGCCCTCATCATCTAGCAAGGTAAATTACACTCGCTTCTCCTTCCTTCTATGCTCACCAGAGGTAATGCCAATGATATGTCGCCTTCCTCTCATATTACTCGACCTAGAAAAAACTAGAGTTCCATTACTTATTACGTTCCTTTTTTGAATTGATATAGAATGGAGTTACATGGAGTTACATGCACTACATTTAAATACTACGTATAATATAATATATTTATAACATTCCATTCTAACACAATGATAACAAGGAGGAGATAGGTAATCAATCATAAGTTTCGGTTGTATAACGAAAAAACAGATGAATACTTGCAATAAATTGCCAGGAGCAATTTCCCAATGACGATCTGTATTTATATTTGCAAATCAGTTTAGATGAATACTTGCAATGATGTATTTATATTTGCAAATCCCAATGTATATTATATATAGAGAGAGATTAATGGGGCTGTCCCTTTGGGGCAGCTGTCACAGGGTCAAAATCCCGCTATCAATTTCGACCGATCCTGTGCGGCGTTAGCTAACCCGTAGCTAACCAGCCTTCCCGAGTAGAACGGTCACGGACGCGCTCCAACTCTTCTTGTACTCCTGCTTGCTAGCACACCGACGCTTTCAACACAAACACGAGCACGAACTCTGGATCGCTCAAGAACACTCTCAAGAACACGCTCAAGAACGCTCAAGAACTCAACCAAGCAATCACACGAGCACGGGCACAAAGCTCTTCTCTTTATTAGAAGGGGAACTCTCTCTGGAGTGAGTGGACACTCTACACTTTCTCTTGTGTAGACTTGTGTACTCTTTATACTTGTGTATTTACAAATAAGCCACCACCTCTCCTTATATACAAGACTCAAGGCAATCCAAGGGACACTCATTATTACATCTACAATAATGATACATAAAGACACAAGAGACCCTTCGAGTTCTTCGGCAACCCTTCGCGTTCCTCAGCAACTCTTCGTCTGCTTGTCTCTTCGACTCCCCTGTTGACCTTTCGTCTTCTCGCACGGTTGACGCCCAATCAACCGCCCAGTCATCAGCACACTCGCGCTCCAACGCTTGCTGATGCAACTTTGTCATAATTCACCAAGTGCCACCGAACACTTGGTCTTGTGCCAAAGGGAACCCGCGGCCTCCAGACCCTCGTGCGGTAAACCCTTCCTTAGTGTTCTCCATGCTAAGGGGAAGTCCTCCAGAACTTCGCTATCGTGGCCTCCAGACCACTCTCGTACGTGTACTACCGAGCATGCTCGACAATGCTCGTACTCAGCACCTGCAACGCTCCATGCCTCCTTGGACCGCCACGCATTAATACCGATACCGTGCGCCTTCGTGCGTACGCCTATGTGACTGTACCGCATAGCTCCTCGATGCGTACTGCTTCACTACGTACCGCTCTTCTGCGCTCGCGTATGTACACTGTCATGTCTTGCACTGCTGTCTGTACTTGCTATGCTCGCACTGCTACAAGCTTCACGACACTCTGCTACCGAGCCAGTGTCCTGTGTGACGCTTCTCCTTTGTAACGTACGGTGGAGCCTCCAGACTCCCGTGGATAACCTCCCTGATATCCACGCATTTTCGGACTCCTCCTGAAGTCCAGCTTCATCGATCATTCTCGAGCATCCAGCTACCGTGTCTGCACGATCATTCTCGATCACGGAATTTGGGGGTGTGACAAGCCTCCCCCACTTGAAGAATCGGTTGTCCTCAACCTCCTCTTCAGCTGGCGTCCCGTCACGATCCTCCGTCCGCTACGCACCTCCTGATGCGGCTCAAATGGAAGGGTGGTGTCGCCTTGCACCGCTTCCCTTCCTACACTTAGTCTTTTCACGAACCACATCCCTCCATGACTTGGTCTTTAACGTGAAAAGTGGAGCTTCCTCGTCAGCTCCCGTTTTCGGTGTATCCCTCCTGGATACAAAAGCTCCATCGCTGGTTTGTGGCAGCTCCAGCTCCACATGTGGAGTGCTCACCTCCATGCTCGCTCGTTGACGATCCCGATCGTTCCCTGTAGGCGTCCCTACATCTTGGGAAATGAGTGCTCCGAGCATCTTCGGTATCTTGCCTCCTATAAGATCGTTGGTGGTGTGGTTCGTCACCACTCCACGCCCATGGACATGTATCTTCTTGCCCATGCTGCATCGCCCTCCAGAGCTCTGCCTCGTCTTCTCGTGCACGGATGTTCTCCTATCCGCGGCTTTGGTTGTGTGCCTCCTGCACACAAGTTGGTGCTCAACATGCACCTGCGCACTCCTGTGCGTCCTCGATCGAGCCTTGGCACCTCCAAAGCTCTCTGTTATGGAGTTCCCTCCCTACACTGAATTCGAAGCTCCAGCTCGAAGTGTCGTGAGGCGTACCTTGCGCATAGCACCGATGGCTCCCAAGCGTACCTCACGTTCTTCTTCCTCCTCCTCGTCCCTACGAAGAGAGTTCAACTTCTCCTTCTTTGGGCACTCCCGCGCCCTATGCGGTCCGTCGCATATGAAGCACCCCTTGCTCCTGGGTTGCTCCTTCTTCCTTAGAGTACTCTCGTTCCTCCATTGGTAGATTATGGGCAACGCCTTTGCCCTTTTCCTTCGACCGCGCCCTCGGCTTGCTGGTGAATTCCTTCTCTTCAGCATTGTGACTTGGTTGGGCCGCCCCATAATCGACCAACGCATCTGCCACCACGATTGCTGAATTAAGGTCCTTCACTCCCTACCTCCGCAGTTCAGCTTGCGCCCAGCTTTGCAACCCGACCGTGAAGTTGAACAGCTTGTCCTCCTCGGACATCCCCTTGATGTCCAGCAACAAGGACGTGAACTGCTTCACGTACTCACGAACTGTGCCTGTCTGCTTCAGGCGTCGAAGAGCCTCCCGTGCAATCCACGCAGTGTTCTTCGGCAGGAACTGCGCCTTCAGTTCCGCGATTAGATCATCCCACCTGGATATCCTCGGTCTTGCCTCGTCCGCTGCACGGCTCCTCCACCATAGCTTGGCGTCGCTCGACATGTACATCGATGCCAAACCGACCTTCTCGGCTTCTGTCGTCTTGGTCGCCTCGAAGTAAACTTCCATATCCCATAGGAAGTTCTCCAAATCCTTGGCACTCCGCGTACCTGTAAAGGATTTGGACTCGGGTAACTTGCGTTTCTGCACCTCCATGGAGCCTCCGCTGTTCGCCAATGCCATCTTGATGAGGGAGATCTCACTCCGACGATCCTCATCGTGTTGAACGCCTGCAGTTTGTCCTCCGAGGACTTGATCTGCTCCGCTGAGCGTTGTTGGGTCTCGTCCCCAACATCCGATTCATCTGAAGAACGATCCTCCAAGGCGACGATGCGATGGGCATGAGTCCCAATAGTGGACTCCACTTCTGCCATCGCCTGCTCCAGTGCTGCTACGCGACCGGTAATACCCACCATCTTCGCTCCTCTTGATTGAAGATGTACTTGTTCCAACAAGTATCCTCTATTCCCGCGATCGACTGCACTGACAGTCGCTCGTAGCTTTGCTCGCTTCTTGGCACCAACCAAGATCTGTGATCTGCTCCTTGGCACTGACCAAACTCTGATACCAACTCGTACCAACGATTGTTATTGTCTTCAGCTCTGATACCAACTGTCACAGGGTCAAAATCCCGCTATCGATTTCGACCGATCCTGTGCGGCATTAGCTAACCCGTAGCTAACCAGCCTTCCCGAGTAAAACGGTCACGGACGCGCTCCAACTCTTCTCGTACTCCTACTTGCTAGCGCACCGACGCTTTCAACACAAACACGAGCACGAACAACGGATCGCTCAAGAACACTCTCAAGAACACGCTCAAGAACGCTCAAGAACTCAACCAAGCAATCACACGAGCACGGGCACAAAGCTCTTCTCTTTATTAGAAGGGGAACTCTCTCTGGAGTGGGTGGACATTCTACACTTTCTCTTGTGTAGACTTGTGTACTCTTTATACTTGTGTGTTTACAAATGAGCCACCACCTCTCCTTATATACAAGACTCAAGGCAACCCAAGGAACACTCATTATTACATCTACAATAATGATACATAAAGACACAAGAGACCCTTCGAGTTCTTCGGCAACCCTTCGCGTTCCTCAGCAACTCTTCGTCTGCTTGTCTCTTCGACTCCCCTGTTGACCTTTCGTCTTCTCGCACGGTTGACGCCCAGTCAACCGCCCAGTCATCAGCACACTCGCGCTCCAACGCTTGCTGATGCAACTTTGCCATAATTCACCAAGTGCCACCGAACACTTGATCTTGTGCCAAAGGGAACCCGCGGCCTCCAGACCATCGTGCGGTAAACCCTTCCTTAGCGTTCTCCATGCTAAGGGGAAGTCCTCCAGAACTTCGCTATCGTGGACTCCAGACCACTCTCGTACGTGTACTACCGAGAATGCTCGACAATGCTCGTACTCAGCACCTGCAACGCTCCATGCCTCCTTGGAACGCCACGCATCAATACCGATACCGTGCGCCTTCGTGCGTACGCCTATGTGACCGTACCGCATAGCTCCTCGATGCGTACTGCTTCACTACGTACCGCCCTTCTGCGCTCGCGTATGTACGACTACGTGCATCCTCTGTCATGTCTTGCACTGCTGTCTGTACTTGCTATGCTCGCACTGCTACAAGCTTCACGACACTCTGCTACCGAGCCAGTGTCCTGTGTGACGCTTCTCCTTTGTAACGTACGGTGGAGCCTCCAGACTCCCGTGGATAACCTCCCTGATATCCACGCATTTCGGACTCCTCCTGAAGTCCAACTTCATCGATCATTCTCGAACATCCAACTACCGTGTCTGCACGATCATTCTCGATCACGGAATTTGAGGGTGTGACAGCAGCCAATATGGTTGTCCTTGCGTTATTTTCGCATTTTTTTTTATTTTTTTGAAAAATATCGCCATGTATATTCCTCCCTATATCCCTCTTATACGTCATTCGAATTTCGTCAGAAACAGAGACTCCTATAGCCTTTATCCAGACAGGCATTTTTTAAGAATAACATGATTTTTTAAATCGACATTATCTCGATGGAGGCCGTAGGAGTCTCTGCTTCTGATGAAATTCGAATGACATATAGGAGGGATATGGAGATGAATATACATGTGATATTTTTCAAAAAAATAAAAAATTTGATGAAAAATGGGGCTGGTGATGGGGCTGCCCCGGCCCATTTTAGGGCATTTTTTTATTTTTTTGAAAAATATCGTCATGTTTCATCCATATATCCCTCCTATATGCCATTCAAATTTCGTCAGAAACATGGACTCCTACGGCCTCCATCCAGACAGGGTCGATTTAAAAATTCTGCGACCGTTAAAAAAAGTGACATATGGATGGAGGACGTAGGAGTCTCTGTTTCTAACGAAATTGGAATGACATATAGGAGGAATATAGGGATGAATATACATGGTTTTATTTTTCCAAAAAGTAAAAAATTTGTCAAAAAATGTGGTGGGGCAACCATGTTGGCAGCCCCATTTTCCTCATATATATATATATAGGGTAAAATGGGGCTGCCCTCAGCGAGTAGCCAACTTGGCTACTCCCACCCCTATTTTTACCTAATTTTTTTTATTTTTTTGGAAAATAAAAATTTGTATATTCATCATTATAAAAATTTGTATCACACACACACACGTACACGCACACGCACACGCACACGCACACGCACACACACACACACATATGGGTAAAATGGGGCTGCCCCCAGGGAGTAGCCAACTTGGCTACTCCCACCCCTATTTTCCCCTCATTTTTTTATTTTTTTGGAAAATAAAAATTTGTATATTCATCATTATATCCCTCTCACATTCTATTAAAATTTCGTCAGAAACAGAGACTCCTAAGCCCTTCATCTAGACGTCATTTTTTTAACGGTCGCAGGATTTTTTAAATCGGCCATGTTTGGATGGAGGGCTTAGGAGTCTCTGTTTCTGACGAAATTTTAATAGAATGTGGGAGGGATATAATAACAAATATACAAATTTTTATTTTCCAAAAAAAATAAAAAATGAGGGTAAAATAGGGGTGGGAGTAGCCAAGTTGGCTACTCCCTAGGGCAGCTCCATTTTACCCTATATATATATATATATATTTGTATTACCTGCTTGTGTTTCTCTTCTTCAATTTCGTTTCAATCCAGAACTCAGTATCTTAATACGTCTTTTGGATGCAGGATGGAAAAAATGTGAGATATTGAATACGTGAGATTTATCATTCATTCTTATTCAATTGATTTGATAGAACAGAAATCATAATTAAATACTATGTACAGAGACATAAAAGTAGGGATAGATATGGGTTGGGCTGGCTCGGCCTCTGAAGGATCCAGACTCAAGTCCATCTAAATATTTCTGGCCTTGGATCAAGCTTAGGCCCATAAATCCTGATGTTATTCGGCCCAAGCTCAGGTCCGATCCATTTTCTTTGGATCGGGTTTGAACCAGGATGGTCCAAGCCTCGATTCTTTTCCTGGTCATATAAACCACAACACGAGAAATGTGGAAATGATGCAACATGATATACACTCAAGAAAAGGATGGATTGCACATCCTTAAATCAAGCGCAAAAAGAGAAAATTGCAAGCATAGAATGTCTACATTTAAGTAGCGATTTAACCTAAGATGTCTACAAAACAATTAAGTTTGCACATATCTTCAATCTATAACAATGGTTAAACAATAGCAATATTCCAAATCCAATTATAAAACAATGGCTAAACGGTAGAAATATCAGTACTTCAATAATCGTATATGATATACCTTACGCAATGGGGAGGGCGTCGCCATGGGAATGGGCTCAATCAAGCCTCTATGGAGGAGCGTGGAAGGAGGCAGAGCTACGGAGGAATTGGACCCTGCTTGGACTTGAATCTAGAAGGGGTCACAACTCTCAAGGTGGAGGGGGCGTGCTCGATTGAGAGGGAAACTGGGATGGAGAATGGGGAAGCCATTGGGGAGGAGTGGTTGCTTGGGATAGGACGAGTGGTGGGGCCTCAGAGGAGCATGGGGGAGGTCGTCGTCGACGCCTATAGTTAGGGCTAAAGCTGAAAGGGGTCTGGAAGGAGTCTGAGTGGAAGTGATTGAAACTCGCGTGAAGGGAGGGGGCAAAACGTCTTGGCTAAGGCACATGCCCATGTTCAGTCGGATCTTAGGCTTACCCCTCGGGCCAACTTCAGGTTATTCATTGAGCCCCAAAACAGGTCGATCCTTGGGCCAGGTTGGACCGAGCAAAGTTCAAGCCCGGCAAAGTATTTTTGGGCCGACGTTTTAGGCCCAAGTCCAGCCCAATGCTCTATTGGGCTTCGACTAGACCGGACTTCGATCTGGACCAGGTCGGCCCAACCCAATGCCCATTCCTACGTAAAAGACTAGATATAATAATTACACGACCACTTATTGTGCGATAACTTATTACGAAATAAATTATCGAATCCCAAAAACATCTTGACACCCTGTGTAAAAATCCCACTGTATCAGAGACTGTTCAGGGGTCTTGCTGTAAATTTCCCAAACTTTTGTTTCCCGAATCAACGACGATGGATCTGATCGTTACGCGTACGTGATCCACCCGCATTCATCGGTTACCCAATAATGCAAGCGATCTAATATTTGGACTCGAGCCCAAATGCGGATTGGCGTCCACATCGGACCATTTCCAAAAATACGAGTCACGTCGTTAGTGCGCGGCGGTCGATTTCGCCGGTGGTCTATGATCGGAAAGGGTTTATTATTCTCTAAATGAAAATAATGTCCCCATCGTCATGTCAGTGCGTGAGGTGGAGACTCACTGGAACCATCAAATGCCAACAAATACAGAACGTGGTTTCCTATTTGTGTCCCATTATGGGATTTTTTTTCATAATTATCCCTCTGATTTTGAAATATTACGTTAAGATCCCTGTAAACTTATCCCTTATAAAACCATGACATAGTTAATACTCATAATTTAATTGTGGGATTTTTACATGACATCAAAAATCCTGCCCAATTGCAACATAACACCTACAATCTTAGTAATTACACCAACGACGTAAGAATCCTCTCTAATTATTAGGTGGAGGGGTGTAAACGAGCCGAACTTGAGCGAACCAGCCCAGGCTCTGCTCGACTCGTTTAGCATACTTTCAGGCTCGGACTCGATTCGGCTCGATAAAATGAAAACTGTAATCAGGTTTTGTTCGGCTCGTGTAAAGTCCGTAAAGATTCGGTTCGGCTCGTTAAAGGTTCGTTTAAGAATAAATGTTGTGCATGCATTTCTGTTCAAAGGGAAAAATCACAGTTGCAAGGGAGAGTTTTGTGGAGTTTCGAGAATAGGGAATAGAGACTTATGTTAATTGAAAGGGAGTGGATGATTGGATGGGTTTGGAAAAATAAGTGAATGCCCTCATGTTAATATAGAATGTATCTTTTCCTTGTATATATACAATGTGTGTGTATATATATTTTTATGTATGTATGTATGCATGTATGTATGTATTTATATAATCGAACTTTTAACAAATCGAACTTAAGCGAACCTATGTTTTTGAGGTTTGGTTCGTTTATTTAATCGAGTCCAGGCCCATGTGAATGTTCGGTTTGTTTATTTTCGAATCGAATCTTAATCGAGATTTTAGCGAGCCGAATGTGAGCGAATGTCGAATCTTAGAAATTTCTGACAGCCCTAATTAGGTGTAACATTTAATGTGCCATTCTAGTTGTTTTGGCCACACACACTCTCTCTCGTAAGTCGGCCATTAAAGATTTTAAAAAAGTCTTAAATATTTCTGACTGTCTACTTTGTTTATGCTGCAAGAGAAGGCAAAAGATTAATGTCATAAATTAATTGATTGATTATTGGTAACTTCTAACGAGAGATTTTCGGAATAAGGAAGGAGCCACGTATGAAGGGTCTACTTTCATCCATCAATGTGGGATATTTTATAAAAAAAGCCTTAGAAAGTAGTCAATCCTCACATGGTACCTTTTGGTACCAAGCAAGGTTTTAAAAATCGAATTAGTTCTACTGAGTAGAACTGATCGGTTCAATCGGTTAAACTAAGAATTAGACGAAAAATAAAAATCTGCCAAAATCGGTCAAATTTTTTATCAAAAAAATAAAACAAGTCAAAATCGATCACAACTCAGTTGGATTACATTAACTCAATTGACTTAATTAAATCAAATCACTAGTTCGACCATCTATTTTTGTAAAAATAATAATTCATAGTTATTTAATAAAATCAATTTCTAGAAACTATTCGTAATCTAGTCTCATTCTAACATATTGTATGATTCTTTCTTTATCTTTTCTCTTTCCATGTTTCTTTTACGAGCATTGCCTCTCTCTTATCACATTGTGCATGAGTTTGTTCCCTCCACATTATGCACGAGGTTGTGCATGAAGTCACACTATAAGAAACATTAAATTAATAACACTTGTCATAAAATTGGAGTTTGAATAGCATTAAAATTATCATTGTGCATCATAGTTATGTAATTATATGAATTTGATAAAGTATATTTATTGTGTACTTTCTAAATTTTTTTATTAACATTTATAACATCTACTTTTTTGCAATTACACTTGTGCCCTTTATTGTTAAAAAATTAACAATACTCCTTATGTTGATATAATATAAGAGCACACAAGTATTAATGAATTATGTAAAAATATAGGGGTATATTTGTAATTGTAAAAAATATGAGTATTAATTAGATGATCTTGAAATAACTTGGAAAGATAGATGTGTTATTGAAAAACTTAAAAAGTATTATTCATTTTTATTGTAATAAATATCGTCTAATTCGATTTGACTCGATTAGACCGTACAAATCAAACAACAATACAATGGTTCGATTTTTTCGATTTGTATGAACAACTGATGCCATCACTGATTCGATCGGTTGGTCTCATTGATCTAACCATAAAAACTCAAAACCGATCCTTCCCGACTGGACGGCCTTCTACAGTAGTTCCACACAAAGAATAAGGGTTAAATTGCAAAAATCCCACCTCCAACACCAAGCCAAACTTTCCGCCACAAATAATGGAACAATACCTAAAAACCAGAAAAAGATTCAAATCCCACGACGGTCACAAGCCCGTCAACTCGATTACAGCAGAAGACCCGAATCCGATTACCCGTTTCCGCCACACCATTATATAAACCCCACTAACCACACGCTTCACTTCTTCACTTCTCACTACTCCCGTCTCCGTACCCTCCTCAATTCCCAGATCTCAAATCCCAACTGTCCATCCGACCACCAGCCCCTCCGATCTCCAATCCCAACCGTCCATCCACCGATGGCGACGCTCCGCCGAAGCTTCGCCGCCGCATTGCTCCTCCTCCTCTCACTTGCCGCTCTCAACAACTCCTCCGCCGCCGAATCGCCGGCGCCGGCGCCGGGATCCACCGGATCTCCGCGGATCTCGCCACCCCCCGCAGAATCTCCTCCTCCGGCGCCTGGATCCGAGTCCCACTTCTCCTCCCCACCCGCGCCGCCCTCCAGCGAGCCCCCAGTCCACTCCTCCCCTGCGCCCTCCCCACGTGACGGCGGCGATGACGGCAACGCGCCTTCACCAACGCCACGGGCGCAGCCAAGCGTCAGCGACTCAGGGGCCGAGAACGAGGAGTTACCAGCGGAAGGCGGAGGGTTGAGCGCCGGGAAGAAGGCGGGTATCGCCATTGGGGTCGTTGCGGCAGTGGCGGTGGTTGTGGCGGCGGTGATCGTGTACAGGAAGCGGCAGGAGAACATACGGAGGTCGAGGTACGGATACGGCGGTCGCCGCGACTTCGTGTGATCCGATTAGGTAGATCGATCTCGTTCTGTGCTATATATCGATTGCTTAGGTCTTATACTGGTGATTTGGTTCAGTTGATTACGGTTTTAGTTTAGTTTTTACTGAAAAAAGTTCGTTCTTTGGTCATAGGGAGCGGTATACTGTTGGATTGTGGTGCTATTTGTAGTTAATTATTTGAGATCTGGTGATACTTTGGATTTATTTTGGTTTGCGTTTAATAAAGGTAATGTATTTTAAAGTATTTGTTAATTATTTTCATGATTTCATTTAATAGTCGCTCTTATTCGTTCAAATTTAGTTACTTGGTTACTGGTAAATGTACATTAATTATTTTTTTGTCAGATCACTAACTGCTTCCCTAACCTAAACGTCAAATAAATGTGCTTTACATTGTTTGGTGTTGAAGGTTAGTTTGACATTTAACGTTATTAATTAATGAATTGCAGCTATCTTGTTCGGTTGGTCTTTAATTAGTTTATTGTTCGATGCTGTGTTTGTTTGAGGTACTAATTCTAGTTAATTATTCGAATGGTTGGTGTTAGCTTGAATTCCCATTTATATCAGATCTGATATCGTTGGTTGTGGAAACCAGATTTATTGCTTTCTATTTGTTTTGAACTCGCATTACTTTTTTTAGCATCTGGTTCCATACAGGTATGTTCAGCCAAACCAAGTATTGGTTTGGAATTTGTATGGGTTGGGTCAAAATCTAGAAAATTTCAACCCAAATCAATTTTTATAGGTTCTGTCAAGCATATGCAAAATGGTTTTCCGGCAGCAAAAGTAACTTAATGTTGTAAAGGAGAGGGGATCGTTTGCTGCAGCATGGAAAGAAATATCGGCGATATATCGCCGATATATTGATATCGACATGTGATCGATATGGGCACCGATATGACGATATATCTTGATTTCCAGGCATTTTTTTCACAAAGGCTCGTTGATATGGGTGATATATCGTCGATATATCATCGAAATATCGTATTGATACGACATCGAAACGATATCGATATCGATACGACCTTCCATCTGCAGGAGAGACCGCAACAGACTGCTGCAAGCGTATGCGTCGTTCGATCTTGATCGAGCGGTTCGCATGATTTTGCACTTTTTGTGGGCCTGTACCGTGCAAAATTGTGTCAACCGCTCGATCAAGATCGAGCGTCTCCCACGGCTACATCAGGTACAACACCACAACAGAGGATCTGTATCCATTGTAAAGTAGGTTCCATATAACTAATCTCTGAACTCCCAGTAGCTTGTCAATCATTTTCTCAGAACCCAAGGAGTGGTCTGATGGTAGAGCAGTATGTCTCCACTTTAAAGGACCCTAGTTTGAATCCCAGTGGGGATGTTTCGGACCCCCGAAATTATCGGGCCTACTATTTAAAATTATTTTCTCCCATCAATCTTACAACCAAATATTAAACATTGCTTCCATAGATGAGTTGTATGTCGCATGTTTGTATAACCGATCGAAAAATACGCTTGATTTGCTTTCAATGCTTCTCCGTGAGATTACTTACCTGTAAAAATGCTACAATACATGTAGCATGAATGATATCTGATCTTGTGCATAACAACACCAACATAGAACACTGGCATGTACATCTTTGCATTAAATGATTTTATGGCGTTTTCCAATGGAGTTATTTTGAAATAAGAAAAGTTTTTCTGTTGATCTTTGTATTGTCCATTCCCAAAGTTTTCCTTGTAATAGATTTTTCATGTCAAACACTCCACACCAATGTGCTTCTGTAAATCATACATAAGACATCCCTTTTTGTAGAAGAAAAAATGATTCATTGCACGGAGTGTTTAGGGTATACCAATCCATATAAGAATATATTTCTTAGGGTCCGTTCGTTTGGAGAATAGGCCCCGGAATAAGGGGCCTATTCTCCTTCCGACACGATTTCCCGTTGTACGATTATTCTTCATTATTTCATCTTATTTCACACTTATTCCTATCTTTATCCAACCTTACCTACCTTTATTTCACCTTATTCTCCTTATTTCTATACTCCAGCCGAACAAAGAGTAGACCCTTATTCTCCTTATTCCCAATCCTTATTCCTGCTTATTCCTCTTTATTCCTGCTTAGGGAATACAAGACACTCTAAATTTTGGGTAAGGTAGTGGAAAACATAAAGTGGTGTAAGGTACTGGAAAAAAGAAATCAGGATGAGTAAGATTTTGGGTAAATTTAAAATTCGATGTTAACAATAAATTCTTGAGATTTTATCACTTGTGTCCTTCTTACATATTGTAATATTAGTTATACTCATTCCTTTTATGGAATATCAGTTGTGACTTTGACTTCTTGCTTTGTTATCACTTATGCCCTTACGTCGTATTGACTGACAAGTTTTTGAAGTAAACCATGGTTTACTCAAACCGTGGTGTGATTAAAAGGGGCATAATGGTCAAAAACCAAACCCTTCTCCTCTGCCTCGAGCCCCTCAAACCTGGCCTCCTCCACCGGCCATCTCGAGGATGATACTTAGCGTTGTGCCTGACATTTCGTGGGCCTTAAGCAAATGAAAAAAAGGATCCTTATAAAAATGGAAAGAAATACCGTCCTAATAAAAGGCCTCATGAACGGTCCTGATGGAAGTATATATACAAACCTCGGCAGAGGATATGGCGCCTAAACGTGCAGGACGGGGTAGAGAGCTTTGAGCTCTCAACCCTGCCTTTGTTGAGGGCATCTCCGGCAGATATGGATCTGTTGTGGTGTTTCGACCACTGTTAGCTAGGATGGATGGGGCAGAGGAGATTGCTCCTCGACTCGCTGACCTGGAAGGTCTGCGAGATGAAGGACGCTTCCGAGCGGCGAAGGGGAGAGTTGACTCTCTTGATTGAGTTACTGCAGCATAGTTGGAATGGTTCTCTCCAAATGATTCTCCAAAAGGGCCTTGGCTCACACGACACTAGACCTGCAATTCGATGGCTCTCTTGATTCGAATGAATCGGAGTTAACTAAGCATTCAATCGATCTAATCGAGAGAATATTAAGCCTGAATTTTGACTTCAATCAAAACATCAGCCTGAAATTTAAACAAGGAAAATGTCAGCACCTCCTGTTGCATGTCGAGCAGCTGCAATTTTTACTGCAAGGTCTTCGGCTGCCTTGTATTTGTATGTCCCCTCATTTCTTTGGCCAAGCTTGATCTTGAAGAAAGCAACCAACAACCCCAGCAACAATCAAATATTTAACCACCCATTGATGGTCGGTGGGGAAGTCGGGTCCGAAGGAGTAGGGGGCTGTAGGGGGAAGGAGGAGGGAGGCAATGGAGGCAGCGGGCTAGAGGGCTCGCAACGGAGGATGTAGGAGTAGGGATACAAACGGTCAGATACTTGATATCGGTATTATCATATCTTTATCCATTTTTTAATACGAATACGGATGCGAATACATATATTGACGGATATTAAAAATGTCTTATCATATCCTTAAAGAACGGATACGGATGTAAACCGGATACTAGTCGTACACGAGTAATGTTAGAAATATTATATAGAATCGACTTAAATATATAAGAATTAGATGGAAAACACATGATATTTATTTATTAAATGTGTTTGAAGCATAAAAATTATATACATGTGGTAAAAGGAGGTATAGAATTATGTTATATAGGGTTAAAAATAAATATATAACTTTATTTATAGGATTTGGCAGGTGGAGTCAAAATGAGTAATAGGATTTGGCCTCCCATCCATCCATCCATCATCCGCCATTCCTACCATGAATACAAATATGTTTTCCAATCAAACAACTTTATCTAACATCCATCTAAATCCTATCATTCCAACCAGATAAAAATAAAATATAAATGCCCCCTCATCCCGTGTCTCTCTTTATCCCTTTACGAACATGCTAGAGGAGTGATCCTGATGAGAGTAGTGATTCTTGACTACTAGATTCTGATTTCTCTCTCCTAAGAGGAGAGAGACGAGTAGAATCTAATCGTTCAGAATCACTGTTTTCATGCTCTCATAGTTTTTGGCTCTCATAAGATCACTCCTCCCTATTAGAGTTTGAACATCATGGACGATAAAAAACCGTTTAAGGGGGTGTTCAGATATTTGGATATTGAACTTCACAAATACTTCCTGAGAGAAATCACGTTCATGTTTGGGTTCCAACTGTTATTCACACAAAAAATCAATATTGATCTTATTGAGTTTATCTTCCATTGTCATCTTTTGTTGTTTATTTTAACAACCAAAGAAAAAAATGATTTTTTATCATCTGTACCGTTCTTAACTTCTGTAATATCAGTTATACCACTCTTTTATTCGCAATATTAATTACGTCCAATACTTTTATGTAAAATTCACAAATCTGCCTTTTCGTTAACATAAAGTAGGGTATAACTTATATTACAAAAACGTAGAACCGTGATTTTTATAGGAATGTAAAGTAAGTTACATAATAAATTTCAAATATTTGGACATGTATCAAATAAGATCTCAAAAAATGAAATGTATCGTAATAGGTCTCTACATATAGGACAAGTATCAAATTAGTGTCTAATCTCAACAACAAAAATAAGAATCACAATCAATAACCTATATTAATTAAACAGTTAAAATTAAACAGTTAATTAAGTGAATGATCATTATAACAGTGAATTAGCTAATTATCATTTGTGAATTTTAATTAATTACAACTTCTATAAAATGATTTATATAAATTATATACTAAATGTTATTTACTAATGTGATTAATTAATATGTATTCTAAATAGACTATACTGATTATTAGTATCAATAACTAATTATTAGTTTATAATTCTAACTAGTAGTATATATTATTAACAAACATATTATAAATATATATATATATAATGAGTAAGAAGTAGTTTATTAGTCTTATTTCATTTTAATTTTTTATATGAGATTATTAAGCCCGTAATTGACGAATGACCCATAATTACTAAAATTAGATTAGTGTTTATTTGCTCATTTTTGAATATAAATGAGGCGCGGCCAAGCGGTAAGGCAACGGGTTTGGTCCAGTTATTAGCATGGTACTTTAAGTTCAATACAACAAATCATTTTTTTAGTTTTTTTGTAACACATTAGGTATCGAAATAGTTGTATGAAACAAGGGTTATTTTCGGATTTGATCTTATTATTTTGATATTATGTGTCAGAGACCCCTTTCAGCATCACAAATCATTTTTCTTTCCAAAAACGAAATATATCATAACAGATCCCCAAATACGAGGTTGGTATCACATAAGGTCCAAATATTTCCATTCTCATTGATATCAACTCAACACCCTATTAGTTATGTATAGATAGATGCTTATATTAGGACTTCTAGAATAACCTCCTAGGAGCCAAGAGCAAATGAAGTCCTTCATTTTAGTGCTTTAACCTAGTTGTTTCTGGCATTTTGGGTCGATATCCTCGGGAAACTAGCCTTTTGGAATAAACGTTTATCGGGTTACTATTTCTCAAAATTTTAACTAATCTTCGTTAAATTTTGAACAAAAAGTTAAATATGATTACTTAAAATTTTGACAAATAACGATGTTTTATTGTCGCTATAAGAATCAACACTAATGTTATAACAACAGATATGTTATCAATCGCTAATTTCAAGTATAAAAAAAATCACAATGATAACATCCTCATCTATCTATTACTATTAAGGAGGGGCTCTTGGCCCCTTTCCCATTTCTTTTTGTTGGAAAATTCCTAGAATACCCTTCAGGCCCATCCAATAATTTTGTCCAAAATCACTAGAATGTCCTTCCCACTTTCGCTTTGATCAATGCCCATCGTCATTCGAATTTTGAGTTATACGCCACTACCCATGCTTTCCTTCTCTCTGTCAATCTCCTCATGGTCCCAAACCCTATATCACGTCGCCGCCCCAAGAACCATCGTCGTCCACGTCGTGAACCTGACGACGGTCATCATCAAGGAGGAGAAGCGTTCGTTGTCCTCGCTGCGGAATAGCAAGTTGCGATCGATGCGAGCGACGTGGGTGCTATCAAAATCAGTAGGGGAGGTGTCGGCGCGAACAGAAGTGGTCATTGCCTCCACTTCATAGCCCTCGATCTACGCTTCGTCCTCACTCTTGACCACCTCACCCCTGCTAATGCTCCAACGAAGAAGGTGGAGCCCCCACTAAAGTTGTGATCGGTGCTTAATGATTGCTATGAAGCCCCACCGAAATCCCGAGATATTCCATCCTACCCCAATACGATGTACTTTCCGTATTATTTGTTGCTGCACCTTCCTCCTACCCCACACTTATCCCTCACTCCAATGTCCACCACCAAGGTTAGGATATGGGTTTCCCTTATTTCCTCGCCTTAGATCTGAACAGATCTCCATGGCCTCCTGAAGTCCTTCCAAAGCCTGAGCCAACAACCTAATGGTGGAGGAGCTCAGCTTGGATCCAAAGCATCTCCTCGATCCCATAACTGTTCTTCGTCAACCCCAAGATTGGGGAGGGTGCCCACGCGAAGGGCTACGACAAGAAGTACGTCAAGGATTTTTAGTTGTAAGAGTTGGACCCTGGCAAGGAACCAACAAAAAATGTTTTTTCTTCTCAGGTACAAGAGAGTGGATGTTGCCATCAAGACCGTGCACATGGGAGAGATGGGAGGATGCCAAATAGAGGGCGGGAAGGTTCGCGAGGGAGGTGGCATTGCTGTCAAGTGCAACTCAAAAGGTTGGTCAAGGTCGTATTTGAACGCGGGGGTCATGTTTAGATTTGATTTAGGAAACTTTGATGCTATGGAGAATTCTTCAACTTCGATCTACACCTCAATTGCATCCTCGAGGACGTGCTCCAGAAGGTTGCGAGTGCATGTTCCTTCGGTTCAATTTTGTTTTATGATAGCGAAGGAGATGAATGCTGAGGAAACTGAAGATTTCTTTGCTTGAGCTCATGCTACGTCCCAACTTCTGACTCTCTAATGTCACGTTTATCTTCCACCATTTGAGGTCGAATTATACATCTTGGTTCTTTGTCGTGTCAATCTACTTAACTTCTATTTCAGAGTTGGAACTAGACTCAGATGTTGTTTTTCAATAATTGATCTACAAGTTGCTTTATATTAAAAATCAAAATATTTATTTTCCTAAAGTTGTAATTTATTATCTTTAGTTTGGACATGGAATCAAGATTTCAACTTGAACATCCTCCTTACTTGTGGAAGTGATATCGATCGATCGAAGGATTTGATCAACATTTTAAGTTTAGCAGTTAGGATTTCAAGTTAGTTAAAATCTTCTCGATCATTATTGTTACTAAACAAGGCAAATGTTTATATGATGTACGATTTGATTCAATTGAGTGGAAATCGTTTACTCCCACTTTGTAAGTGCTGCAACAAATAAAAAAATTCCTCTCACTACAAGGAAAACAAGTTGTGGTTATAAAACTATGCCCACGGATGTGAAGTTTGTGGCCACTGAAATGGACTTTGGCCACAACATGTTGTGGCCAGTAGTCGTTGCTACAAGTCTCGTCGCGAGAGTTTTTCTAACCACGAATATGTCGTGGTCACTACAAGTGGTCACAGAACTTGTCGTGGCAACAACTCTTGTATGAAGACTTTGGTCACAGATTATAGCAATGAGAAACTAGTGGCCACGGAATTATCATGGCCACAAGTTTCCGTAGCCACATTCCGTGGCCACAACTCATTTTTCTTGTAGTGTTTGTAATCATCTTCAAAAAAATGCAAGGATTAGAATTTTGATATCTACATTTTTATCGTCTGCCCATGAGAAAAGCTCAGAGAGTTGGTTGGGAGTGCTTTGGTAGAAACTAATACCTAGGAGGGAGATCTTTGAATCTATCATCCATGCATATGCCGATTTTTCGTCGAATCCCTGACCTTCTATTTTGGTCAGTGCGAAAGACTTGATTCGGAGCATGCCAAGACAAGATCCGAAAGAACATATATTTTGCGGTGAGTCCCACCTCGGGATTTCACCCTCTTTCATCTAAAAAAAAATCTATCGCTAAAGTTCTATGTAATGCATAAGCACCATTTTATCGTTACATCTCTATTGATGCGAAGATGTAACGACCGGAGTTTTTTTTTGAAAGGTAGCCATAGCGAAGACCAGTAGACATCATAAGCTGTAGCTCTTTACACTCAGGGCCCGTTCGGTTCGGGAATAAGCAGGAATAAGGATTGGGAATAAGGAGAATAAGGGTCTATTCTTTGTTCGGTTGAAGAATAGGAATAAGGAGAATAAGGTAAAATAAAGGTAGGTAAAGTGAGATAAAGATAGGAATAAGAGTGAAATAAGATGAAATGAGGAGGAATAATCGTACCACGGGAAACCGTGTCGAATGGAGAATAGGCCCCTTATTCTAGGGCCTATTCTCCAAACGAACAAGACAAATTATTTCCAATTAAATTAGATTGTTTCAAATTAGTAATTGAGAAATATTATGTAATAATAATAAGGGGTTGTTTAAAAAGTATTTAGTAGAGTTAATTATGTTAAATCCTCATTGATTGTGCATTGTATAATAAACGAATACATATATTATATAAAATATAATACCGGTCGAAATATAAGTACTCTATTACATTTCATTGATCAAGAGGAATTGAAAAAGCAGTAAAAGCAGTATAGTATGGTATCTCTCAAAATCCCTGACTACTACGATACTGCTTGCTGATTATACCAATCTACATATACCTCTCTCTTTTATCAATCAGTACTAGTGGAATAAAGATCAATTCCCATATTTATTTGATGCTGGTGAGAAATGCGAAATAAAGAAAAATAAAGGTATTTGCTGTGAATTAGATTTTGCTTGTTCCATTCCATCCTTTCATTTTCCCTGAAAAAGGAAAGATGAATTGATCAATTCATCGGATCCTAGTTCGGGACTGACGGGGCTCGAACCCGCAGCTTCCGCCTTGACAGGGTGGTGCTCTGACCAATTGAACTACAATCCCGGTGAGGTGTACAGCAATACATATTGGTTGGTTTCATTCAAATTGTCCTATTTTTGCCGTATTGTAACAGAAATATAAATGATATCATGTACGCATGAATATGGATTCTCGTGAGAGTGACACGGATTACTAGTAATCTTGGAGATATTTTATTGTCATAAACTTGATATTGAATCTTTCAATAAGAAAAAAGAAATAAGAAAAAAGAAATCCTTTGTTACCTCTTTCATGATACTTAGGAATTATGAATCTAGATCCTTAGAAAGATAAGAACGAATGGGAAAAGATGGGATAGAAAAAAATTGACTCTTTATTATTCTAGATGATATTCCATATCAGAATCAGAGGACAAATTGGTTATATCATACTCATGGAGCGGCGAATTATTGGGCCGAGCTGGATTTGAACCAGCGTAGACATATCGCCAATGAATTTACAGTCCGTCCCTATTAACCGCTCGGGCATCGACCCCGGAATAATCAATTCTAGGATTATTGAGAATTGATAATTCATGATCAACTTCCTTTCGTAGTACCCTACCCCCAGGGGAAGTCGAATCCCCGCTGCCTCCTTGAAAGAGAGATGTCCTAAACCGCTAGACGATGGGGGCATACTTGCCCGACCGCCATCATACTATGATCATAGTATGAGCAGTTTTTTAGAATTGTCAAGTCAATATAAATAATGTAATAGTATGGCTAATAGTATGGCTAAACTCGAAAAATCTTTCCTAATTTCATAGAAGTTTTTTTGATGGTTTATGAATGAACCATACTATTTATTTATATTTATTTATTCAATTTTAGTGGAATTTTTGATATTTAGAATTTCTATTATTTTATTTAGAATTTCTATTATTTACATTATTATTTATATTATATATCTAATTTTGGATATAGAATTTTTGTATTTTATATATTCTATATATAATTCTTGTATAGGATTCCTTCAGTTCAGAAAATTATCGGTCCGAATTTTTATTTCTCAAATCAAATAAAAAAATCATTTTCCTCTAACCCTAAACTTCACTTTTAGATAAATCAAATTCATTATTTATGAATGAGTTCCTATGAATATATATATGTACATATAATACATACATGGATACAGTGAAAAGATTTACTTGATGATGAGGACAACTGTCGTTTGAAACACTTTCTGCAGTTGCTCACTTGAATTTAAACATTACCGTGTGTGATTTTTTCCAGATTTTGTGGAACTACAGTTTTTTGCGCAGTATATTTACCATGATGTTGATTTACTTATTATGAGTGATACTTAAATGTGCAGAACATCCATGGTTGAGAGTGGATGGGGAAGCTCCAGATAATCTTATTTACATCTCTATCTTAAAAAGGAAAATTGGATGGAATAGTTCAGGTGATGATGAACAAACTAAAAAAGTGGCTCTTAACATTCTCGAGATCATACACAAAATTCCTTAAGTTCAAACAGTGCCGTCCCTCATGGGCCCTGGGCAAAAGAAAAGAATATGCCCTTAACAATTTTTCAGAGAACAATGTGCCTTTATGGAATCTCATTAAATTTTGAGCTTTCACATTGAGTTGTTCACCTTCGATTCCATAAGGGCCTATTTTTCGGTGAGTTGTTTCATCGAAAAATTTGATTTTATAAGGGCCTATTTGCAGTGAGTTCTTTAACCAAAAATTTGATTCTATAAGAGTACAATAGGACATATACTATTTTTTTCATAAACTAAATATTGAAGAATATGTAAAAATGGCCCCCTAAAATTGATGGGCCATGTGCAGTTGCACTCACAAACTACCATCAGGCCTTGAGTTCAAATCTGAATTTTCAAAAGCTACAATGTTATACTTGATCTCAACTTGAAAATTGAAATAATGTAATTTAATGTTAGAAAGATGATACGGATAACTCAATTTTAGTAATTTAGTATTATCTTGAGAGAATTCTAAATGGGCTACTACATTGTTTCTTTTCAAAACTTGGATACAACATTTGAATCGATATAAAATTCAACAATTTTTATGCAATTTACTCGATTCTTTAAAACATGAAAAATGTACATTTCTATTATACATATTCTTTGATACCTATATATGTTCCTCTAAATTTGACACCTAATAAATTTCTTTTCTTGTGTGGAGCATTGATAACTACTATAAATTTTATATTATATGTATATAAATTATGTAAAGTACGTAGATTATTGTTAGTACACTCTCATGAGCTGCTTCCCTTCTAAAATTTTCGTTCGGTTCGGGAATAAGCAGGAATAAGGATGGGGAATAAGGAGAAAAATGATCTATTCTTTGTTCGGCTGGAGGATAGGTATAAGGAGAATAAGGTGAAATAAAGGTAGATAATGTGAGATAAAAATATGAATATGAGTTAAATAAGATAGAATAATAAAGAATAACTGTACCACGGGAAATCGTGTCAGAAGGAGAATAGACCCTTATTGCGGGGCCTATTCTAACTGCAAGCTCTACCCGTGCAAAGCACGGGTAAGCACTAGTTATATATTTAAGAACGGACAATTTAGTGATGGTCGTTAATATGTCTCATGTCACACGAGAAAAATATTCTCCTTCTTCATATAGCTCAACATTTGACTGCGGCCAGACGTTTTTAATATATTCTTTTTGCATATGGTACCGATAACGTTGAGTAGTTTATGTTGCCAACAGAATGGAAAGAAATAATGTTGAAAAAACAGCAGTTTTCAGAATTCACATGATGCAGTTTTGAAGCGGATGGTTATATTATTTGCACTATCTTTATCTCTTGCTCGTCTTTCTCGATTCAATATTATTCCAAATGCACTAATTTATCCATGTCATCGGAATCCCTACGCTAGCTCCTGTCTCTTGAGCTCGGTCTCGGTGACGAAGAGGCCGTGGAAGCCGTAAGGCACTCGTCGCGGCAGCAACACCTCCGCCACGGTCTCCAGAACTGGAGACCTAGCATCCATCACCACGAATTTGGACTCGTCTTGCCCCTCGTCGTGTATGTATGACAACAAATACCCGTCGTCCTCCTCCGATGAAGAATCCGAGCTACTAGGAACGAAGAAGGGCTCGCCTCCGAAGCAACCGGGGCCGAACATCCTCCTAGCCACCACACATTCGCCTCTTGTCACCGCATCCGACCCGTAGTCTAGCTTCACCACACCGGAGACCTTCGGCCAGGGATCACCTATCCCAATGTAAGCATATCTGGTGGATTTTGAGTTAAAAGAAAATATACATAAATATTACTTCGTTTGGATGAGAGAAAAGTAGATAAATACTGTAGATATACAGATGGTAGTACGGGTCTTCTACACTACTGAAGAGATCGACCGTAAAGATGAACTCTGCACGAGCAGTTCACACCAAGGTTTTAAAAATCGGACCGGACATAGAACCGGTTAGTCTTTGGTTTACTCCAACCGGGTCGGACCGTCAGTCCAAACTGGTTGGACTGGTGATGATGTCAGCATGACGTCATCATTCATATCGACTCGAAAAAAATCAGACCGGGCTTAATTTACTGGTCCGACCGGTCGAACCAGTTTTTTGAACCGATAAAACCATATAGATATATGTAAATATGTATTTATATATTAATGAAATAATTATTTAAAATGTCAAATCTTGTCAATTTCGAATAAAATTCTACAAAACGTAGTCACATTTTCTAGCATTATATATGGATATAATATGTAATAATTTATTTATAGTTGCTTTTAGAAAATTACCCCAAGAAAGTAGTGGCACAAGTTATATTCCAAAAAAGAGAGGGACGTAACTGAAATTGTAGAATTTAAGAAGGGTACAAGTGATAAAAACCGTATTATTTCATTATTTAAACCTTTATTTTTTAAAATATACTAAACCATCAAATCCGGGTCAACCCGGTCCAACCGCCCGGGTCAACCCGGTCCGATCACTGATCTGACCCGGTTTTTTATTTTCTTTTTTTAAAAAACTAATGACCTAAAATTGGCCGAACCGACCGGGTCGGGGCCGGTTCCCGGCCTAACCGGTCCGATTTTTTAAACCCTGGTTCACACGAAATCCGAAGCTTTCTTAATACTTACCGTGTGAACCGCTCGATATTGATCACCGTGGAACTTCTCTTTACCGGAATGGATCGTCTGCTGCAATGGGGAGTCAACAGACTCTGCAGTACCTATTTTAGCCGCTCGTTCTTGATCGAACGATATTTTGCACGATACGAGCGTGCCAAAAATACAAAATCACGTGAACCGCTCGATCTTCAGAATCGTGAACTTCAGTTGCAGCAGACGATCCATTTCCTCTCTTTACAGCCGTCCTCTGAATACGATCCGTGCTATCGAAACAATACCTGTTCTTCCGTCCAAGATAGGACGGATTTATAACGGGGAATTCGAGGTTCAAGTCGGAGAGGGTCCGCCGCGTGACGGTGCCGTCACGGAGGTCGATCCTCACCATTTCGAGGCGGAGCTGGCTGAGCTCGATCCGCTTGAGAGCATGCTCGACGGTGAGCAGGTTCGGAGCGACGAGCACGACGACGTCACCGTCCGCCTCGTCCCACGCATTAACCGTGTGGACCACGTTGAACCCCGGAGCGTCGAACCACCGCATCTCATCCCCGGACTTCGGGTATCGCGGCATCACTCCGATCCTCGGCACCTTCTCGCCGTCGATGCCGCAACCCTTCCCGAGCCTTATCGTAATTTGGGTATCGACGAACACCGCGTGCGTTTCGGTGACGGCGAAATCGTGCACGAAAGAAGGCCGGGTCATTCCGACGACCGGCACGTCTGGCTGTTTTCTGCCGTCCCGGTCGAACCAGAAGTAGGTGAGGAACGGCCGGAAAGGCCCGTACCGGAAGGCGAAGACCTCTCCGGTCACGGGGTCCTTCTTGGGGTGTGCGGTCATGCTGCCAGAAAGTGTTCCATCGAAGTCTGATCGTCCGATTGTGGCGATATCGCCGTCGATCGGCGAGAGATGGACAGCGTAGGGGAGATCGGACTCGCCGAGTGCCATGAGCCGGTTGCCCATGTAGACCAAACCTGTGTTGGCTAAGCCGACGCCTTCCTTCGGGCTCCACTGGCCGGTGATCACCCGTGCTGCCGAGATCGCGATGCGGGCGAGGCCGGAGAGGCCGGAGAGGCCTCCGAAGACTCTCGGCAGGACGGGACCTCCGGCCCCGTTCTCAATCCGGTATCTGTACGTCCGCACGAAGCGGCTGCAGAACCTGGCAGTGCCGGAGGAGGAGAGTAGAAGCGAGTGGAGCATACCGTCGCCGTCGAAGAGGTGGTGCGGCCCGAGCGGGACATGCTGCGGGTTCGGTCCGTTACGTATGTACGCCCCGCCGACAAGGCGGGGCGGGATCTGCCCTTTACGACCGGGCAATCCACCGGTGGGAGCTCTCCCACCGGCGCGAAGTTGCCCGAGAGCACGAGAGCAGGGTCCACGTAAGGACGGAGAGGTCCTTCCATGAACGCGTTCACAAAGCCGTCCAGCTCGTCGCACACGACTGCGGCGAGCGACGGCTTTCTTCGGATCCCGATCCTTGATGCTTCCGTAGCACCTCGAGTGTAAGAACATTGAGAAGGAAGATCTGTGGTCGATTGGGAAGTGTCTCTCACTGAGATTGCATTGGTGCAATGGGGTTTAGTAGCAAAAGCTCGGGAATTTGCGAATGGAGAGATCAAGGAAGAAGGCGATGTCGCCATGATCACCAGTTCCAATGCAATGAATGCCGGTTGCCAATAAAAAATTTCCCAGATATATTTCGTTCGATGTATGATAACATACGGGAAGATCAAGTTTATAGGATCGTCGAGAGGAGAGAGATCCAAAACGTGTAGCATGCAATCCCGATCTCTTGCATATAATAATGTTGTTCTTCATCTGGCGCTCTTCTTGGCACTGTGATGGCATTAGTTTATGTGCATACGCACGTAAATATCGCATCGGCTTGAGATTTTTGTGTGAACAGTGTAGTGGCATAGATTAATCTCATGAAATCAAGTTGCTGCTGCAGTGGTTAGGTTATCGCTTTAATATCAATGTTTTTATATTTTCAATGCTGTGTCACAGGTCTGATTGTTTGCCCATAGTTTTACTTAAATTTTCAGCAATCGATTATTTTTTATGATAAGAGACTAGCAAAGGTAAAATATAAGGGAATAGTGAATCAGAAAAATAATTTGTGACCGCAGAATTTTGCTTACGGATCTGGGGTTTGTGGCCACGGAATGGGTTCTGACCACAATACTTCGCGGACGATGTCCGTAGGTACAAGTTTTGTCGTGAGAGTTCTTTGACCATGAATATACCGTGGCCACTGCAAGTGACCACTGAAGATGTCATGGCCATAATTCTGGCATGAATGTCCTCATTACATCTTTGAGAGCTTTGTCTACATAATTATGGCTACAGAATCTAGTGGCCACACAATTATCGTGGACATAAGCTACAATCCGTTTTCCTTGTAGTGAATCCATGATTCGTCTCCTTTATTGTTTCATTTTGGCTGAAATCATAGATAAAATAAATGTAAATATTTACTATTCTCATTAATTGACATTCTAATCTCATTTGTTAATATTCTATATTTAACACTCATTTTATCGAAAATAAAATAATAAAGAGAAATATTAAAATAATAGAGAAAGGAAGTATATATGTAAATATGTACATACTAATCCTAACCCTGAGATCAGGTCAATATCGATTTGGTCGATAAAATAAATAAGCAGGAGGAGATAAAGATCATAATATATAAAAATATCAAAATATACATTTATATATTTTTCACTTTGTGTATATGTTCACTTATTTTATTTATCATTCATATCACTCTAAATAAAAATATTTTTTTCTTCAAAATTATTTATAATTATATATTAATTTATAAAAATATTAGAACAATTATTTAATGTAAAAATGAATAATTACATTGAATTGAAAAGCCACAAAAGTAAACTTCCCAAGATCATAACTACTTATGGAAAACTCCAAATCGATTAAACTCACTTTTAAACTTTATTTTTAATTAATACTATTTATTAAAAATACTCGAAAATTCTTAGAATAAAACGTGTGAGTTTTGAGGTTTGGACCCCTTTTTATATATGCAATATGTATATAAATCTTTTTCATTTTCAATTTAATTATTCTTAAATCTATTTAACTTAATTCTTTCTCTAAAATGTTTAAAAAATATAACTCAAAATTTTAGTAATTAATAAATAGTAAAAAAATCTCAAAACCGAAAAGCCTTAAATCCGAACTTCCAAACCTCATAACTCGGTAATATAAACTTCGAATTGATCGTATTTACTTTTAAAGTTTGTTTTATAAAATTACCTATCAAATAAAAGTGATTCCACTAAAATCGAGTTAATATGCAAAAAATAGATTTTGGAGATGAAACATTGTCTAGAGGCGATTGAACAAGTGCTATAGAATGATATGTGAGGAAACACACCACGTGGAGCTTCACAAGAATCATCGCTTGCATGCGAGGTCAACTACCAAAACATAACAAAAAATCACACGACTATATACATGCAAATATTGTTTAATCATACGAGTATGAAAAAATGGGAGACTAAAAAATTTGAATATTGATATCATCGATCAAAGATGATTGTAATAATGTTTGCTGTAAATCATACCGTATATACATGCAAATATTTTGAAAATAATCAGATTTAATTTTCATGAATAAGTGGAATAACCGCAAGAATTACCATTTGGGGAGATATAGTTGTTAAATGCAATACCGATCTTGAGAAAGCTTTTGCCAATAACAATATTGTTCTTGCTGCTCATTTATCACTATCCACTTATGAAGGTACTGACATGTCAAAATTTTCATTTTTCTTGATATATCTTCAGCATGTCCTCCTATTGTCCTCCTATGTAATCATATACATTTTTGTACATGTTCGCACATACTATCAATAACATGATTATCTATTTCCAATATGATAGATTGGACTTTGAAAAGGTTGTTGAACTCATGTGATGGCACCTTCAATAAATTTTTAAAATTTTCTATTTTTAAATGACTTATGGGTTTAATCTTATAGGTTTGCAGAACAAGGTGATTTAAAATGTATGATTCATCCCCTTTCTTTATAACAAATTAGCATCTCACACTCTATTGAAATACTTACCATTACACTTATTGAACTCATTGGTGTTATTGGAATGTATCCAATAGATGCAACACCCTTGAAATTTATACTCTTCTTATAAAGTCCAATAAATACATGTTAAATTTATGTTATTTTTTTAAATTGCTTCATACATTCTGCATAGAAAACATATCATGTGAAAGCTCATGTTTCTGGAATTTTCATGGATGCACAAATTTCGTATGAATGTTCAAAAATGTTTAACAACATACATACTATCTCCTGGCAATAATTTCTGTCTGAATTGCTCCACCAAAAACTCATATGTGTCTTTAGGTACTTATTCAACAGATTCTACATGCATTTTCTACCATTTAACATACCTTACAACACTTCATGAAATCTATTAGAAGGGGTACTTACACCATCCATTTCTATTTTGGTTTGATTTTTTTTGGATATGACAATACGTCAACTTCAAAAACGACTTTATCAAGTAAACATTTAACTCTTTCTTATGTTAAGAAAAATTAGTACTTATATTTAATTACGAAGTTTTTAAGAATAATGTTACTTATCATATGAAATGTATGCAGGAAAATGCATTGTATATGTAGGGTCAGCTTATCAAGTAACATTTATGGAAAAAAATATATTTTTTATGTCAGAGTAACAAAGAAAAACCACAAATTTGTTTGCATAAAAGAGTTCACTGCTATTTCGGTTCAGGAGATTAACAATTCATAATCGATTTTTTCACAACAATAGTTTAATACTTGCTATGTTTCTTACTCATTCTGTCTTTACAATGCTCAGGGTATCACACATCTCAACAGACACACATGAGCTGGATTACCAGATTTTGATATCCTTTTGTTATTGAAAGAGCATATGTAAATATTTTATAGCCATTGGCGTACTTTGCCCTGCTTTATCTAGCTGGATTCTGAACTTTGGTATTTTCTTCGTTATTAAAATAACATGTGTAAATATTTTATAGACATAGGCATACTTTGTCTAGTTGTATATGTATTATGCATTGGATAGCTAACCAAACTTTGTACGCAAAACTCTTTTGTTTAGTCATCAACATTATTATATTGTCGCCATCTAGAAAGCATTTACGTTGGCATGGTTACACTGAGCCATACTCGCTATATACTCGCTATAAAATGATGTTTCCTCCTGCATAATCTATTCTACTCCAACATGTTTGTCGACTTTTCTGAAGTGTTCTAGATTTATTTGTACTACATCATGTTTCTCGACTTCTCTAAACTGTTTTAGATTTATTTTCCCCACTTTTTCCATGTGTATCAGTTTGTTCTGCAGTTAGTTGTTTTTTTCATTCTTCTTAGACCACGTTCAAATATCCTAATATTTTTAAAAGCACGCATACCGATCAAAATCAACTCATTTTCATTCACTATCACGTTAAACCCAGAATAACTATAGTTCCCGGTGCAACGCATGGGTTTGACACTAGTTTGATATAATTCTATTGAAATACATACATTTAATATAAGGGTAAAATGAGGCTGCCCCTTAGGGGGGAGCTAACTTGGCTCCACCGTTCCATTTCGCCCGATTTTTTTTATTTTTTGAAAATTGCGTCCGTTGGTTTTCATCAATATATCCCAATATTATGTCATTCAAATTTCTTATGAAACAGAGATTCCTATGGTCTCCATCCGGACGGGGTCATTTTAAGCAATTCTGTTACCGTTAAAAAATGACTGTCTGAATGGAGGTCGTAGGAGTCTCTGTTTCACAGGAAATTTGAATGACATAATATTTGGATATAGTGATGAAATTCTACGTAAGAAATTTTCAAAAAAAATTAAAAAACTAGGCAAAATGGGACGGGAGAGCCAAGTTAGCTCCCCCAGGCCTCCATTCAGACAATCATTTTTTGATATAGTGATGAAATTCTACGGAAGAAATTTTCAAAAAAATTAAAAAAACTAGGCAAAATGGGACGGAGAAGCCAAGTTAGCTCCCCCAGGGGACAACCCCATTTAACCCTTAATATAATTATATCATGCATAATCTATCCAATATATGTATTTTAAGATAGATTACATAGTATTTCTGATATTTTGTTTATAACCGATCCATATCTATTTTTTTTAAAATATGGCAACATACTTTTTATGTCCGCCTATATATATGTATCTGTGTTCTACCTGAAAATAGATAAAGATATGATAAATCATATATTTGTATCCATCTAGAACGATTTGCATTCTTAAGTAAGAGCATTTGTGTGTGTGTGCGCGTGCGTGCGGACGGATCCTCTGTTGTAACAACAGACTCTGCTTTAGCAGTAGCGCCACTCGATTGTGTGCTCATCACGATCAACCCATGCACACAAAAGGGCCCACCCAACCGGGAACCCGTATACATCACTCGATCATGATCTAACGGCTCTATTGCTAGATCAGATTTGCTGTTACAGCAGACCATCCAAGCTCAGTGTTTGTATGCACGCATGTATGTATAAGTATTTACACACTGTCTCCTACACTAATTTCTTAAATGAAAATTATGAAATTGTTTTGTACATTAATATGGAATAAAGAGCACAAAAGGAGAAGATTGAGATAGAAACATTGAAGCAACTATAATGATTATACAGATAGATCAATACACATTTAAAATTGTCCGTTAAACTAGTAATAATCGCTATGAAGTAGATACATTAGCCATTAAAATATAATGGGAAAAATGGGGCTGCCCCCTAGGGCCCTGTTTGGTTGGAGAATAAGCCCTGGAATAAGGGGACAATTTTCCTCCCGACACGGTTCCCAGTGGTACAACTATTCCCCATTATTCCATCTTATTTCACTCTTATTCCTACCTTTATCCCACCTTACCTGCCTTTATTTCACCTTATTCTCCTTATTCCTATCCTCCAACCGAACAATTCCTGCTTATTCCCGAACCGAACGGGCCCTAGGGGTAGCCTCCATCCAGACGTCATTTTTTTTAAATCGACTCTGTCTGGATGGAGGTCGTATGAGTCTCTGTTTCTGACGAAATTCGTATGATATATAGGTGGGATATATGGATGAATATACATGACGATATTTTTCCAAAAAAATAAAAAATATTTGCCCAAAAATGGGGCGGGGCAGCCCCATCAACCCCTATTAAAATTGACTACATTTTTTTTCATTTTTAGGGTAAATTACGAAAAATGATCCCAACTATGGCTTTGTTCTTAGTTAGGGGCTTCATATTTCAATCGTAATAAATAAAGGCATGAACTTTCAGCTTGAGAGTTTAGTGTCGATATATGAGGGCCACTAAAGCTTATGTAGCCCGTATTTGAAATGAAAAATAGGATCAAACATGTGTTTATTACAATTAAAAATGAGGTCATTACTTGTGAATGGGGGAATAGTTGATATTTTTTTTTGATAATTTACCCCTTTTAAATTAATTCAAGCATTTTTAAGTATGATGTGATGAAGATGGAGGCTATAAAGCAGAGGATTGATCCTCTGCTATAGCACAACAGGTGCTATACTAGCTTTCCGATGGGGACCGGATGACCCTTATAAGGGGTCAGGGATGACTTTTGCGAGTACTACACCTGCTGCACTACAACAGAAGATTCACTTTGTATGAAGTAAGGAAAATGCTCGATGAGATCAAGATGCGTGCCGATCGCAACGAGCACTACACGATCCTTGTCGAGCGGCTCTCCTGCATTACACTAGAGAGGATCCTCAGTTGTAAGGTCTGCTACAGCAGACTCTGTTATAGGAGCATGGGCCGCTCGATCTTGATCGAGCGCTTCCCACGAATTCACACTTTTTGTGGGCTCCTATAGTGCGAATTCGTGACAACCGCTCGATCAAGATCGAGCGGCCCACGCCCCTATTGCAGAGTCTGCTGCAACAGACGCTACAACAGAGGATCGTGAGGCGCAATTTTCTTAATTTTTTATTCACTGCAGAGTCTGCTGCAGCAGACGCTACAACAAACATGCTAGAAGGCATTGAATATTTTCTATCAATGCGATTTGATTTCTTCATCGATCTCTAAGGTATGCTAAAGTTTCTCTAACGAATGCTAAAGTTTCTCTAATGTCACAATCTTTTTCATTATACAAGGATCTTAAAAATCTTATATTTATGAGATTTTTACCCAGCAGATCTTATAAACTTTTTAAATAACCTCTACGACCTTTTACACAATGTAATTACCCCATCGACCCTGTAAATTACCCCAAGAACCCCCGCGGGCTTCAAATAGATTACCCGGAGGGTTCATGTGGTAATAGTTGGCAAGTTTACGGGATCGATGGGGGAATCATGTTGTTTCAAAGGTCGTGGAGGTAATCGACAAAGTGTATAGGATATGCCGGGTAAAAATCCCTATATTTATTTATCTACTTACGAAGGTGTGGAACAAAGTTGAGACCGTTGCCAATTTATTATTCGCTATTTGCGGGGAGCACATTTAGTGAATAACATGTAAGAGGTGCCATTTGCTAAGAGTAATTGTTGTTATGTTTTTTTCAATATAATCTTTCATAATGTTATAATTTAATTAGGCAATGTATGTTTGAGATTATGTTCTCGAGGGCCAACTAAATGGATCTGGTTCTACAAGAGAAGACTTCTTGTAGGTACTATTAATCATGATTTAAAAATCGGACCAAATCGACCGGTTGGATCGAGAACCGGCCCCGATCCGATCGGTTCGGCCGATTTCATGAATTAATTTCAAAAAAAAAGAAAATAAAAAATCAGATCTGACTGGTGATCGGATCGGGTGACCAGGATTGACTCAGTTTTGATGGTTTGGTATTTTTTAAAAATAAAGGTTTAAATAATGAAGTAAAAGAGATTATATCACTTGTACCCTTCTTAACTTCTGTAATATCATTATGCCCTTCTTTATTGTAATATAGGTTGCGTCACTACTTTCTTAGAGTAATTTTTTTAGAAGCAATTATAAATAAATGATTATAATGTTGTATTCATATCTAATTTCAGAAAATGTGACTTATTTTTGTAGAATTTTACTCAAAATAGATAATCATGTTATTCGATTGAAAGATTTGACATTTCAAACAATTATTTCATTGACATATAATACATACTTACATGTATGTATCTGATTTTATCGATTCAAAAAATTGATTCGATCGATCGGATCAGTAAATCAAGGCTGGTTCAATTTTTTTGAGTCGGTAAGAATGATGACATCATCATCGGTCCAACTGGTTGAACTGACAGTCCGAACCTGTTGGTTCAAACCAAAGACAGATAAGTTTAACATCGGATCTGATTTTTAAAACCTTGCTATTAATAGATGTGTTGCAGTCGAATATTTGTGTGATGAAGCGATTTTTCCAGGTTAAATTGTCGTTTTTTACCAAGTCATTGTGAAACACGTCGAAAAACCACAATCAATCAAATAAAAGTTAAAAGGAACAAACTTCGATAGATGTATAGTGCAAGCCCGAGTGTCGAACTCAGGACTCGACAAAATTTCCACACTGAATTGCTTACTTATTAAGGATTTATTTTCAAGTTTAATTACCTTTCAAGGCAAGGATATATTTGTTAGATTGGTCAAAATAATGCATGCAATTTTCATCTTATAATTATTTTTTTGTATGAAGTTCAAACTTCTAAGGAAATATAAATGACTTTTACTGATGGTTTGCAACTATAAATGGAAGTTGGAGATTGATGCCGACAGGGACGAAGACATGAATTTTCTCTTGGAGAAGTTAACATTATTTAGGCATTATTTATCTAATTTATCTTGTCATATTAGTTATTCATATATATGGGGTAGATCCTCTGTTTAGGGATGAGCATCGGGTCGGGTCGGGCCGGGTCCAACCTAGTTCAACTCGAGCTCGGTTTCAATTTATGGACTTACGGGACGAGCCTAGGCCCGTTAAATTTCATAAATTACAGCCCAAGACAGACCGACCCGCAAGTACTTGGGTCGGGCTCGGGTCGGGGCAGCCCGCTATTAAAAATAATAAAACGTGAATACAATACACACTTAACATGTAAATATATAAATTGAATATGTATTTCTTCAAAAGATGAACATAGTTGATGTCTAAATAGCGTAGAATAATAGCAATTTAAGAAGGAAGATCAAATGTGATATTAGAAATAATAAATTACATATGGAAAAAACACGGGCTTATATAAGTGCCTACATTCGGGCCTATACTCGGGCCGGCCCACGGACTTTGGGCTCGGACCCAAGCTTGCCCGAATCCGGCCCGAAAATTGGATCGGGCCAAAAATCAAGTCCAAACCTGTCCATTTATCGTTCGAACTCAGGCCGAGCTTGGGCTTTATCGGGTCGGGCACCGGACTGGGCCAGGCCGGCCCTACCCAATGCCCATCCCTACCTCTGTTGTAACGCGAGTTACAACAGAAGTGTTGTAATTTGCTTATTGCTTGTGAATTTGTTTCCAAAAATTCAAAATTATATACTGAATCATTACTATTATACGTGCATACATATCCTTTAAATTTTGTTCAAATATGAGGTTATTTACTATTTAATATTAATAACATCTGATTCTATTTTAACTGGGATTTAAGTTTCTTAAATGTTGATTGAACATATGACCATTGAGATAAAATTGTAAATAACATCAGATTTGAGTGAAATCTGGAGGATAGGTAGAACGTTAATCGAAAATTCAATTTATAAGATTGGATATTTGGAAGAGAATTCAATGTTTAAGGAAATATTTTAATAATTCTATAATTAATTGGAACTAATATTTGACATAATTTTTTATCATTGTATTTGAAAGGGATTCCGAAAAGCAATACACCACATGCAATAGTGTGCCATGTTTTGATACAAGTCTACAAAAAATGATATATATATATATATTAATAAGATATATACATATAGATTCGATGATACAAATAACCATATCTGTGTAGAAAGATATGAAACCATATTTGTTTTTAGATCAAAAAATGGAGGAAATATCCTCATTCATATATGTATTTGTAAAGGAAATAAAATAAACATCTTTATTTGTACATATATAATAAATTAAAAATACATATCCTCTGACCGCTTAAAAATAGATATGATGATGGATATATATTGATATACCACTATCTAATTATGTACAACATGTAAATAGTTTTAATCATTAGTTGTTGATTTTTTTGTTGAGATATGGGGGCATGGATGAAAACGGATACATATATATCCGACTATCCGTTTACCGTATTCAAAAAATCATCAGATACATATAATCCAAATATTAATCGAATATGGATCGGATATGGATATGAGTTGTAAAAATTTTCAGGATACGGATATGGATATGGTAATGACTTGAATATCTGAATCCGGAGTTGGATATCCAAATACAACATTTCATATTATTTTATATATAAGTTAATGTAATATAAGCCACAATCTCGTATTATTATATCAATATTATACATTATATAATTCAATATATTAATGATATTAATAAACTTCCGTTTGTTTGGGGATGTGCACAAACAAAAGTTAAGAAATCTTATCCCTCCTTTTACTTTCCATCAAGAATGCAGGTCACCTCAACGCTCACTTTTGTCATGATGCAACTTATTTATATTTCATTACCGTTTTTTAAAATCATTATGAACTTTGATAAAAAAAATTCAATTCGTATTTATATGCTTCTTTATTTGATCCGTATTCGTATTCCATGTTTATTGAATCCATATTTTGATTTTACTCTTTACTCAATTCGTATTCGGGTTTGATCTTTATACCATCCGGTTCTTGGTCCTCTGTTGGAGATGATTTCGTTTGAGAATAGATAGTGGAGGGAGGCTGTTCTCCGCAACCTTAGGCCATGTTTTTTTTTTTGAAAAAAAAGTCAAATTTCATTCATCTTAATAAAGCAGAGATTTTGTCCCAGTACAAAAAAACCATTATAGGCAGATCGTAAGTGTATTACAGAACAATAATAAGATCGACACCACCATGTATAGTGATAGTCATCCCACAAAATAAAGTCGACCAAAGCAATATCAAGATAGCCCCAAGATAACAACCGAGCTATCACAGTAAAACAGTCGGACGATCGGACTCCGAAACACCAGCTTTGAGCAGGACGAACCCCTACAAAAGGATGGAAGTATTTAACAACGTCACGTCCTGTGAGGGAGAGAGTTGGGTGCAATCCTCCCCAAAGAACCAAATGTAGAAGTCCGCAAAACGGTATTTCGAGCCGAGAAAGTCCCACCAATCCCCATCGTCTCTGGATAGCAAAGAAGTAAAAAAAAACTCAGGCCATGTTTGGTTCATGAGTTAACCTTCCTTTGGAGCGGTTTACCTTAAAAAATTCACCCTTTTTCTCACTTGTGGGGCCCACTCTCCCTTTCTTTTTTATACATTAAATAAATTATTTCTCTTTCATCTATTCCATCAAAAAATAATACATTATTCAATCATATCATCTAAAAATTATAAATTACTCAACTTCTACTCATTTTTCCAAACTTTAATACAATCGCATCACAATAATTACCCACTTTTTCAAACTTCAATACAATCACATCACAACAACCCCCAACCCAAACCCCTCTATCCAAACACCAAAACACAAAAATGAGTTACCCCCACCGATTGTTGTTGTCACCGACAAAGTCCCAAGTGTACAATGAAGGTGATTTTGGGGTGTTCCATGTGGGAGAGGTGTATGGGAGTAATGGATTCTTCTTCCCTGATTTTTAATACGAATACGGATGCGAATACAGATATTGACGGATATTAAAGTTATCTTACCATATCCTTAAAAACGGATATGGATGTAAAACGGATACTGATCGCACACGAATAATGTTAGAAATACTCTATAGATCGACTTAAATATATAAGAATTGCATCGAAAACACAGGATATTAATTCACTAAATGTGTTTGTATCATAAAAATTGTATAAATATGGCAAAAGAAGGTAGAGAATTATGTTATATAGGGTTAAAAATAAATCTATGACTATATTTATATACGAAAACGGATATACTGATACGGATACGGATGTTTGCGGATATCAAAACGATATTCATATCCGTATCCATTTTAAAACGGATATGGATACGGATGTCAAAATATGTATAAAATGGATACGATGATGGATCGGATACAGATATATCTGTATCCGTTTGCATCCCTATGTGGGAAGGATCTTCATGCTTGCACGATTAGAACCTGCTGCTCAGGCATGAGGACTTTGGGTCTTATTTATAGTACATCATTGAGGTTTCTCGAGTTGATGGTATGTCGGCGAGAATTACCGTCAAATGGGGAAGAAGAAGAGACGCCCGTATCCACGAGATCTGACCGGATGTACCATAGAGAAATCGAGGAAGATGGGTCGACGCCAAGATTTCTTGCAGGCATAGAGAAGGAACGGAGGTAGGAGATAACTCGACCACCGTTGGATGCGTTCGGCAGAACTGATGGCAGATAATGGCAACACGTGATAAGAGAGAGCAAGGGGTGTTTTTTTTATTTTTATGGTTCATTCGATAGGAGCCGTTGGATGTATTGGGATCTGACGAGGAGGAATGAAGCCGACCGGATTTGGAGCCGTTGGATGCACTAATTGCTTTCACATCATCACGAGAAATGATGCGTAATAATATATCTTGAATGGATTTATCACGTGGTGGGAAAGATGGAGGGGCTGTCATTTGTTGTTGAACGGTTGGGGGTAGAGCTGGCTATCGACCTCAAGAGCCGAGTCAGTTTGATTGGGTTCGAACGAGCTCAACTCGAGTTCGAGCACAGTCGGGTTCGGGTTCGAGCTCGGGCTCGTTCGAGCCCGACCGAGCTGGATTTGAGCCCCTTATCGAGCTGGTTCGGGCGCGATAAGGCTCGAGCCGAACCCCGTTACCGAGCACGAGTTCCTTATCGAGCCCGGTTTGGACTCGAGCCCAAGTCAAGCTCGTTAAGGAAAATAGGTACTTTGCGGTGGAAAATTGTTTTGCACAGGTTCAAACTCAAGACATGTTCTAAGACTGTGATCCTTATCAGTAGGCCACTATTCAAGTTGTGTATAACATCTTAATTATAATATATATTGTAACATTATATTTGCTTATAAAAAAGAAAAATATTAATTTTCTAATGCTTGGGCGAAGGAAAATGTGTGGGCGGGAATGAGACTTTGAGAATTGGGTCATGACTCATTACTTGTGGGAAGGGCAAATTTCTTCGAGGGAAAATTACAAAGGGCTACTTTTATTTTATTTGTATTATATATGATATATAAATATTATATATATATATATATATATATATGAGAAAAGGGATCCTACTCCATGGAGTAGGTAACTTACCTATTACATTTTCTTCTTTTACAAAATTTTTTATTTTTTTTGAAAAATGCTTCCATGGATTTTCATAACTATATTCCTCTAATATGTCATTCAAATTTTGTTAGAAACAGAGACTCCTACGGCCTCCATCCAGACAGTCATTTTTTAACGGTTACAGATTTGCTGTAGTTTTCATGTTCTGGATGGAGGCCGTATGAGTCTTTGTTTATGACGAAATTTGAATGACATATTAGAGGGATATAATTGTGAAAATCCATGGAAGCATTTTTCGAAAAAAATAAAAAAAATTTGAAAAAAAGAAAGTGGAGTAGGTAAGTTATCTACTCCATGGAGTAGGATCCCTTTTCTATATATATATATATATATATATATATATATATTCCTTATTGAGCCCCTTACGAATTGGATCGGATTACGGATTTTATCCGATCCATATGCACCCCTAGTTTGATTAAATTGTTGTTAAGTTCAACTCAATGATAGTTAAAGTAACAGATGGATGGACAGAGGTGATAGAACGACAAGAAGTCAGCGTAACAACTGATATTGTCAAAAGATAAGGGGCATAACTGAAATTGCAATATCTCGAAAAGGCCAAAAATGAAAACCCCAAATCCAATAATTAATTAAAGTAGAACCTTCGTGACTTTTCCAATGTGAACATATTTTGGTCCAAATTCTCTGTACTGATTGGGATCGGAGGAATCCAAGTTCACTAAGCCGTACTGGACCATCTAACCTGGACATCTATTATTAATTTTATCTCCTCCTCATCTGTCACCTCCGTATAAACGGACCCATCATTCCAATAGCTTCGTCGAAATGGCCACACTGTCATCCTCCTTCGTCTACCCATTCCCAAAGCACCACTCAAGGCCTTCTACTGCAGCAATCGATCGCACCAATACGATCTCAGTCAAAGCCAAATCCGCATCCAAATCGACCACAGCCATCTCCCCCTCTCCAACTGCCAATAACGATCCCAAGAAGCTTCTTCTTCCTTCTGATTCTCCCTCCCAAGCAAAGCATCGGAAGCCGCCCGTCCGATCGCTCGCCGCAACCGTATGCGACGCGCTGGACGGCTTCGTGAATGTGTTCATGGACGGGGACCCGCGTCCATGCGCGGATCCCCGACTCGTGCTCACCGGCAACTTCGCACCGGTGGAAGAGCTCCCACCGGTCGACTGCCCGGTCGTGAAGGGCAGAATCCCGCCCTGCCTTGTCGGCGGGGCGTACGTACGTAATGGCCCGAACCCGCAGCACATACCGCTCGGGTCGCACCACTTCTTCGACGGCGACGGTATGCTCCACTCCATTCTCTTCACATCCGCCGGCACGGCCAAATTCTGCAGCCGCTTCGTTCAGACGTATAAGTACTGGATCGAGTCCGACGCCGGACGCCCCGTCGTGCCGAGCGCTCTCGGGGGCATCTACGGCCTGCCGGGCTTTGCACGCATGGCGATCATGGTGGCACGGATCATCACCGGCCAATATAACCCGTCGGAAGGCTTCGGTGTTGCCAACACCAGTTTGGCCTACATGGGCAACCGGATCTCGGCTCTCTGCGAATTCGACCTCCCCTACGCGGTCCATCTCTCGCCGATCGACGGCGATATCACCACCATCGGAAGAACAGACTTCGATTGCACACTCTCCACCGGCATGACCGCACATCCAAAGAAGGACCCCGTGACCGGAGAGGTCTTCGCCTTCCGGCACGGACCCTTCCCGCCGTTCCTCACCTACTTCTGGTTCGACCGGAATGGCAAGAAACAGCCGGACGTGATCGTTTCTAGCATGGTCCGGCCGTCTTTGCTGCACGACTTTGCCGTCACCGGAACCCACGCGGTGTTTGTCGATATCCAACTCACGATGAGGCTCTTTAAGGGGGTGGTACCGGACTGGGGGACGGTGCCGAGGATCGGCGTGATGCCGCGGTACGCAACGTCCGAGGAGGAGCTGCGGTGGTTCGATGCACCGGGATTCAACCCGTTCCACATGGTTAATGCATGGGACGAGGAGGACGGAAACGTGGTCGTGCTCGTGGCGTCGAACCTGCTCACGGTCGAGCACGCCGTCGAGAATATGGAGTTGAACCATACGTGCGTCGAGATGGTGAGGATTGACCTCCGCGACGGCACGGTGGTGCGGACGCCCTTCGTCGCGCCGGATCTCGACTTTCCGGCCGTGAATCCATCCTATGTAGGACGGAAGAACAGGTATCATGAGCTAGGCACGGATCCTCTGTTATACAGCAGATGATGTAACATCGTGAGCACGGATCTTGATCGGGCGGTTCACACGATTTTACACGATACGGACCTACAAAAAGTGTAAAATCGTGTGAACCGTTCGATTGTGATCGAGCGGTGCACACGGTTATTGCAGAATCTGATGTATTTCGGTCTGCGGCAAGACGATCCGCCTCCAACGTGTAAACCCTACAAAGACAGGAAGAGGATCCTCTGCTGTAGAGGGGATTGCAGCAGAGGTGTTGTAATCCCCAACAATTTTATCTTGTGATTTAAATCCTAAAATCCAACCTTATAGATTGAATCTTAGATTCCACATGTTCTCCAAATTTCGCTTAAATCCGATATTATTTGCTATTTTATCTTAATGGTCAAACAATCGGTCAAAATCTAAGAAACTTAAACTTCATTTAAAAATGATTCGAATCTTCAACCATTAAGATAAAATAGCAAATAATCTCGGATTTAAGCGAAAATTGGAGGTCATGTAGAACATTTATCTAAGATTCAATCTATAAGGTTGGATCTTAAAATTTTAGTAACAAAATAAAATTATTGGGGATTACAGCACCTCTGCTGCAATCCCCTCTACAGCAGAGGATCTTCTCCCCTCTGCTCTGCTGTAATATAACATCTGTTGTAAAGTAAGGATCCACTCGATGAAGATCGGACGATCCTTATTGGTGACCAACTATCCCCGGCCCCTATAAGAGTCATCCCATCCGGTCGAATCATGCGTTACAATAGGTGGTGTTTTGAAAACCGAATCAGACCGGTCAGTTCGACCGATCTGACCGGTGAATCGGACATGGGCCGATCCTATTAACTGGTACCGATCCGATTAACTGGTTTGATTACATAGTTCAATCCGATCCGACCATTTTGATAAGGCTTCCGGTTCGATGTCCGATTCGGTTTGAAAAACCTTAGACGATAGGTGTTATATGAGAGCAGAGTATCCGTCCTCGTTGGGATCTTCTTAGATATGTGCATTGCTCGTGTGAGTCCGTTCTTTTTAATTAGAACTCCTGGGTCTGTCACAGGTACGCCTACTTTGGAATAGCTAATCCCATGCCGAAGATCTCGGGTGTGGCGAAGCTAGACTACGAGCTGGATCCAGTGAAAGGAGGCGAATGCGTGGTGGCGACGAGGATGTTCGGCCCCGGTTGCTTCGGGGGCGAGCCCTTCTTCGTCCCTAACAGCTCGGATCCCTCGTCGGAGGAGGACGACGGGTACTTGCTGTCGTACGTCCACGACGAGGGGCGGGACGAGTCCAAATTCGTGGTGATGGACGCCAAGTCTCCGGATCTGGAGGTCGTGGCGGAGGTGTTGCTGCCGCGACGGGTGCCGTACGGCTTCCACGGCCTCTTCGTCACCGAGGATGAGCTCAAACGCCAGGGACTAGCATCCTGACTTGGACGGAGTATATAATTTGTATGCTTCTGTGCAGTGTAAGGATTTGTATGATTAGAGACGAGAATGAATCAATGATAATTGTATGATTTTGTCTGCTTTTATGCATTTGGCACATATACATATCAAATCCGTTCTATCTAAATGCTCTGACTATCACGTGCAGGCCACATGAAAGTGATATTATATAAATTAGATCTCTAGACAAAATGCGGGCCGAGTCGGTCTGCGAGTCGGGTCGAACGGATCGAGGTTCAAAAACCTTTGTCTAAAGCTTTCCATGAGCCGGCCCATGCATGTTCCATTAAATTTTTTAAAAATATATAGTATATATAAATGATTTTTTTAAGAGGAAAGGGAAGCTACATCATGATGTAGCTGACCTTTGCTACATCATGATGTAGCTAACCTTTGCTACATCAGGGGCAATTTCGTCCTCTTTTTTGTATTTTTTTTCGAAATTTCAATGATGGATTTTCATAACTATATCCCTCTAATATGTCATTCAAGTTTCGTCAGAAATAGAGACTCCTACGGCCTCCATCCAGAACAGGTAAAATACAACAAATCTGTGACCGTTAAAAAATGGTTGTCTGGATGAAGGCCGTAGGAATCTCTGTTTCTGACGAAATTTGAATGACATATTAGAGGGATATAGTTATTAAATCCATCGTGGAAATTTCGGAAAAAAATACAAAAAAGAGGACGAAATTGCCCCTGATGTAGCTAAGGTTAGCTACATCATGTTGTAGCTTCCCTTTCCTCTTTTATTAACACCGTGTATAATTAACTAGTATAAGTAGTTTACATGTTACTTGACATGTAAACTATTAAATTTTATTTAAAACTAGTGTCACATATGAGAAACTTGAAGTGTATCATATTAATGCATGTATTATTTAGCTTATATTTATATATATTTTTTATTTTTTACGGGTCGGACTGAATCAGTCTATGTCCAAATCTCCCAGTCCGAGCTCGATCCATGAGCGAGTTGGTGGGCTGGGCGAGCAGGCCTCCAGCCCGACAAGGTCTAATATAAATATAAATCTATGATTTTGCTGCGAGATATTTTGAAACCCACAAACACTAATAAAAAGCTGGTATAGTTGTAAATTATATATGATCGTCCTAACAGTACAAGATGTAACACCCTAACCCCAAACATAGTACCACATAGAAAACTCACAAAGTGTGGGTGTGGTTTATAAGTGGTGGGGATTACTACTTGACAACTCGGGCTTAAGCATTTTGGGTGGTCGTCAACGGGTCCATCTGGGCTCGTACCCAACAAGTTGTCAGGGCCAGTTTTCTTCGATAACGGACCGGGAACCTAAGCTCGGGACGTTACAAATGGTATCAGAGCTAGAGTTTCTATGGACATAGGATATCCACAATTCTTAGTGATCTAAGATTTATATAGGGAGGTTTAGTATCACAACTCATTGACCTTACCAATTTTTGAATCAGATGGCTCCTCGACGTGCAATTGAAGCCATTGGAGACCGTGACTCATCGACGAGCCAAGAGGCCGTTATGGGTATGCAGAGGCAGATGCTGGAGTTAATGACACTAATGACCCAGCAACAGAAGAGTCAGACGTCCAACTCGGGTGGACTGACTCTAAAGACCTTCATCCAGCACGATCCGCCCACTTTCAAGGGTGAGCATGAGCCGGAAAAAGTCGAACATTGGCTAAGAGAGATGGAGCTGACTTTTGAGGCAACAGATTGTCCTGAGGAAAAAAAGTGATCTTTGGGACATTTCGTCTGCGGGACAATGCAAAGGAGTGGTGGACTTCATGCAAGGGAATCTACTTTTCGGAAACTCCATTCATTAAGTGGGATGACTTTGTTGAGCGCTTCACTGAGCGTTACATCCCTGAGCATGCTAAGGATGCTAAGCGTCAAGAGTTTATAAATCTCCGGTAGGGAAATATGACAGTCGAAGAATATGCAGCGAAATTCCAAGACTTGGAGAAGTAAGGTAAGGGTATTTGTACCAATGAAAAGCAACGAGCCAGAAAGTTTATTGAAGGCCTGAATGCGGGACTAAGCATGAAAGTGTTGACTAGAGGTCCCACGACCTTATCTGAGGCGGTTGCAGCAGCAGTGGAGATCGATGCAGCATACCGGAGGATACTACAAGTGAATCCTCGGAAGCGCCCTCACAAGCTGAACTTCAATGACAAGAGGCGTTACATTGCAACGAATGCCAAGAAGACAAAGACTGATGATGCACCAGCAAACAAGAAGTACACATTTGAAGTGTGCCCGCATTATGATAGGAGGCATCCAGGAGAATGCTACAAGCTAACCATTACTTGCTATAAGTGCAGAGAAAAGGGCCACTTCATGAAAGATTGCAAGAAAGATGTCAAGGATCAGAAGAAGCCATTCGAGCAGAAAAAGAAAGTAGTAGGAAGAGTCTTTGCTATCACTCCTGAGGATGCAGAAGGTGCCAACACGACGGTGGAAGGTACTCTACTAATTGAAAACCATTTATGTCATGTTCTTTTTTATTCTGGTGCCACGCATTCCTTTATCTCAAATGATTTTGCGAGAAAGTTAAGTTTAGAAGCTGTAGAGCTTCCTTATGCACTTACAGTTTCTTCACCAATGGGTGATATCATTGCCACGGGTATGTACTTAAAGGACGTACCTATTTTGATAAAAGAAGACACCCTCACTGTCAATTTGATATTATTTACCATCACAACATATGATGCCATCTTGGGAATGGATTGGTTATGGGAGCATTATGCAGCGGTCTACTGTCGAGAAAAGAAGGTGGTTCTGAGTAGACCAAATACCGAGGAGATAGTTATTCGGGGCACCTGTAAGGGCGGAAGATTGATTATCTCATCCTTGTAAGCAAGCCGATTACTAGCTGAGGGTTGCATCGCATTCCTCGCTAGTATAATTAACACTGAATCATCTCATACGCATCTAGAAGATTTAGATGTGGTCAGAGACTTTGCCGATGTCTTCCCATATGATCTTCCTGGACTACCTCCTCATAGAGAAGTTGATTTCTCAATTGATGTGATCCCAGGAACGGCACTGATTTCCAAGGCTCCGTATAGAATGGCACCTGCAGAACTTGAGGAGCTAAAGAAGCAGTTGTAAGAACAGTTAGATAAGGGATTTTTACGTCCCAGTGTTTCTCCGTAGGGAGCACCCGTTCTTTTTGTGAAGAATAAAGATGGGTCTCTTAAACTCTGCATTGATTATCGAGGTCTAAACAAAATGATCGTAAAGAATAGATACCCGTTACCTCGCATTGATGACTTATTCGATCAGTTGCAGGAAGCCACAATTTTCTCAAAAATTGATCTGCGTACGGGTTATCATCAACTCCGAATAAAAGAGGAAGATATACCAAAAACAGCTTTTAAGACCAGGTATGGTCACTATGAATTCTTGGTCATGCCATTTGATCTTACGAACGCTCCTGCAGTTTTTATGGAACTAATGAATAGGGTATTCCAAGAATACCTTGATAAATTTTTCATTGTATTTGTAGATGATATATTGATATATTCATCTGATCCGGAGCAGCATCGAGTACATTTACATATTGTATTCGAAACTCTGAGGCAACGCCAGCTTTATGCAAAATTCTCCAAATGTGATTTTTGGTTGAATAAAGTAGCATTCCTTGGTCATGTGGTATCTAAGGACGGCATTGAGGTAGATCCAACCAAGGTAGAAGCAGTGATGCATTGGAGGCAACCCAAGAATGTTTCTGAGATTCGTAGTTTTCTTGGCTTGACTGGTTATTATCGGTGATTTATTCAGAATTTCTCCAGGATATCGCTACCATTAACAAAGCTCACTCGAAAGGATGTGAAGTTTGTATGGTCTGAAAAGTGTGAGCAGAGCTTTCAAGAATTGAAGCAGAGATTGACCACATCTCCAATCTTGGCTTTACCGTCAGGTAGTGGAGGTTTTGTGGTGTATACAGATGCATCAGGCACGGGACTCGGATGTGTTCTTATGCAAAATGAGAAAGTCATTGCCTATGCCTCATGGCAATTAAAACCACAAGAAAGGAACTACCCAACTCATGATTTAGAGTTAGCAGCGGTAGTCTTTACTCTTAAAATTTGGCGGCATTACCTTTACGGTGAAAAATTTGAGGTGCTCAGTGATTATAAGAGCCTCAAATATATTTTCTCTCAGAAGGAACTTAATTTGAGGCAGCGACGCAGGCTAGAGTTCCTAAAGGATTATGACTTTGCCATCAATTACCATCCGGGGAAAGCAAATGTCGTAGAGGATGCATTGAGTAGAAAATGGGAAGGTAAACTGGCTAGTTTAAAACTTCAATGGAAGATGGTGAAGGATTTTGAAGATTGGAAGCCTTTCTTGAGTGAATCGAGAAAGATATCTTTTGTCGCGCTCAAGATTCAACCAGAGATAATTGGGAAGATCTTGACTGCACAAAAAGTAGATGCTGATCTTCCTAAATATATAGAAGCATCTAAAAAGGGAGGTTCTGATTTCACCATCGGAATGGATGAAGCTATAAGGTACCGCAGCAGATTATGGATTCCAAGTGATATTGAGTTGAGGCAGGAGATTCTGGATGAAGCACACAGATCGATGTACACTATTCATCCAGGTACAACGAAAATGTACAAGGATCTGCAACGAAGCTTTTGGTGGCCGAAAATGAAAAATGACATCGCAGAATTTGTTGCTAGATGCTTGGTATGTCAGCAGATCAAGATTGAACTTCAGCGGCCTACAGGACCTGTTCAACCCTTGGAGATACCTGAATGGAAGTGGGAGCACATAACGATGGACTTCTTCACCGTTCTACCCAAGACCACAAAACATCGTTATGACACCATATGGGTGATTGTTGACCGATTAACCAAATCGACACACTTCTTACCTATCCGCTTGGATCAGTCGACAGATAGTCTAGCTGAATTATATGTGAATGAGATTGTCAGCCTTCATGGTGTTCCTGCATCAATTGTATCTGATCGGGATACACGATTTACATCTCGTTTATGGAAGAGTTTTCAGGATGCTATGGGCACTCAATTGAAGTTTAGCACTTCATTTCATCCACAGACTGATGGTCAGTCAGAAAGGACCATCCAGACTCTAGAAGATATATTGAGAGCATGTGCTCTAGATTTTGTGGGCAGTTGGGATAGACACCTTCCATTAGTGGAGTTTGCTTACAATAATAGCTATCATTCGAGCATCAAGATGGCACCCTATGAAGCATTGTATGAGAGACCTTGGAGATCACCTTCATTCTGGAGTGATGTTGGCGAGAAGCACATCTTAAGACCGGAACTTGTTCAGACAAGTAAGCAGAGTGTTGATCTAATCAGAAAAAGATTATTGGATGCACAAAGTAGGCAAAAATCTTATGCCGGTCGTCATAAAAGAGAGCTGAGTTTCGCGGTTGGGGAACATGTGTTCTTAAAGATCTCTCCAACCAAGGGCGTCTTACAATTTGGCAAAAGGGGAAAGCTCACTCCCAGATACATAGGACCTTTTGAGATTCTGCAGCGGGTTGGAGAAGTGGCATATCATATTGCATTACCACCTTAATACTCGAAACTTCACGATGTATTCCATGTGTCTATGCTGAGGAAGTACACTCCTGATCCTTCACATGTGATCGAGCACGAAGTCATTGATGTTCAGTCGAACTTGACCTTTGAAGAGAAACCTATACGGATCATCGATCGTAGAGATCATCAACTCCGTTGGCGCATAGTTCCGATGGTCAAGGTCCTTTGGCAACACCACCAAAAGGAGGAGTCTACTTGGGAGCTGGAAAGTGAAATGCAGGAGAAGTACCCGCAACTTTTCGGTATGTCCCTCCACTAAGAAATTTCGAGGACGAAATTTTTTTAGGGTGGTAGATTGTAACGGCATGGACCTTTTCAAAAAAAATTCAAATCCATTAGATTGGATAAAATGGATTTAAATAATCCATTAAATCATCTCATTAGTAACTTTAAAACCCCAAGGGTCCCCCTCCCCTCACGTCACTTTCTTTATTTTGAGAGAGAGAGTTAGAGAGAGAGAGAGAGGAAGGAAGGGATACCTTACCGGCGCCGTTCGTCATCGTAGGAGAAGGCGGCGTCGAATCTGAGGAGAAGCTGGATCCGTGATCAAAAGGAGGCGCAACGACCACGTCGGGTAGAGATAAGCTTTGGATCGAGGTATGTATCGGCTTTAGGATTTCGATTTCTAACCGTATGTATTGGGTTAGGTTTTTACGTATGAACTATGATCAATCCCGGATTGCTATCTATAATTGTATGTATCGGTGTGGGGTTTTGTATGAACCTCGACCACATCCAAAGTACAATCTAAAAATTTACATGTCAAATATTAGGATATCTATTATACCACTACATTAGATTTAGAATTGTATCACAAAACTTTGGTTGTTCAAAATATTAGCATGTGAAATCGTGTTTCAAGCTACAGATTAACGCGTAGATGCTTTTATTATTATTTAGATTTATTCTTATATTTGATCCTTAAATCAAAGTCACTTGAGCCATTGTTGTAATCTGATTAATGAATATCAACGCGGAAACATGATATTTTCAATATACCGAATGCTAGAGGTTAATCATATGTTGTTTTTATATATATTTATGGGTGAAAGATTAGGAAAGTTTCTGTATTATTTCACGAACACGGTTTGACATACTTATGCAATTCAGCCTATAAGAACCAATGCCGTCACTTTTAACTTTTTAGTTGAAATTAGACATCTTAAACATTGTCGAGAACAGAGAAAGCATGGGTGGATTAATAATAACAATGTTTTGAATGTAGTTAATTTCATTGCCAACTGGATTCCTTACGTTTTGGGCAAACATGGATTTCCCTAATAATATATTTTAAAAAAAAGATATTCCATAGGTAATATTATTTATTTTCCCACCATCTTCTACTGTGATTTAATTACCTAATTTATAAGTATCTCTTAAATATGGTTGAACTATCTACATTCAATTAGGATAAAGAAAAACATGCAACGGTTTTTTTCTATGGAAAGATGGACCACATGTCATTAGGGCTTGACAATATGAATTTGAGTATTATATAAAAGTAAACTATAAAATATAATGATGTCTATCTTTTATCAACCCCAAGGTGGTTATGCATATTCGAACTGTTTACGGTAATATTGGGATAAATTAAACTAATCATATTTTTATTAAGATTTAATGGGTTGAATGAATACCCGAAATCAAAGAACAAGGCAAGGTCAGTTTCCTTTGTTCGTATATATGAACAACATGTAGTCACAAAAAAATATAATTGCATTTAGTGCCTTGACATCAAGATGAATATTTTAAAAGAGGATTCATAACTACTGATATTAGATCTTGTAACATATGTTTTTTTTAAAAAAATATGAAGCATGGAACAAAGGTGATAACTTTAATCAAGATTAAGGCACAGACTCATAAGGAGTCACATGGACGACCGCAAGGGGTCGTGTTAATGCCGCAAGAGGCAACGCCACAACGGGCGTATGGTTGCAAGGAACCACTGAGGCAAAAGCTAAGTCCTCTACAGTTGTAGCTACACTGTCATGTCATGCCATGGACCGCAAGTGCCAGCGGTTAAAAACGTATAAAAGATACGTAAATGAATGTTGTGCAAGAAAATGGTTTATAAGGGAAAACCATCATGAAAAATCAAGGAATGGTTTAATAAGAGAATGAACAATCACATGTTATACTAAAATTGGTTTAAGAAAGTTAAACCATCAAAATCATGAGGGCTAATATGTAAAGTGCTTTATATATTTTTGTAGGTATGTAAATTACTTGGTATTTTTTGAAATACGTCCACAAGTAGAAATAAATGTTTGTCTTGCCTACCTATGCAATGTACCTACTTTACATGTATACCCATGTTTATGAAAGAAGTCAAATTAAACATGATAGGGATCGAACTTAGACATGCATGGGAATTATTTAGGCACGAAATATTGTGTATGCATGAAAATCCAAGTATATAATATTTTCTGAACGGATTAAGGACCGTTAGAATACCCATGCATGGACCCCGATGCATACTGGGCATTAGGCTCATACAAATTATGTTTGTTAATTTCAGGTGAAGAACATGCTTGATTGCATTTTTTGGATCGTGCTTCGGACTCATTGAGATTGCTGGCGTGGTACGATTTATCTGTGAAGATCTAGTGGATATCTATATGCCCACAGGAACTATCGAATATAAGTGGGGGAGGTTGTAACACCCTAACCCCAAACATAGTACCACCTGGAAAACTCACGAAGTGTGGGTGTGGTTTATAAGTGGTGGGGATTACTATTTGACAACTCGGGCTTAAGCATTTTGGGTGGTCGTCAACGGGTCCATCTGGACTCGTACCCAACAAGTTGTAAGGGCCAGTTTTCCTCGATAACAGACCGGGGACCTAAGCTCGGGACGTTACACAAGAAAAACAAGTTTTGGTCACGGAATGTGGCTGCAGATGCTTGTGGCCACGATAATTGTGTTGCCATTAGTTTCTCATAGCTACAATTCCATGGTCAAAGTATTCAAATATGTAAGGAGGATATTCATGCAAGAGTTGTGGTCACGACAAGTTATAAGGAATACATTTGGGGGAAAAAGAACGAATCATTAAAAATGAAGGAACCTGACATTACTTGGAGAGAATTTTTTTGTCACGACCATCAAATACTATATACCATGAATCACTTGTCACAAATAATCGTTTCATTTTCCTATGACTAATTCGTAGGGAATATAACTTTTATGTGACAAAATGCATGTCGTCAGAAATATCCATCATTTATAGGTCTTTCCTGTAGTGAAAGTACTCAAAATACTTGATATTGGCAAAAGGAGACTATATACATTGAAGAGAATTATGATGCCATTGATTTGGACTTACTAAATGGTGTAGATGCTGAGGAGCAACTTGAAAGAAGTTGAGAGTTAGAGGAGTGAAGGAAGAGGAACATGTTAAGAAGTTGAGGTAGAGGGGTTCGATAAGTATGGGAAGGGTGATGAAGGGAACGAGATACGAGGGCGAAGAGACGATGTGTAACACCCCAAACAGAGTACCACATCTAAAACTCACGAAGTGTGAGTGTGGTTTATAAGTGATGGGGACTACTACTTGACAACTTGGGCTTAAGCATTTTGGGTGGTTGTCATGGATCCATATGAGCAAGAACCCAACAAGTTGTCAGGGTCAGTTTTCCTCGATAACAGACCGAAGACCTAAGCCCAGGACGTTACATGATGGGGGTAGGGATTGGAGGAGTAACACTCAATGAGGGGAGGTGGAAGATAGGAAGAATGAGGGGAGGATAAGTGTTGTAAGGAGGAGGGACGACTCTGAAAAGGGATAGGAGGTGACAAGTCGAGAAGGTGATGGCGGTGGTTGGCACTAGTAGCACCTGGGGAAAGTGGTGGACAACCGTTGGAAGGGGAAGAACATACAATGGAGTAGTGACCAAGGTGGTGATCTACTAGTGTCTATGGAGGTGGAAGTGGGAGCGAAGGAAGAAAACGGAAGGGGAAGAGGAAGGAGTCTAGCGAAAGGATATGGATTTCGGTGTCAGTGCTCAATGAGGCGGACAATAATGAAAAGAGGAAGCTCACCTATAGGCGCCACGGGTGGAAAGGTGAGATCGAGCTTCAATGAGGGAGAGGAAGATGGTGATGGAGATGAAGAGCATAAGGGAGAAGAATAGGGTTTACAGGAGAAAAGAAAAGAAGGTGAATTGATTTTTGTGAAAAAAGAGGGGAAGAAGGAAGTTGCCCTAGAGGATGAATCCTTGTAATGTCTTCGCAATGCAGTCCTACTTCAATCTAATTTTTATTATAATGAAGCTAAACACTTATCATTAATGAGGTTGATGCATTGTAATGGATAAGAAAAAAGAATTTGTCTTTTTTTTCCTTCCCAATGCTTCGGATTACGAGTAAGGGATTTTTTAAGTACTGCAAAAAAATTGACCCATGTCAACGAATAATTTTGTATCCCTTGTCCTATCTTTCATTGTTAAATGGATACTAATGATTGCTATTCGTTATCAAGTTATGTATGTGTCATTAAGTTCACAATAAATATCGTATTCAGTACTACATCGCTAGCGATGAATCGTTTGTTATCCATTGACCATTTTTCCTGATCGTTCTAAATTATTTACGATTAATACGATTTTCAACAAAAAAAAGTTTAACGAATTAATTACTGTTATCTTACACTTTAGCAATAAATATGACATTCATTGTAGAATACAAGAGCAAAAGGTAATTTAACGGTGCATAATGTATGTTGATATAAGTTTAACCTATGAAGATATGACAATGAATATTCAAATTGTCCATTGTCATAGGTTGATTTTCTTGTAGTGTATGTAAATACCCTTCACTTTGACACCATTTCTTCATCTAGTGCTATAGCAACTTCATGTTGACTTCACTAGGTATTTAGATATAAAGGAATAGTAAAAATTCGAGCAAAATGATTCAATATGAATTTACATAGTACAAAGCATAATATACATTTAGGAAGTTTAACCTCTATTCTATTTCACTAAAGAGAAAGAATATGATATTCTTCTATTTATTTGTCAAACAATGATACATTTATCTCTTAACTTATAACATTTTTAAGTACTTGTCCAATTAGAGGAAACCATAAGGTCAAGTCTCAAATGTTGGGTTCATTTTTATCCCAAGTTGGATCTATTAAGGACCATATCATTATTAGATCATCAAATTATTGAGACAGGTGTCGACATATCGATGGAATTCCGACCTACTAAGGTACAATGGGGATGTAATTGAGTTAATACACATTCATGAACTTAGGTCAAATTTCAACGATAAATGATTTTCATGCTTTTTTTTGTTGAGCATATGAACGTTAGTTGCATTTGGAAAATAATGCTCATGAAGTTTTTGAGGATAATTTTGTTTTTAGGGCTTGGCCCAAGTTTATTTAAGTATGTGGGTTAATGGATCGGGCCTAGGTCCATTTTATTTTCAAATTAAAGGTCCAAGTCTAAATCCGGCCCAAAAAAATAAGTCGGGTTTGAGTCGGACTGTCCCAATTTAACACCTATAAACACAAATATCATATGTTATGTTATTCTTGCATTTATCTGGATGTTTCTTATGCATGTATGCATGTTTAATACTTTAAGTACGCCAACTAGTTCATGATTCTAACAGTAGTTGTATGTTGAAAATATAAATGTGGTAATAAATATGACGACTTAAACCACCATTCAATTCACCATTACATATTCTATTGTAGATGCGGGCACTATGACCCAATACAGATTAATTGCTTACAGTTGTGCATGCTCTAACACTTAAGGACACATATTCCATTCATGCATATTAATGTAATAATGTCCTCAATCCACACTAATGGATATGATTATTAATGAGCTTAAGTATTTAGTCTAAACTCGAAATAAGGATATGAAAGTTAGCACATGGTATTTGGAGCAAACATGAATATACTGGATATAATTATATTATATAGGGCGGGCTATCAGGCTTGCGGATTTGGGCTTTCTCAGGCCCGAACCCGATCCGATAATCAATACAGGCTCAGAGGCCCGTAACCCGTCCACTAAATTTCGGATTCGGGTTTGGGTCGAGTTTTAGGCTGTGATGGATTGGGCCAGCCCAATGTCCAACCCTAGTCGCATTGCCTATTGTCTACCTCTTTAAATGACTCTCATCATCCAAGCATACAATCAAATGTTTCATCAAGTCGATACGGTTGTGATCGACGAGATTGTCTCCTCCGTTGTACAATAATCTGATGTATAGCCGGAGCTGCTCGATCAAGATCGAACGGTTTACATGAATTCTGAATTTCGGTGGCCATTTGTGAGTGAACTCCAGCGGTACAGCAGAGGATCCGCTCAGTGTGATTGAAAAGGTTCTTTCTTTGTTGCTATGTTGTTTGTTTCCTTTTTCTCATCCTCTCTTCCATCTAGAGGTATGCATGAATCTATGAATGGAATTTGAAAAAAAAAATAAACACTAATTGATTAATAAAAATAAAACTTCAAATGTACATTATAAAAATATGAATCTAAGGTTAAATAATCCAAATCGTCTGAATATACAAACCTTAGTCAAAGCTTGACTGTTGCAGAAAAGAGTATATAATATACATTTGTTGAATATTCATTTAAAAAAATATCATTAATGCAAAAATAGTGAATACAAAATAAACATTGTAGAATATTTATTCTAGTATTTAAAAAGTCGAATCGAATCTTTATAAAGGACATAGCTGAATCGAATCTGAGCACTATTTTCATATTATCGGAGAGAATCCAAATGAAATATGCTTAAAGGAATACGGTAGGTTCACTCAGATTCGATTAGATTGCACTCCTACCTATCATTACAAGTTCAAATTAGGGATGAAAACGGATGCGAATATATCCAAATATCCGCTTATCATATTCAAAAAATTACTGGATATGGATGCCAGTATTCGAATATTAATAAAATACATATCGAATATAGATATGGATTATAAAAATTTTCCGAATACAGATACATATAAAGAAATGGATTGAATATTCGGATCCAGATATTCGAATACAATATTTAATATTATTTTATATATTAGTTAATAATATATAAGCCACTCGTGTTATTATATTAGTAATATATTATATAATACAATATATTAATGATATTAATAAACTTTTGTCTTTTAGGGATGAGCACAAATAAAAAGTTACAAAATTCTATCTCAATTTATGCTTCTGATCAAGAACGCAAGTCACCTGAACGATCCCTTTTGTCACGATGCAATTTATTTATATTCATTCGATTTTTTAGAATCATTATGAAGTTTGATAAACATTCAATTCGTATTCGTATGTGGCCTTTATTCGATCCGTATTCAGATTCCATGTTCATCGAATCTATATTTGGATTCTCTTCATTCGATTCATATTTGGATTGGCTTGGCTCTTTATTCGATATATGATTCTATATTCAGATTCGATAAATATCCGATTCGAAATCGTGTCCGTATTTTAACGGATATGATTTCCTTAATACATATTCGAATAATATCTAAATCTATATTCTCGTATTCGATAGAGATGAAGCGAGTATGGATATAAAAATAGACATATCTGATCCGTATCTAATTTATTTTTATCCCCATAACGAATCATGTTAAGACACGCAACAATCCTCCCAATTGTGGAGTTGGCAATAAGAAAACGCTAATTATGGTTTACTATATTTTTATGCAATCATGAGAGCAGATGGGATTAGTTCCAAAGTCCAAAGCAAATCCACGTGTATTCCATTAGTGGCAAATTAGAATAATTAACCAAATACGTGGCGCGAATTTTGAAGTAATCTTGGAACACCATTTTACGTAGATACATGATTTATTTATGCTGGACATATTCGGATTAACCCTCCATCCTTTTGGGCTTCAGATAAATTTTCGAAAAAATCCATAAAAATAAAAAATATAATTAACGATTACAAATCAACCTTTTCAGCACAAATTCTCATCATTGCAATGATGATGGGATCAATCATATGATATACATTACATATACCCACTTATCAAACACCTATCCAAATCTCATGTGACAGCTGATGTGGTAATCATGTGGATAAAAATATAATTTTGTCATTATTGTCCAATCCTTTTGTAAATGAGTTTAATGGGGCTGCCCCCGCGCCGTTTTTGGCGTTTTTTTATTTTTTTTGAAAAATATCACCATGTATATTAATCTCTATATCTCTCCTATATGCCATTCGAATTTCGTAAGAAGCAGAGACTCGTACGGCCTCCATCGAGATGGTGTCGATTTAAAAAATCCCGTTATCGTTAAAAAATGATTGTCTGGATGGAGGCCATAGGAGTCTCTGTTTCTGACGAAATTCGAATGGCATATAGGAGGGATATAGGGATGAATGTACATGACGATATTTTTTCAAAAAAATAAAAAATACTGAAAACGATGCGGAGGCAACCATGTTAAACTCTTTGTAAATACCACAAAGTACAGGGAACATCTCATTCAATCATCTCATCACTTGCTAGAATGTCATATTCAATCTTTCGTCGCTCGAGGGGAATGCGGCATGAGGAAAATAAGAAAATATCATATGTTGCATATAACAAGAATGATGAAATAACAAAGGTGAAAATGTGTAATATGTTCAATCACATGCTATAAATGTATAAAAAATACTAAAACTCATGTTATAAATTTACATCATATTCAAAATCATGCATGTAGATAGTATGTTCCTGAGTTCCACACTCCTCTTATAAATATGCATCTTCAAACAACTGCTATAAATATTTAGTAGATCTAAACTCCTACAAATGGAACCCTTGCTTCAATCACAACAATTTTATTCTCAATCATAAGAGTCATTTGATTTACGAATGATTAAGTGGAATAAAAAAAGGAATGGCGCGGCTAGTACCTAGCTAGACCATGGGAAGAAAAAGAAGAACACATTCTCACAAGAACGTCAACTGACGGTAGACCAACATCGACGGTTTCAAAGTAAGGCTATAGACATAACATGTGTATCTCTATATCAACTCGAATTTGCCCTCGACAACTAATGCTCCTACCTCACTACCTCACAATTGTGCTCCAACTCTGGTGTGCACTTCAGGTTCCTCGAATTTGCTTTAACAAATCCTTAGGGGCGTTCAGTTCAAGAATAAGCACGAATAAAGATGAGGAATAAGGAGAATAATTGTCTATTCTCATTTCAGCTGGAAAGATACGAATAAAGAGAATAAGATAAAATAAGGGTAGGTAATGTGGAATAAAGATAGGAATAAGGGTAAAATAATGTGAAATAATAAGATGTGGATGGGAATAGTCGTACTCTTGAAAACCGTATCGGACGAAGAATTGACCCATTATTCCAGTGCATGTTCTCTCCAAACGAACAGGACATTAGTATTAACTCAACAACCACAACTCCTCTCCAACAACCTGACATACACACATGCATTGACAACCTTTGTGTCGAACGAATGGTCCATCACCACTTGATCCTCAACCCTATCTAACCTTTGCTTATCCTGAATTTTTACCATCGTTATTTGATTTTCATCCAATCCAATCGACTCAAACCTGATCTAATTTGATCGGGTGACAGGTATTATATTGTCAACATAAATGAAATTCAACCCAAATCGAATAAATCAAACACATCAAAATTGATCGAATACCCACACCTAACACTGAACCTATTCTTATTTTTGGTAGGTAAACTATTCCAAAACCATTTTTATATTAATGAATTCCATGTATTATCCAAATCCAATTATTTGAGAATTTCAGTGACTTGTGAGCTGATGGATACTTGTTCATTTGGGGGCATCTTTTTCGAATGCATACATCTCCATCTAACAGTTGAACTTTTGGTCATATTTATCGATAATAGTCGTCGCAAGATCCTAATGGATGTGATATTTGACCTAATCATATCTAACCTCGAGCAATTATCGTCCACAAGTGTGATTATACTAAATTAGTTCTTGGGTTTAATTCATGTGCCGGTGCATGATTAGCTAATTACAATACAATACACTGAGTCCATGTTGGGGTAGTGGGGGTAAATCCTCCATACCTTATTTTCTCTCTTTCTCATGTGGGTCCTACATTTTATCTTTTTTAATAAATTAAATAATTCAAAACTCTTTCATCAATTCCATCAAAAATAATACATTTTTTATTCTATTATATAAAAATTATAAACTACTCCGCTTCCACTCACTTTTTCGAACTTTAATACGATCACATCACAATATCTACTCACTTTCACGAACTTAAATACAAACATATCACAATAAACTCACTTCCTGTTTAACCCACTATTCAAACACCAAAACACAAAATTGGGTTATCCTCTACTAGTTCGCGTACCAAACACACCCTGAGTTTATAAAAAAGGACAAATTACAAAAGAGGGTTTCAATTATGCGCCAAAATTAGGGACATCAATTTTCAAATGTAACGAAGAGAGGCCCGAGCTTCCAACTTTAGGGTTTTACATTGACATAAAAGAGTCGTCCAAGCTTATGGAAGCATGCATTTGAGATTACAAAAATAACATCAGACCCCTCTTTGTTATATTTGAAAATGAATTCCTTACGTCATAAAATTGATGTCTTCTTTTGAAATTTAACCTAAAAAAGCTCCAAGATCTTACATTTGAGGGTTTAAATAAGTCCCTAGAGAGAGAGAGCTTACGTGATTTTCTGTGTAATAATTTTTCTTATCTGGTGGTCGCAAAAGGAGATCAACTATTAAACTATGTATCTTCTTCATTCATGTGTTTGTGATAGTTGATTGAGCATCCATATTCCGCAACAACTGCTATCAAAGCGAGGTTCAATGTCGATGAGAAGATAAGATACATTTGATGCACGTTCCTCAGAAGTTATGGATAATAGCTAATGGTGGTTGTCTCTTAGAGGTGACTAATGATAAGACATCACAAGACTGTTCTAGCAGAGGCTAACAAAGCGATTGTGCAAAGAATCGCAATGAAGGTACAACCAACAAATAGATCGACTATATAAATCCGATGGATGTAGTGCGTTATGGAGATCCTGAGCATATGTTTAGGAGATCTAGCCGTTCAAAAGGGTGTGAGTGAACATGCTAAAAAATATAGATTTGAAGGATTCATCTTTGATTTAAGATGATTGGCAGAGATCCACCTTGTACAGGTTTACTTTGTAATTTATTGCAGAGGATGATCACGTTGGATGCAAATTTGACAACGAAGTTTACATCAATTGGCGCATCAATCCTTGTAAAGCACTTGAACTTGAAATAGATAACCTTACCTTGCGATGGCATCATCTGAAGAATATACTAATGCGAGATGGACTTGTGAAAGCTCTTCAGACGCAGAGGAGAAATAATCAAAGACAGTGAAGGAAGAAGAGATGAAGGAGATGAGAGATCGGGTTCCTCTGTGTTGATCAGCACGTCGACGGACCATGTCATCGCCAACCAAACTCCTACACTAGATCATAAACACATGTACCACATTCAAAAGAGCGATAAGAAGCAAGGTAAGATAAAGGTCAAGTGAGGTTTGTCCTTCCTTTTATATTGATTCGAGAGATAAAGAAAGGAATTTTTACACCCATAATCATAAGTAATTTCGTAATTACCCCAAGGACCCTCGATAATCACGAATCACACCCCAGGACCCTTGACGATGGTAGAGGGTGGCGACTCGACAGGAGCTTGCAGGTGGGGGCGGGTAGCTTGCAGGCGACGGGGGGTGGGGTCGACGGGGCTTGTTGTAGGCGGGGGTGGAGCTTGCAGGCAACGAGGGGGAGCCTGCAGGGGGCTTCACGATAGTGAAGGGTGACGATAGGGGTCAGGGGGTCGACGGCAGCTTGCGGAGGGAGAGCTTGCAAGCGAAGGGGGTCGACGACGGCTTGCAGGCGGGGGAAGTGGGGGGCTTGCAGGCGGCGGGGGTCGACAGGAGCTTGCAGGATGAAGGGAAGGAGGAGGTGGTCGGTGGAGGCAAGGAAGAGGTGGGCGCTAGAGGATGAAGGGGAGGAGGAGGTCGGCAGGAGGAGGGAGGAGGCTAGAGGAGGAAGGGAAATGGTCTCATTCGTAAATAATGGGAACTTAAAGAACTTAAAATGTAAACTATAAGACAGATACCGCCATAGTTAACGGGAAATTGCATGGAACTTAACACGGGGTTATCGATGAGGGTTAAGCATTATTCAAAGGTTTGGATGTAATTCGTAATTATCGAAGGTTTTGAGGTAATTATGAAATTATTCAATGTTGCGAGTGTAAATCTTCTGCAAATAAATAGATAAATATTGTAAATAAAGAAATAATGGATGAACTAAGTTTTTCCAGCCCATGATAAGGGGAGTAGCTGTCCTACATCTGACCAACTTGAACCCATCATGGAGGAAGCACCAGAGGCAGATGTACCTCGACGTACTCTGCTCCCAATAAATACCAGTACAACAACTATACGTATACATCACCTTCTCCTCTGTCCTCTCTCTCTCTCTCTGCAACAGCGCCTCTGTAGTCGGCAGCCTTTGCCATCCCTTTCTACAAAGATAGAGCAACACGAGAGCTATATAGAGAGAGAAACATCCACCTTTCCCCCCTCCCACTGCTCCCCCGCCACTTTGGTACCCATCAAAATCCCACCTTTCCTCCCCCCTCTCTCTCTCTCTTCTTGCTCTCCATCTCCTCCCGAGATAGAGAGAGAAAGCTTCACCTCCTCCCCGTCAATGGACACTACCGACGACCTCACCTACGAGATCTTCTCCATCCTCGAGTCCAAGTTCCTCTTCTCCCACCAACCCATCATCCCCAGGCCCATCTCCCCTCCCCCTCCCCAACGTGGCAAGGTCCGCATCCTCTCCATCGACGCCTCCCTCTCCCTCCCCGACGCCCTCCTCGCCTCACTCGCCCTCTCCCACCTCCGCCTCTCCCCCCTCTCCCGCTTCTTCGACCTCGTCGCCGGCTCCGGCCACGGCGCCCTCCTCGCTTCCCTCCTCTTCTCCCCATCCCCACTCCCCCCCGACCGCCTCCCCCGCCTCCTCTCCCTCCACCGCCACCTCCTCTGGCCGCAAAACACAACTCCCGCCAGCTGCTGGCCGCGAAACTCCCGGCGCCGGCGCCGGCGCCGGTCAGCCGAGCTCGACGGGTGGCTCCAGAAGGTATTCGACGAAAGCCCCACTCTGAAAGACGCGGTTAAACCGCTGTTGATCACGTGCTATGATATGAGCTCTTCGGCTCCTATGGTTTTTTCACGCGCTGACGCGGTCGAGTCGGACCGGTTTGACTTCCGGCTCTGGGAAGTCTGCCGAGCGAGCCTAGCCGAACCGGGCCGGTTCGAACCGGTGCCAATGCAATCGGTCGACCGGTCAAGACGGTTCGTCGCGGTGGACGGGGGGTTGGCGACCGCCAATCCTACCGCGGCGGCGATCACACACGTAATTCACAACAAGCAGGAATTCCCATTTGTTCGAGGGGTTGAGGATCTAATGGTTTTATCGCTTGGCCGCGGGCCAACCGGTACGCGGTTCGAAGGATTGGACCGGGTTGGGGAGTGGCGGGCAGCCGAGTGGGCCGGGCCGGTTCGGGAAATTACAAACGGTTCCTCGGCCGAGTTGGTAGACCACTCGGTCGGGATGGCATTTGCTAATAACCAATGCGGGGCGAACTATGTCCGGATCCAGATGAGCCATCCTGGGCCGATCGATGCCGGTTTGGAGGAGATGATGGCCATGGCCGAAGCCGAGCTGGGACAGAAGAATGTCGAGAGTGTGATGTTCGGAGGACGACGAATTGGGGAGCATTCGAACGCACAGAGGCTCGAGCAGTTCGCGAGCTCGCTCGCGCTCGAGGACCGGCTGCGGAGCAGCCGGATCGTGCCGACCGTCGCATTCAAGCAGACGGCGCAACTGCCTGTAGTCGCGCCGGATTGGAAGCCAGTGGACATTGGGAAGATGTAGCAGTAGCAGCAGTGTTTTTTCCTATATTTTTCTTGCTTTTTTTGTAAATTATGTACGATATAAATATTAGAACCATTATGGGTGCAATTTTCATACTAAATATCACCTTCCAATTTTTATTTTCGGTAAAAATTATATATTGGTTGTAAATTGATTTCATATGTGATGTCATGGAAGGACATATCGATATCGGTATCGGTATCATGTCGATACCGATATATCGTCGATATATCGACCCATGTCGCCGACATTGGATCGAGATTATGCATTTTTGACCTGTCGATATCCGATATCGACCATATCGGCGATATATCGGTGACCTGTCGATATCGATATATCGCGATATGGCCGTACATGCGTGACTATCTCATATCCGTCCACTGTTCGAAAATTCTCGAATGGCGTAAAGCAATTCACATGAGAATGGCCGTATATGGAAGAGGACAGACGACACCGAATTCACCCCCTTTTTTTATTTGGACTCATCATTCCATCTATTTTGATTATATTGCAAATAAACCCCTCAAATTTTGGCAATCTATGTAGGTAGCTGCTGCCTTTAAACGCAGGAGAGGACGAGCAGTAATGCTGTGTACATCAGGGAACACTGAATGTCCCTGTCATGTGCTTCGTCCTATCACACTTCACCATCAAAGGTAAGATGGATGACAGATGTCCATCAATCCTCTTTCCCATCTTTTCCCTTCTCGTGTTTCTTTTTACCTTAATTATCTCCATACTATGAAAAGATGAGGAATCACAAAATATCTCATGTTAAAGCTCTTAGGGTTCGTTTGGTTACAAGGTTGTGCATGATTGGGTTGGGTTGGGGTACCCTTGTGAATAGTAAACTGCGAGGAGGATTGGGGTGTTTGGAAGGAGGGGTATCCTGGGTGGGGCCAACCCAACCCTGTCCAACCTTGCAACCAAACGGAGCCCTAGGGTCCGTGGTTCCGGAATAAGGATTGGGAATAAGGAGAATAAGGGTCTATTCTTTGTTCGGCTGGAGAATAGGAATAAGGAGAATAAGGTGAAATAAAGGTAGGTAAGGTGGGATAAAGATAGGAATAAGAGTGAAATAAGATGGAATGAGGAGGAATAACCGTACCATGGGAAACCGTGTCGGATGGAGAATAGGCCCCTTATTCCAGGGCCTATTCTCCAAACGAACAGGCCCTTACTGTTAGTCCTCTAAGAATGATTTTGTTTACACAAATATCTATCTATTCTATGTAATAACACATACGGTGTGTTTGGTACGCGGGTTAGGGTGGGTTAAACAGGTAGAGGATACCTCGTTTTTGTGTTTTTTTGTTTGAATAGAAAGTTAAACTGGAGGTGGGTTCGTTGTGATATAATTGTATTGAAGTTTGGAAAAGTGGGTAATTATTATGATGTGATTGTATTGAAGTTTAAAAAAAGTAAGTGGAAGTGGAGTAGTTTATATTTTTTATATGATATGATGATATAATATATTATTTTTGATAGAATTAATAAAAGAGAATTGATTTATTTAGTGTATAAAAATGAGAGAAAGCGGGACCCACTTCAGAAAGGGGTTACCCAGCACCCGAACGCCCCTATGGGTTAGCATTCATGTGTTGATACATATTCTCCTCTTTGTTTGTTTTCAACAGTTGAGAGATATATGGGTTAACTTCACATCTGGGATTACAGTCAAACATGAAGAATACTTGGATACCAATATAAACTAATGGAACCATAAGATCCCTTGATGATCTACTGGCCACAATCGATGGCCCCCAACAACTAGAGGCGGTCTTGGATCATTATGTATCGGTCAGTCATGTTGTTACAGCTTATGATGGGTACTACTTACAAGTTACAACAGTTGGCATCGGTGAAAATCCAAAAGGATGCTCGAAACCGAACAGTCCCTCGGATGTTAATCGAACATTGGTGTGTTGGCAGTTGAATCTTTCATTCGTAAACACTGACCATGATTCATCTACTTCAATGTTAGACACTCCCATGGCGACAAAACTTCGCGGGAGCCTGCAGCATCAGTTACCGGGAGGGTGACCACTATAGCAGGATCATATCACACGAGAGAATCTATATGTATCTTAATTTTGTTCTAGGCCCACAAGTGCACTCTTCTTGTTCTAGGTCATGAGTCTCCCTTGGGATGATAAAAAAAGGGAGAAGGTCCACACTCAAAAGAAGATAAAAACTTGAGGAAGTAGTAAAAAGGGCAAAGGAAGAACAGAGCAAACCCTACCTGCTTTTTGACCTAAAGATGTTCAACGAAAGTAAGCACACTACATGCAGAGAGAAGGCACGAACAGGACATCTCACTCCCCCTTTTCAGAGTAAATAATACAGCAGTAAGTCCCTTTATCCCTTTAAAATTAGGTAAAACATGACCTTTTTATAGGATAGGCAAACAGGAGTCAGGACCTTGCACCAGTCAAAAGGAAGAAAAAGATTGCACGAGAAACTTACATTACGAGGGCATCTCTGCAAAAGAAACTAAACCATATATGAAAGGGTATTGATGGAGAAGATAACAAACAATGACAATACAAAATAGGGTATGCAATATAAAAAAGGAACTAATTTCATATAGGTATTGATAAAAGTCTAAGATTGACAGCAAGACAGGAGAGTGATTCATAAGTTTCACAAGACTAAGGGTGTGTTCGGTTCGGGAATAAGCAGGAAAAAGGATGGGGAATAAGGAGAATAAAGGTCTATTCTTTGTTCGGTTGGATGATAGGAATAAGGAGAATAAGGTGAAATAAAGGTAGATAAGGTGGGATAAAGATATGAATATATGAGTGAAATAAGATGGAATAATGGGGAATAGTTGTACCACTGGTAACCGTGTCGGGAGGAGAATTGGCCCCTTATTCCAAAGCCTATTCTCCAACCAAACAGGGCCTAAGTGTATACACAGACTGCAAGGAAGTTGTACTTAATACGTTGCAGTCTTGCAGATATTTGGTAGCAGTAGCAAATACCAATCACTTGGGTAAACCATAAGGAAAAAAAGCCGCAAACAGATCTTAAGAATATAATGAACCCTCTTTAGTCACTGTATATGGAGCATTCGAGCTACAAAACCCTCCGTATTTGTATTTGCAAAGGAATACTATATCAGAGTATCATACCAACCACAAAAAGGAATTAAAGGTTTCCAGCATGATGGCATTCAGAATGTGCAGAGATTTGGAGCAGTTGTAAAGTTGAAATTGGCATTGATGTCATGAGATTTGCATTTGTTTGTTTCTAGTAGCTGTATAGTGATCCTTCACAAAGTAGAATTTCTATCATTTGTGGCTTGCTTAAAAAATTACAGATTGTCTTGTGCTTTTAGAGATTTTCACATGACCTTCCAAACATGTGTGAACAAGGTTGCAAAAATCGGTAATCGGTACTCGGTCGGTTGGGTCACTGACTACGGATTAATCGGCAGTCGGACGTTTAATTGGATTTAGGGCTTTAATCGATTTTGATTTTTTAAAATATTATAAATATATACATCCTTTTTATACATATATTTTTATATATTCACAAAGATTTGTATATTTTGTATATTATCATAGAGTAAGTAATTGAATTTAAATAAAACAATAAACATATTAGAATAAGTTTGTTTTTAAAAAAAGTAAAAAATATGGTATCTCTACCATAACTCGATCGACTAGTCGGCCTAGTCGGAAATAGTTAATACTCGGTCGGTCACCCCACCTACTAGACTAGTCGGACCTACTAGTCGGGCCAGTCGGGGGACTTTTACAACAATGGGTGTGAACTACTTAGTCTTTGTGTACTATATTGTTTAGGGTTGTTAAGCAACCCTAGCCTCTGAATTCTGACTCAAAGGTAACCTCTGGAGGTGATGAACATATATGGGAGTACTGACAACCGACCATTATCTTCAGGCGGGGACTCCCACCGACAAGGGTGGGGCTTTGTTTTGGTATATTATGGTTGTTCAGGTACTGTGGAAAAGGGGAGGGGAAAGGGCTATACTTCGGAGTTAATACATGAGATTGGAATGGGTAGGAGAGAAGTCCTTTGTTATGGAGGGACCCCCTTGCTCATTTTTTGTTAGGGTAAGTGGGACCCCATTGGGATACCCTTAGTTGCCTATGCTCATGTCATATCAGATGTGCATCCTTTCATTTGGCATTTCCCTTGTCTCTTCCCTGCAAGACAGACAGTGAAAAGTCTACTTGGAATTAGGATAATGAAAAGAAAACCCAAATTATAGAAAATATGTCTATAGTTTGTTGGCAGTGGTTGAGTGAAACTTGATTAGGACAAAGAAAAGATCATATTAAGGATGATGATACATGCAGAATTTGCAGAGAGGTCCCTTGAGAAGAAGACATATCCAAGATAATTTGACTCGATCATTTTTCAGGATGGTGATAAGCATATATGCAATTGGGGATATGAGATCAGCATGTACATACCTACACCACAATGCAAACTTACACCAACTACACCAAACATGAGAACAGAAGGCACACCCCTTTACATTTAAAGCTTCTGACATTCACAAGATGTTGAGATTTCCTTGAAAATTACTTCAATTATTTTTCTGTGACCTCACATCTCCTCCCACTGTCCTGACAGCATGAGCTCAATTATTTGCTTTCTAGAGCTCATAAAACGGGTCTCCAAAAAAACAAGGGAAAAGTTACGGTGTTGCCCTGTCCCAAACACCGTCCACCGTCACTTGATATTCTTTGGCATCCTCCAAATACCATTGCTTTGAAGGGCCCCATGTGGGACCAAGGTACCCCAAGATTCTTATTCCCCTCGCTCAACTTTTGCAATTGACTCCGTAGAGAACAATGCTACATGCTCCATTAACATGACCAAGGAGACTCCTTCCCTTTTAATCATAACGCATTTTTTCCTATTTTGACTTGTCTGTCATCCTATTCATCCACAACCTTACACAACAATAAATTCCTCGCACAGACCATTAGTTTTCAAACCCACCTTCCGACATCTTGACATCATTTCCTGTCCAATATTACCTGCTCTGATCAACTAAAACTCAATACACATGATGCAATCTCGCATATAAAAGGAGAGAATGAGATATTTTCCAAAATTCAGACTCTAAATTAAAAAAACTCCTAAAAATGATGAGATAGATATATAATAAGCTGATACGTCGACCAGCACCATAGACACGGAAGGAAGCTACATATTAATAAAAAAGCATATGGTTAAAAATCAAAACAAAAGCAAGCCCAATCCCACGTCATATAAGAATATCATGTACGACGGATGTGACATTTTCACCTTTCTAGAAATGCGGGCACATATATAATCCGACTTTTTGGAATAAGCATAACTGAGGATGGAGTTATTTGGTCTAGGTGCAAATCCACCCATGTGGCCCCACTGAACTTGGGAAAAAGGCATGGGTGAAGCTTGGTGGGATATGGAGTGTCGTTGCCTTGCATATTGTGGAAAGGAAAATATGATTTGTTTATTCATGAGACCATAGAGCTCTTTTATATGAGAAGAGAAACCCTAAAGGCAATATTACATAATAGAGACAAAGAAATAGGAAATACATAAAAGATGCAAAAAAATAGATCTCAACACTCCCCTAAAGATGGAGCATAGATGTCAATCAAGCTCGGCTTGGAACACCATCTCTGGAAAGGTCCTCTGACTAGAGCCTTGGTAAACAAATCTACCCTTAGCTGACGTGGGAAGTAGATATAAAATCCTTTTTGAATCATGTCACGTGTATAGTGACAGTGTACCTCAATGTGCTTTACCTCTCTTGGAAGGCATGATTCTTGGCAATAAAAAGAGCAACCAGGTTGTCACATAATAGCTGCATGGGAAGAGGCATGTCAATAGCTAGGTCAGTCAAAACGGATCTGACCCACATCATCGCAATGCTCCCATGCGTGATGTCTGTGTACTTCGAATCAGCACTAGATCTAACAACCACAATTTGCTTCTTCCTCTTCCATGATACCAAAGAACTCCCTATAAACAATGTAAAGCTGTATGCAGATTTCATGTCCTTGGGGCATCTTGCATAGTCTGCATCTGGAAACATCGTGATGGCAAGGGATGTCCCTCTATTAAAGAGCAATCCACTACATGGAGAGGACTTCAAATACCTTAGAATCATGTGAACTGCATTCATATGTGCATGTCTCAATTGCTCCATAAACATGCTAACTTTGCTCATAACGAAGGAGATGTCTTGCCTGGTAATGGTTACATAAAGTCTAAAGAAACTTCCCAACAAGCTTTGTGTATCTCCTCTTGTCCACCTTCTCTATATCATCATCATATAGCTTCATGATGGGATCTATGGGAGTAATGGCAGGTCTGCTATCTTCCATGCATGTCTATGAGAGGAGATCACTAACATACTTGCTCTAGATCATCACAAGACCCCGTTGGTTCTTGGCGAACTCAAGCCCTAGGAAGTATCATAAATCGTCAAGGTCTTTGGTGACAAACTGTTGTCTAAGGAACTCCTTAGCCGCACTAATACCATGCACATCATCTCTTATAATTAGACAATATGAAGTTTGTCTAATTACGCATGTGGAGCGATTAGGTCATGAAACCCGACTCCTGAAAGGGACTAGCGAAAACAATAGGGATCCTTCATGGGTTGATGGCAATCCGAAGGAGGTCTGATTGGCCTCCTTGAGGCAGGCACCGAAGCCCTAAAGTCCGTGCTATGGCACGGAGGTTTGGCGTACATTAAAGTTATGTAGTGGCACCGAAGTCCAAAAGTTCGTGCTATGGCACGGAGGTTTGACGTACATTAAAAATATGTAGTGGCCCAAAGGTATGGCAGTGACCCGAAGGAGGTCAGGTGGCACACTGGAGTCCAAGCGACGACCCCCTAAAAGTTTGTTGGCGGCCCGATGACCTGGCGGTGATGTCCAGGTTGGGCAACGAACCGCAAGGAGGTCTTTGGGGGCCTTCCGGTGAACCCTAGGCGACACATTCGTCCAGAGAAAAGCCTTACACGGGGTCGGAGAAGAGCCACGCACAAGGAGATTGGAGACGTGTGCGTATGCGCAACCAAGAAAGACGAGAAGATGATCGATGTTGTGCACGGCTAGAATAAGGATGGCATTGGTGGTGGGTGATTGGGTGCGAACTCCGATATAGGATCGTTGCTTTGATACCATGTGGAGAAAGATTATGATAATGAATAGCATGTTTATTCCACAAATCTAGGGTTTCTTATATAGAACGATATCCTAAAGAGAGAAAAAAAAGGGAATTACATAGATACCCGCAAGGGGTAATAGGATCCAACGAAATAAATAATATATGCCAATAATACAATAACGTTAACAATCCTAAACTAGTTATTGTTTGTATTCAAATAATTACATCTATGGATCTATATAATCAAATACCGACGACGTATAATAACAATGTTTAGAAAAACGGTAGTGTTAAAATTTTAGAGAATGCCTTGAACATGTGCTAAAAACTGTAGCTCTAAGAAATTATAGCACTAAATAAATGTAATGGGAAGAAAATAAACAACTTATCAGTGGTGCATTCAAAAGAAATACCTTGAACATATGCAGAGAAATGGAATAATATAAATATAAATCACAACAGCAACTTTAAGAAAATAATAGAAAAAATATACCAAAAAATTATTTATATATTTAAAATTTAAATTAAATGATAATAATTTAATGTTTTATTTTTTTGAATCAAAAGAATATTTTTCAAGATTCGAAAAATAAAAGTGAGTTTGTAAATTTAACATAAATTTCGATAATAAAATCATGTAAACATGGCTTATATGTAAGCATTATTCTCCACATTCCTTAATATAAGCTAAAAATGCTAATTAAAATAAATACCAAAGTCTAGGTAATATATTGACTCTATCTCGAATGCGGACTGATTATGCGATATATGTGGTTAATTATGCAGCAATGCAGACCCGATATGCGATGTAGGTTGCACAATACACCGAATAGAAAAGGTGGTTCGGCCTACCTACTGCATAGGCATATGTGGCTGCATATGCCGTTCATGCAGGGGCATTCATGAACATTGATCTCTACTGGAGACGTGGCTCTTGTAATTAATCCTACTTAAATATTTGGGGTGAACACCAGGTAGTGCATTCCTTTTATTAAAAATAAAAGTTTACCCTGCAAGTTTCAATTTTTTTTTAAAATCCACACAAACAATAGTGACCTTTTCACTTATAGATAGTGTTCGGAAAAGAGAAAGAGTTGTTTATTCCAGGCAACCCTAGGCTCTTTTATATAGAGGAGAGACCTATGGGTAAATTACATAAGATAGGCAAAAAATAAATAAACTGAGAAATGATACATAGATAGAAATATATATATATATATATCTACACTCCCCCTTAAGATGGAGCATTGATGTCAATCATGCTCAGCTTGGATGAATACTTCTGGAATGGTCATCTGAGCAGTGTCTTGGTAAAGATATTTGCAGTTTGGTCCCCTGAGCTGACATGAGAAGTGAAAATGAAGCCCTTCTAGACCATGTCCCGTATATAGTGATAATCAACCTCGATGTGCTTCGTCCTTTCGTGAAACGTAGGGTTATTTGCAATAAATAGAGCAGCATGATTATCACATTTTAGTGACATGGGAAGAGAAACATCTATGTGTAGATCAGCTAGTACTGCTCGAACCCACATCATTTCTATGCTTGCATGTGCCATGGCCTCATATTCAGATTCAGCACTAGATCTGGCTATCACAGTCTATTTCTTGCTTTTCCACGAAATAAAAGGATCTCCAACAAATATAGTAAATCCCGTTGTGGACTTCCTGTCCTTGGGACACCCTACATAATCTTCATCTGCACATGCTGAGATAGTAATGGTTCAGCATGTTCTAAACAATAGTCATGCTCCTGAAGATGATTTAAGATACCTTAGTATTATTTGTATAGCATCCATATGTACCTGGCAAGGTTGCTCCATGAACTGGATAACCCAACTGATAGCAAATGAGATGTCGGGTCTAGTAATGGTAATATAGAGAAGCTTTCTCGCCAGTTCTATATATCTTCTTCTGTCTGCCTCATTCGTATTATCATTATACAGCTTCATGCTTGTATCCATCGGCATGGTAGTGGGTCGACATCCAAGCATGCTCGTTTTCATTTAGCAAATCAGTGGCATATTCCTCTGAGTCATCACAAGCCCTTGTTGATTTCTGGCAAACTCCAGTCCTAAAAAGTATCTAAGGATCTCAAGATCCTTGGTAACAAATTCACAGCCCAAAAATTCTTGTCTTTTTTATTCCTTGCATATCATCTCCTGTAATGAGTTATCATCAACATACGGCATAATAGCAATTGTACCTCTGGAGGTTCTCTGTGAGAAGAGTGAATGATCTGCATTTGACCTTTTGAACCCCTGCTTTTCAATCAAATCTGAGAGCTTCTGGAACCAAGCTCTTGGGTTAATAGCATTATGAAGTCTACACGTATGCGAACACTCCCCCTCAGCCACAAATCCCGGTGGTTGCTGCATGTAGACTTTCTCCTGAAGGTCACCGTACAGAAAAGCATTCTTAACATCAAGCTGAAATAGAGGCCAATCACGACTCACTGCAGCCGATAAAAGAATCCGCCGGGGTCGAGTGTCGTGCAATAGGAGAGAAAGTGTCAAGATAATCCACGCTATATGTCTGAGTAAAGCCTCATGCCACAAATCTGGCCTTGTACCGATCAATGCTCTCATCTGCATTTTGCTTCATTGTAAATACCCACTTGCAGCTGACTAAGACGCCCCGGAAGGAGCAGGGACCAAGCTTCAGGTAGCTCTCGACTATAGAGCTGCACTCTCCTCCTCCATAGCTAAACGCCACCGACTGTCCCTCAATGCCTCCTGATAGGTCAGTGGTTTAGGTAGATAACGTAACAACAAATCGCCTAAAGTCACCCGTCAGGCGGTCAAAGGTGACATGAGAAGCAACTGGATAAGTAACACAGGTATGCTTCTGCATCCTAATAGCAATTGGCACATCAAGATCGTCACCAATCATGTTAGTAACCTGATCATCAGCCTCCTGAAATAATACCTGCAGAGAAATATCTGCATTCCTATCATCAGAAATAATGTATTCAGAACAAACCTGAGACGTGTTGGATAACGGGACATGAACATGAGCAGGAGCGTATCATCAACTGTAGTGTTTAGGTAGTGATGGAACATGAACAATGGGTGGTGCTGATGGGGCTGACGGTGATAGAGGCGATGATGGAGAAGGTGATGAGTTCGGTGGACTTATAGGTGGTGGATGCCTGTAAATCTCATCATTCGGCTCTGAGGATGTCAACCTCTCACTTGTAGGAGAGAAATACATGATTGATTCAAAAAATGTGACATTTGCACTAACATAGTACTTCATGTGTAACGGATCATAACATCTATATCTCTTTTGTGTCCTGGAGTACCCGATAAAGACACATTTGACGGCCCTAGGAGAGAGCTTGTCAATACCTGGAGACAACCGATGGACAAATGCAACGGATCCAAACACACGAGGGGTAAGCGAGAACAACTCCTTGTCTGGAAATAAAAGAGAAAAATGTATCTTCTCCCCCAACACAGATGAGGGCATACAGTTCACAAGATAACAAACCGCAAGAACAACATCACCTCAGAACGAATGTGAGGCACGACTCTGAATAAGGAGAGTACGAGTGACGTCAAGTAAGTAAGGGTGTTTTCTCTTAGCAACACCATTCTGTTGAGACGTGTAAGCGCATGATGTTTGATGAAGAATACCATGTGATGAAAAGAATTGTGAGAGCGCACGAGTACAAAATTCCAACGCATTATCAGTACTCAAAGTTTTGACAGAGGTATAAAACACATTTTGCACTTCTTTAATAAAGTTCATAATAGTAATTCCAGCTTCAGATTTATTTTCAATAGGAAAATCCAAGACAGAAGACTAAAATCATCCACTGCAACTAAATAGAACATGCGCCCCTGATGATCAGGAACATGACTACGAGCACAAATGTCAACATGGAAAAACTCAAAAAGGGGGCTACTGCTCCGACTCTGACGACTATGGAAAGCAGAGCGATAATGCTTTACCAACTGACATGCTTCACAATTGAATGACGAGCGAGGTGAAACTTGGGGAAGAACTTGATGCAACTTCTGAAGTGAAAGATGACCAAAGCGCAGATACCACAGGAAAGGAGAAAGTGGTCCAGTGGAATGTAAGGATAATCCATCACATGGGATTCAGACCAGTCGATAGAGGCTACCTTGCTCACGGCCACAACCAATCACCCTGCATGTAAGAATGTCCTGAAATACAAGGGACGATGGGTCAAATATAAGTCTACAATGTAAATCCTTAGTGATCTGACTAATAGACAATAAGTTCATTGAGAGGTCAGGAGCATTAGCACATTCTGCAACCACAAAGATGGTGTCAAGCTAATCTCCCCATGTCTTATAATAGGGGAATGGGTCCCATCTGCTATAACCACAGTCTTCCCTAGAGGAACTTGTCTGTAGGCTGTGAGATGGTCTATATCTCCACACAAATGGTGTGTCGCACCAGAATCTATTATCTGTTCTGTAATATCTGAACCATGACAAGAAGTAAAGGCATGAATGCTACCTGAGGTACTGGGCTCCGGCAATTGCAGGAATATCCGAGGTGTCCTCTGGAATAGGTGAGGAGGTGCTAGCTGGAGGCATGATGTCTCTCAGTCGAGATACAAGCTCATCATATCCCTGATCTGCGTGAGAAGTGACCTTTTCTGTTACACAGGTTGATATTGGGAAGCCATGCTTGGAGTAGCATGTGTCCTCTGTATGACTGAATCAGTGACAATAGGTATACAGTGGTCCACGACCACTTCTACCATGTGGTCCTTATCCACGAAACTGCGAGGTACTCCCTCTTCCATGGGAAACTGCCATGGCAGAAGAATCAGTGCTGGGGCAGGGGATGAGATATTGATCTGGCTCAATCTATGAAATGCTTCCTCCATAGGAGGAATAGTAGCATCTGCCAGTATCTGGGAGGACACTGCCTCATATTGTGCGTCAAGAGACGCCAGGAAAACACCAACCATTGTGGCATTCCGATGCATCTTCAGTTGCTCTGGAGTAGCCGTGAGAGACATGAAACTATAAAGCTTCTCAAAACATCTCACGCAAAACAGTATAGTGAGCATGAAGGGGGCGTCCATTCTGCTTTATAGTGAGATATCATGCTGCAGCTGCAAAATTGTTGTCTCATCTTCGATTGGGAATACGTGGCGGCAAGTATATCCCACATTGCTTGTGCAGTGGGCTGATGCAGTACATCATTAGCAATGTCTGATATCAAGGTACCAGACAACCATACTTGAGAATACACGTCATCGGCCTCCCATGAGTCATTTAACCATGTCATCTCTGTCGACTCTTCCTCAGTAAGAATATGCTTCTTACCATTGACTTTATTAGACTTATGAATGCATGGCCCAAAGTTCATAATCCATCCCATCCATCTTGACAATTGGCACTGGACCTATGAAAGCACCGGTGATGGGAATATCTACTTTACTCTCTAACATAATGTCGGACGTAGAAAACAAGGGTTTCGTAGATCACTGAAACTTTGTCTATGCGTACATGTAGGGATTTGATTGCATGTGTAGACCTATTCAATCAAATCCATCATCCAAAGGAACGTGCCTCTACGCATGAAGAGGGTGGCACGGCGTAGGAGGTCTCCTTTAGAGACCTACCGTCAAGAGGAGCAGCCCGACAGGGGAGGCCGTCGCAGTCACGAAGGAGGCTGTCGAGATGAGGAGTGGCGGTGCAGGAGAGGCAGCGGTGGCGATGGAGGTTGCGCCGCAGGAGGGTGGTGCGGCAGAGATGGAGCTTGCCACCGAAGGAGATGGACGGTGTTGGTGAGTGGTGACGAGGTTTGGGGTGGGGACTAGGGTTAGGTTTTCAAGAGCTCCGGCCTAGGACTGACGCTCTGATACCACGTTGGGAAAAGAGAAAGTGTTGTTTATTCTATGCAACCCTAGGCTCTCTTAGCCACAGGATCCAATCAGCATGTGAGAGGCCGCTTAGATCGAGTGTCGCTGCGATGTTTGCAAGGCCCAGTCCACCAATGCGAGCTCCTAGAGGACAACCATGAATCACTTGTCTACCCCCTGCCTTTTCGTGCAAGTATCGAAGCACATTCGAGATCTCCATCATCCTGCGATTCCAAAGCTCAGTCCATAACCTCCATCCTCCCATTTTAAGGGCCCCGTGAAATCAAGAGAATAGTTATTCATATATATCATAGAGAAATACTTGCTCCAATTTCAGTTTATTTAATTGGGAAATGCATTTCTTAATGGTAGTACGAGATCGCTGAACACCTTGCGGTGCTTACACCTCCCACCTATCGAAGTTATGTTCAAAAACCTCATACGAGAACTTGTATAGAGAAGGATTTCCCAAGACGCAACCTTAATATTATGAATTTCCCAGCCTAATCAGAAAATTCACCCTGTTCAAGAAAGACCTCTAGTCCATTTTCACTTATAGGACCAATCGGTGGCATAAGAGTACCTACCATTCGGTCTTTTGGGAATCGACTTCGTTGAAATTCGCTCACATCAGCTAGCCTTATCAAAATACTAGACTACGGGTCAGATTGTTTATCAGGTCACGTCGTTCGTAAGTAGGGCAAGTTGAGAACTGAAATATCATCCTATATGGGTGAACCTGTTGAATCGCCATCCGATTTTTGAGTTCCCAAGAGTTGAGTATTCTCATTAGGCCAAGCCTAGTCACAGTGGAAAGAAGATGAGGTGACCATTGATGGGAAAAAGAGATGGAACTAGAGTACTCGGAGATATATAATTAGTGGGGTCAGATCAATTCCTGGCCCACGGTCGCTTCTCCCCTTCAGATCTCTCCCCGGGGACTTTCCCCTTCAGGATTCTAAGGGGAATGGCCCTTCTTAGTATAGTTGTTGTTTGTATTGTACTGAATTGAACACATATCAAACAAAGGCGGCGATTTGGGGGCCCTTCCTTCTACGGCATGGGAAAAGCAGCGAACTGAGGAATCCCTTTTGACTGAAGATATTGAGAATATAATACCCTCAGCTGACCTCCAAGATTGAACATGGGTCTCTCTACCGTATCTGAGTCTAGTTCGTCAAGGCTTCAGGATTGTAGTGAACAGCTAGGACGGGTCCCATATTCGGGCGCGAGAAGGCAATAAAGTTCAATTCAAGAGCACCACCTACCTTTGGGTTTCTGATGGCCATTTTCTCGGATATGGTGGGTGATTTTATCGATGTTTTGATGGCATGTTTTTTAACTCATTTTAGACTCAAGAATTTCAAATAGGTCCTCAAACGGCTTGGGAAAAAGGTCATTTTATGGTCTGAGAAGGGATTGCAGTGCGCCACATTGTTTCCGAACATGAAATTGAAGGAGAGACCTATTAGTAAATTACATAAGATAGACGGGAAAATAAATAAAATGATACATAGATAGAAATATATCTCTACATATAGTAAGTGGAAGAACATCTTTTATATGATTGATTCACTTTACAACCACCATCCAAATGACCTTTAAAAAAACATGCAGTTGTCGTATTTTTCAAATAAACTAGCAATTATAAACCTCTACTCAACACAAGTGAAGTTAGAAAATCTCCATTAATCAAAATATTGACTTGAATATGAATGAAGACATTACAAAAATCTTACTTTTTATTTTCAAACTTGTATTCACATAATTATAAACGCATATGCGGCTCATATGCAGTTATATATGCATATTGCAGTTCAATTATGCATTCACACCATGTGATTACCGCATAAGGCATATGCACTTCAATTGGTGTGGTCAATTTCCTTTGAAAATGACTATAGTATAGGACATGTGATGTTACTAATGGTATCAAGCAAGTTCAATCTAATAATAAAAAGGTATTACTCGATAGGTGGAGACATCTCTACAAAGAGAGAGAAAGAAAAAGCTACTAGGGGCATATAGCGGTCATTGATACTGAAAAAATAAGTGAAAGGTCATGTTGCAACGAAGACGTTACAAATAAAAGTGAAGGTTGTAACGGCCCAAACAAATTATTACATGGTATACTCATAATGATAAAAAGTGATGGATTATTACTTAACAACAGTGTTCACTAAAGCGGCATGTGTGGTCGCATACGCGACCACATATGCCTATTCGGTCTCCTCACGCACTGTTTACATGAAGTCCTCTTATATGACCCCTTTGCGCATATGCAGCCCGTGCGGCCGCATTACAGCCTATGCAGCCACTTATTGTCTAGTTGGGTAATTGGATCTGGATCTTAAGATCCAGATATGATAGCACCTAGAGGAGCTCGAACCCTTACTCTCGAACACTTGATCTCTTCTAGAAGCACCTCTCACCCCCGATACTCATCTCCTAGCGAAACTCTAACCTCATCGCATCCAACCTCCGCCGCAACGGCCAACCCGAAGCTCCTCCGCCTCCAACCAATAGTGTGAAGCCCCTCTACCACTTCGTTGTGGAGCTCCTCCGCCTCCCAGCTCCTCCGAGATCATGACATCCTCCACCAGGTAACCCTAGATCGCTATTTTTCATTTTTTTATGCTCTTTTGTATATGTTCATGTGCGATGATATGAGGAATCGCTGCCATCTGCATATATGAGTGAGGGGATAAAATATCAACTTTAAGTTCGATTTTTTTAGGCAACAATTTCATTTGATTTGCATTCATGTTTGTACTGAGTTCTGTTTAGTTTCTCATCTCAGTTTACAAAGTTAACGTGTACTGGAAGTGTTTTGTACATGTTTTGCAAAATTAATGTTTTGTACATCGATGAAAGATGCTTATGAGGAAATAGATGTTGTTTATCACTTAATTGGAGCTTTTATTCGCATGTTGTTCACCGAACAAAACAGTAGAAATCAATTGGAGACTGACCAAGTAATTATAGTAGCTATAGATCTTCTTAATCTGGAATTTGTTAATGACGCAATTGTGTAGTTAAATATCATTATCTTAGTGAAGTTTTTTCAACCAATAGGTACAACAAAGCAAATTGTCATAAATATTCTTAGAATGTATTAGAATGTATAAGGTTCAACTCTATATGAAAGTCATTTTTCTTAGATCTTCTATTGGACCACATTTATTCATAAATTTAGTCCAGTTGTAATCACTTTTGTAGATATTTAATTATTTTTTAATAAAAAGTAGAAAACTATGTAGAACCGCATATACTCCACATATGCCCCCACATACCGTTTAATCGCTATTCAGTGACCTGTCCGAATGCATATGCATAGAACCTTGCTTAACAACTTGAGCTTTTTCATTTTGAGGTGGTTGTCAACAAGTCCAATCGAATCATAATCCAACAAGTTTTCAGAGATGATATTCCTCAATAACGGCTTGGTGCTGGGCCCACTGTTACAGAGGCAACAGGAAGCTCGAGCTTTGGAGGGAGACTCTACAATGTAAGTTTCCAACTAAGGATCCCAGATATTTGAAATGTAAGTGCGATGACAAAGAAGTTGGATATAACTGAGGTAAGGCATGTGTTACATTTTATTTCAAAAGCCTGTGAGGCATTTTACTCCAAAGAGGATGCTTTTAAATACTTACATTTGATCTTTCAAAGTGATGGACGGGTTAACGAAGATATTACCTATAAAATTATTATAGGAGGCATACAAGTGGAGAGGAAATTCATGTGTTCTTTGTGATAAAAAGATACCTCAAAAAATCAAAGGAAATACTACAAATAGACTGTGAGATCAACAATGATTTATGGTGACGAGTGTTGTCCAATCAACTATTAAATTATAAATATGTTCAGATTTCTAGCTAAGAGCCTAAAAATAAGATCTTGTGGTTGATGGTGATTACACAAAGAAAATTTTAAACTTCTAGCAAGAGTATAAAACAAAAGGCATGTATAGATCGGTAAAAGATAACATGCGACAAACCCAACTAATATTGTTCGAATATGTACAATGGTAATCCAATTCAAAGGTGTGAGATAATAAAAAATGACCCTTATAAGTGGAGTCGAGAAAGACCAAAGAAGTGTCGGAACGAGAACTTAAAAAAGAATATTGCTATGTCCAATTTATGCGAGGGTGTGATCTGAATACATTCTATCTGAAAACAAAGAATCCATGTAGCTCTTTGGAAGGAGAACATTAAAACGAAGATTGCTATGTTAAATTTAAGCAAGGGTATTTATCGGGAAAAAAAAAGAATCCATGTGCTGACCCAATTAAAGCGGAAGTCTAGACCAATTTTGTGAACATTAGCGCACTCTGCTAAGTTTTGTGAACACGTCGACTTGATGCATCGCCAAGTCCAGATCAGTGCTTCACACATTGTGGGTCACTCAAAGAGAGTGAGTCGCACATTATACATGGATTCAAATACACATGCATGCATGGTGTGATTTTTAAGGTCAGTGGGTCTGCAGCATCGTCCTATCCAGTCTCCGATCTGAAATTCTGATGAATCAGTTTCTTGGAGAACTAGAGCAGAGGACTGAGTGCTGCACTTATGAAGGCTTAGCTTTCTTCTTGGGATTTGTCAAAATACCATTTTGAGATCGACTCCCAGGAGAAGATGAGATTCTAATTTGCATCTGTGTTTGGGAGCTTGTCCTCTTACCCTTTCCTTCAGTTAATGCATGTTTCATCTCAACATGACATCATTTCTGTCAAATCCAAAAGTCTCCTATTTTGGGCATTTCTCACACTGAGCCTCTCTTGGATTAAAAGTTAAAAGAATCTCCATCAAATTTACTTGCTGCAACTATCAAGTATGGTTTCAGGCCGTTTGTTTTCGTGAAAAAGAGAAGCTTCATACCCTTGCTACAACCAAATACGTGCCTGACAAAAAATAATGCAGGTGCTACAAAGATTACAGTCCATGGCAAAAGGGTTAGGGAGAATTATCTAAGTATATACAGTCTTTCGTTTATACTTGATCCAAAGATAGTCTCCACCAGTGGTCCAGGATAGACGAAAAATCAACATAAAGGAGAATTGAGAAAAGAAAGTATTGATGACTGGGTAATGATGCAAGAATTTATGAGATTTATGACATTGTCTTTGCAAAAAAAACTGTGATATAATTTTCATGGTAAACAAGGTGGCTTTGGTTGGAATCTCTTTGTGAGGATTTAATTCTGATCCCCGGGTCCATTATGATGCAAAGAGAAGACAAAAAGGACATTGATGAGTTAAGAAGCTTCTTTTTTTATTGGCATATTCAATATCGAACAACTGTTAGGTGATGCAATTTTGCTTAAAGTACCTTTGTGAAAATTTACTTGAGTAACATTATGTCATTTCAAAGTTCGATTTAGGCAATTGAGTCATCCACAAATGGAAGTTCTAAGCGACTAGTATCAGCTTCAACTGTGCCCAACCATCATGGTACTAGAAATGTCATCAGTAGCCATGAACATGGTCTTAATGGCGGCCATGTTAGTTAATGTTATCTTCATTCGTTCTACAAAACCGCAGTCAGACTAATCCTACTTCAGATATGCGCTTGGAGAAATTTACTCGCCCTTCTTTGGGTAATTCATCTACTAGGCAATATACTTCTTCAACTGAGCAGGCTGTACTTGAGAATACTATGGCTAGAACCTGAATCGACTTTTAGCGTCAACCTCACTACCTCATTCAGCACGAGTTTGTACTGAATTCAATCTAGATCATCGAGGTTTTCACTGTCTCGATAGGTGTCATCAACTGCATCTGCATCCAATCTTTGAAAAATACCAGTATCCAACTTTTTGGACTAGAATATTTACCACGAGTTGCCACGAATAGGATCAAACCTTATCCATGATACTTCTATAAGATTGCTCTTTCTCAAGTAATTCCCTTCAAGTATGTTCGTCTTCGCTCCCACGCTCCACCAGCATTCAAATCCTCCACCGGTCATAATGCCCCGTACATTTTCTTCCTAAAGCCGATCGGGTTTCGTATTCCATCAAGTGAAAACAGCTCGTTTTCACCAATTCCTAATATTCTCAACTACGTGATACAATCAAGGAGTTCAAATCACGGTCCACAAACAAAAAAGTTTTGCTACCAAAAAATTGATGAAAAGCTATTAAACCTGCCTGGGTAGGAAGCGGTCTCGGCAGCCTCGGGGCGCTCTGCCGCGAGAATCCGAAGCTAGAATACGTCCTCTAGGGTTCTGGAAAACCTAGATTTGAGGGCGGAGAGGGGTTTTAGCTTCCTGGACAGGAAGGCTCGATCTTTCTGGACGACCCATCCGAACCCATTGCTCTGCTGCTTCTTCCCATTATCCTTCACCTTCTTGGTGGTGGTGGTGGAGGAGGCGACGGCGTGAGGCGACGGCGCGGCGAGGGAGAGAGCAGCTGTGGTCGCCATCGCCTCTCTCGTTCGCTCCTCACTGTGTGGCTCGTGTGCTCTCCTATCTCCGTCTCTGTTTTCGTTTAGGAAGTTTTTTTTTGCACAGATACCCCTGTGAATATGAAATGTTATCTAAATGAGGCCCCCGTAGTTTATCCGCATTTAGACGGATATCGTTGGCCGGTGCTAGGTGCAAGAGCTTAATGGTGAAACGTAGATCCGAGTCGTAGAAAATCGAATCACTACAACATTGTAGGTTTGATCTGGTCATACACAAGATCGACGACTAAGTTGTTATGACATGCCCCGCTTATATTCGCAACTTCTTTATTCTTGATAATAGTAGCATATCAGCGCTCTTGGAAAGCCAGGCTTCCATCCTCGAGAAACTTGCTCTGATATGCTAACGACTTGTTTGTTTTGACCTACTCGTACCCAAGGTCATCCTTCAAGACGCTTAAAACCTAAATCCTTAACAATGATTTCCTTCTTTTATAGCGTTATTTTGGTTGTTGTTTTTTTCTTATGGGCTTTCGATTTGGTACTAAGTTTGGAGTGTTAAAGGGATCGACGATACATGGTGAAGCTCCTTGGCAACAAGGTGTATGTTTGATCTTGTGTTGATGAAAGATTTTGTATTAAGGTGATTGCTTGTATAGGGAGGGAAGTTTATTTTAAATCACTTTGGATATCATGTTAACATTATTGTAAGGATGAGGTTTAGGGAAGTTAGTGAGAGATAAGTGCTTGGACATGCATTTATGAAATGGTTATGTAAATAATGATACTTATAACTAATTCTAATATTTAGTTATACAGAATTTAATGATATTTATTATTGCGATCAAAATATGGCTATGCAGAGCATTTCATGCTAGCAAGGATCTTTGGGTTGATCGCCAAAATGAACTATAGGCAACGTGGAGTAGGAGATCATATCAAGGGCGAAGATCTGAGGATTCCGTAACTACTTATCCTCTTCATCCATGGATCTTCTTTATCATGCGAGAAAAGTACGTGAATATCTCTTGCAAGAGACTGATTCAATGGATTGAGATGATAGTCTGAAAAAATCGATGATCCATTAAGAACGAGCACTCCTACTCCCCCTTACATAGATCCATCCCAAATTGCCTTTCAAGGCCTCTTCATATGCATGTCAACCCCAGAAACACATCGACATGAACACACTTCAATTTCGACACGAAGAATACAAAGAGGTTCACCATTGTAACTCCATCTTTCAAAGTAACAAGTCGACTCTTAACCTTAGTTTCATTGCATGTAGAATTGACATCTTACGAACATATTTGGACTAGTCATCCTATGCAACAAATGCAATGAGCACATTTCAATGATAAGATGGAAATCTATTTTGAAAATGGAACCACATCGGGGACCTCAGATGCAATTTACCCTAAATAAACATGGAGCATACAAGGTTGTTGATTTATAAAAGGGTATACATGCAAAAAACCCTATTCTTGTGTCTAATGGTGGACAATGTGCAATTGGACTTGGGTTGCAACTTGCAATTGTGGGTTCTATGGGACTATATGGTTGGGCGAGTCCAACTTCAGTTAACCCGTTGGAGTTTGAAATCAAGCCCTTGCAGTTTTTTGTGTTATTTTTTCAAATATCATAGAAATTATCTTTTTTCGCAGTTTAATCGTGGAAGGAGGCGAAAGATTTACCTTTCACGACACGCCAATGTTCGTTTAGCACGAGGTTCATCCACCCCGTCATGTACTGCTGGCCCAACTCAGCATCCTCGACGACTCGATTCTTCCTTCTCGAGAAGAACGGTAACCCCTATCATTTCACTTGTTTCTTTCGCATCAGCTCGTTCAAAGAAACAAAGAAAAAAAGGATTCGATTCGCTTTGGATCAACCAATGGATTACATTTGAAGGACTAAAATGCAATTCTAAAACTTCAAGGACCCAACTGTATTCCTTAGAGGCTGTGATTAGTAAAAGGGAATTTATATTTTATGGAATTCACAATAAGTTCTTGCTGATTTGGATTATCACATTATTTTTCCACAAAATATTTTTTCTGTGGGGAAGCTGAAATATATAAAAACATCAGATGCGAGATAACGTCTAAAAATGGACTTTAACATCCCAACCCCTAAAATATTGTGCAATCACACCACAACCTCTATAATATCCATAATTACATTACGGCCTCCGCAAATTACACGAATTACAACCCATGTAATCTTACTAAACTCTTATAGAACAAACCTTCCGAGTTAAATAGAGTAAAATTACGAGGGTTGTGGTGTAATCGCAAAGATTACAGGTCTACAGTACGATTGACGAAATAGGACCATTCCCCATTTACATCATTATATAATGAGTATTTGGCGAGCTTATGGGCTAAAGAAACCCTATTTCTTCTGACGAAAACAATTATAAGGTGTATCAGATCTCGAAAATTCAGTAATGGGATTCTCCAACGATCGTTTGATCAGCCAAGATGGGTAAAGGAGATTGATCATGCTCATCGTGGTTCTGCACTCGAAGATTATTGTCGTATTACCATGGAAGTTGGCACCAATGACGATCCCTCTTTGGTAGCTAAGGCATCGCCTTCCTCGATGCTGTAGGTAGTGACCAACTCACATTTTGCGAGATGATATTGTTGTTGTTAAATCAAATGACAGCGATAGTTGCTTTGTCGTAATTGTAGGCCACACCAATTACACCGATTTTAGATGTTCGCTCTTGGGCTTTAGTTAGAGATATAGCTTGATCAAATACATGTTGTGATTCTACCAAGTGAGATCATCGACAAATTTTTTGCAGATGATATACATACTCTAGCTTCCTAGTTTATTGATGGCGAGCAATGGATTTGAAATGTGATCGTTGTGTTCGCTAGTACATCAGTCTAGCCATATAAGATGCAACAGCTTGAAGGTATATGGGAAGAGTGATTTCCCAGTCGGATCATTAAGCGAATCAAAGCATAATTTGATGGCATTAATATCATGGGTCATCGTGTAATGTAGGACTAACCCATAAAGATTTTGCATATGAACAAGTTCCAAACAAACAATGTTCATCTTCTAGCTAGTTTTGGCACATGACACATGCATTGTCATACCCATTACCCATGTACAATAGTCTTTTACCAAAAGGAAGGAAGTTTAAAATTAGTTTCTAAATGACTATTTTGATGCAAGATCCACTTTAATATATGCCCCAACTTTTTTAATTCATTCCAAAGTGTGATGATCATAAAAACATTAGTAGATCAGAAGCAATCGATAAGATGATTTAATTGCGAATATGCCTTTTGAACAAAGGTTTCCATATAAGGATGTCCGGCACACATGATCTTATGCCAACATCTAAGATGTGTTGTATGATTGTTGGATTGAAAAACATCATCAAAGATTGCATATCCCAATTGACATCGACATCGGTCATGCTTGTAAACGTTGATTGACTAACCCAATTAGCAGGTCCAACTAATCAAGTCAACGAAGTAGCTGATTAACTATTGACTCCTCGATCAATAATTTATCAATGGATCTATCATCTAGTTTTTATTGGATAACCTCTATTTTTTTACTTTTTACTTTTCTTAGCTATGATGTGTAATGTTTGATTTCAATTCAATTATTTCTTTTATTTATTATGTCAGGGGAAAACGGTACAAATCTATGTAAATATATAAGAATATATGTAAAAAATGACTAACATGCATTTAAAATAATTTTAAAAAAATACAAAAAATGACTAAAACCTAATTAAATCTGATTATTCGCTCAACTGTCGATCAAATCTTGATCAGTGACCCGACTGACCGACCACTGACTACCGACTTATGCAACCTTGGTATCCATTAATCGTGCAAACTATATAGACATGTCTCTTTGTATGCCTTGGGAATAATGGCCTCATCATGATGCATGAGCCACTTCTCTATCCATATAAGAGTGGAGGTACCATTACCGACAAGAGTGAAGGTTCGTAAAGAGCGAAGGCCTTGCGTAAAGGAGGCCTTTCCATAGTGTGATATGCAACTAATAAAAGCTGCAAACTTAAGCCCTTGGAGAAGAAAACATGATCTGACTTGCATCTTCATCTACATGTCTACTTCAGTAAGAAAATTGACCCAGAAGCATGCAAGTTGCTCGTCATGGGAGTGATGCTACAAGGGATCGTCAATTCTACACGACTCTGCGAACCGATATATAGAGATGAAGGAAAGCAAGCGACAGTTCCGCTATGGATTCTCCTCTTGGCTGCATCAACTGCATCAAGCAAAAGCATTACAGGCCAACCATGTAGAGAATGGGAAGTTACTGGATGAATGTATGCTGAATTACAAGAGAAATTGTACAATTTCCTTGGAAACCCTGTGTGATGGTTAGCATTTTACTCAAAAAAAAATCTCCATGTCAGCTCCTCCATGGAAACCAAAAGGTGTGTCCTCTCGTAAGCAGCGTGTACCCGCCAAAATCTCGGTACAAGAAGAGACTCCAGTACCGAAGTGTTCACGCCTCTGCCGCCAGATTCATCATTCCCACAGAACCAGCCACAAAGGTGTGAAGATTGGAGTCATGATTCAAGTGATGCTCTAGCCTTCAATGCATCTTCGGCTCGAATCTTCTCAGGTACATAATCTGGTTATTAGAAAAAGAATCGGATTTAGTAATCAAGAATGGCATATTCGGGTTCGACGAGTGAACAAAGACTGTTCATTCGAAGGGCCAGGTTGAAAGTACATGGCAAAGATTAAAATTAATTTGTAAGTTTGAAAGTTACAACTACCTCGAAATAAATATAAATTCTTTAGAAATTTTCAACATGTACTGGCCAAAATTTTAACAAAAACCAAAAGGCAACGTTTAGACTAACAATATAAGTAGCATCTTTTTCAGAATGAAAAGTGTGTCCACTCATAATGGTGAGCAGAACACCGGATATGATAGGGCATGTAGGAGAAAATACCTGACAAGAACTGGTATTTCCTTTTGGCACATACAGTTGAAGCTGAAAGAACAAAAAGTGCACTGTGAGAAGGACTAAACATATTGACCATATTTATTTGTAGCAACATTAGAAAAATTAAACCAAATTAGGAAAAATGGCAAACTAACTTGAACACGATCAAATTCTATAAATTGTCCAAACTAGGTGCAGTTAGGGTACTATGCTCCAGTATTAGAACACAGACTTGAGCACAAGTTAAAATTCTATTTAAAGCTTGCATGGCAAGCATAGCCATCTGCTTCAAAAATTTTGGCATAATTAGCTTGCTATGTGAAAATATAAAATCATACTAATTCATTATTTCGAATGATTATTAAGGTCGTGCACATCAAAATTGTTACCAAAATCCAAGGAAGAGATGACTTTCTAAAGAGAAAAAAGAAATAATTGAGTATGGCAATCTCCACTTTTGTGTCTAAGCAACAGTCTCGCAAATAAGGAATCACAACTATTCTTTCAATGGAATGTCTCTTGATAATCAGAAAAGGAAATCACCCCCAAGGTTTGTGTTTTTTCTTTAAGTTAGGAAAGCCAACATCACAATTGCATGCCTTCATTTGCAAAAATAAGTTTAGTATTTCTTTTACTTCATGTCTTGAAATAATAACAAAGCCTTTTGCCACATTAAGCAGGCCCGGCTACATGGATTCTTAGCCTCTTCAGATCTATCTTGGGTCATTCTCAGGCTTAGATCCAAAAAACTAAGATCCCTTCGTATAGTCTCATTGCAACACTTCTTGGGCCTTCCTCGTCCTCTCTTTGCTAGCTCAACATCCCAAAACTTGTATCTCCTAACTGGTGCATCAGTTGACCTTTGCAAATGGTCAAACCACCTTAAGCAGTTTTCTCGCATCTTATCCTTGATCGGAGCTACACCAACTTTCCTTTTGATTGCATCATTCTGAATCCGATCTTTACGTGTGTATCCACAGTCAATGTTTGAAAAAACTAAAAACGAAACGAGGTGGTTTCCCTGGAATCGATGTGAGGCGTAGCCTCGAGGAGTAAGCCTCAGTTTACAAGGATAAATACCTATAAAAAACTACAATAAAATATAAACTAATGAAATTCTAAGTATTCCGACTAACATATGATATATATCACTATAATGTATGATGAAATTATAAAGATAGGAACACTGAAAGAAAGAATAAACAACTGTATATGCCGTTTTTACTAAATTTCCATCCAATAAGATAATGAATCTGTTGATATTCCCTTGATATCTAACCATCTAACCCAAGTTGAAGAACCGTTGTATGCACTCCCTTTATTAAGGGTTTTATTTCTATACAGGTATATGGATTTGTTTGTATGGGAGTAGTACATAAACTCCCCTTGAATTCTATATTGGTTGTCCTTCTCGGTATATTACATAGCACATTATGGGACCATTCTTTAAGAATAAGTTTACGGGTAATGTTTTTAATGATATTTGCGAATTCATATGTTTAAAGGTATAATTTAAGAGTTTGTTGACATAATTAAATATGTTTAATGGTAAATATGAACATGAAAGTGATCAAATTTAAGCATTCATTTTGTATAATTATATCCTAAACAACTAGACCTTTATAAATATCTGAAATTGCCATAAGGACAAATGGTTTATATAAAAAAATTCAAAAATAAAAAACACCACGAGGACCATCTTGCCTCCGCCTCGACTGCCTGAGGTGGTCGCCTCTCAAAGACTTGTTGAGGCGATCGTTCTGGAGCGTTTCCAGACTGCCTCGCCTCGAGGTGTATGCCTTGTGCGCCTCAATGCGTGTTTTTTCGAACCATGATCCACACATCCACCTTAGTATTTTCATTTATGTTACTGACATTATCTACACGTCTATGATTCACATGCTAATATTCAGATAAAGCATAGTAGGTCTCACAACTATTTTCTAAAATTTTTATTTGATTTTCAATGGAATTTTCTTATCACAGAGAATGATAGAGACACCTCTCCGCTTTACCCAACATGCATTTATCTATTAGTAACATTTCCGTCAATTTCATCATCATGTTGCAAAATAGATCTCAAGTATCCAAAAGAAACTCTCTTCTGAATTTTATCGACTCCAATCTTTACCTGGATTCCTTCATCATTGCTTCCATCGAAAGCACACTCCATGTATTCAGTCTTAGTCCTACTTATACGAAATCCTTTAGTCTCCAATGCATGTCTCCAAACATTAAGCTTCTCACTTACAACATTTCTAGTCTTGTTAATCAACACAATATCATGGACGAAATATATGCTAAGATATCTCATCATGAATGTGATTTGTCGACTCATCCATAATCAAAGTAAAAACAAATGGACTAAAAGCTGAACCTTGGTGGAGATCAATGTTGATGTTAAAATAATCAATCTTCCCAGATTGTATCCTTACACAGGATGAAGTCCTATCTATCATACACATCCTTTGTGAGGTTAATGTACAAGACAGGTACTTGTCTCTTCTCCAAAACTCTCCACAATATCTCACACGGGACATAATCATAGGCATTCTCCAAATCAATAAAAATCATATGGAGGTTCTTCCTTTTAGCTCTCTATAAATCTCCATTGCTCTCCTCAATAAGTAGATGGCATCAATAGTTAAGCGACCTGGCATGAATCCGAATGGATTTTCCTTTATTTTGGAAACTTGCCTCAACCTTCTTTCGATCACATGTTCCCAAATTTTCATAGTGTCACTCATTAGCTGGATACCTCTGTAATTTGAATAATTTTAAATGTCTCCTTTGTTCTTGTAAAGAAGCACCACGATGCTTCTCCTCCAATCTTCAAGCATTTTCTTGCTTCGTCAAATAACATTGAATAGATTTGTAAGCCAAGTAAAACCACGTTCACCAAAAACTCTCCATACTTCTATAGGAACGCCATCATGTCATACACATTTCCCATATCTCATAACCTTCATATCCTCCTATACTTCCTTTATATTCGTCTATAGCTTGCACGATTCAAGTAACTTTCGCTACTAGCTAGATCTCCCAAAATGATCTCTCTATTTCCTTCGCCAATGAAAAGCTTATGCAAATACTACTTTCATATAGTCTCTGTATCAATCTGAGTAACAAGCATGTGACTTTCTTCATCCTTAATGCATATCACTTGAGATAGGTCTTTGATCTTTCTTTCTCGTGCTTTGGCCAACTTGAATATATTCTTCTGGCCCTCCTTAGAGTCGAGATTTTTGTACAGAACATCATAAGCTTTTGACTTAGCTTCATTTACAGTTTTTTTTGCTTCCTTCTTCTCTATATTTTAGTTTGTGACAGTTTCCTCTGATCTATTCTTAAACATATCATTAAAGCATGCTCTTTTAATTTTGAGCTTCTCTTCCACCCCCTCCACTATACCACACCAAGCCTCATTTGACCCGGAGCTCCTCCTTTTGACCCGCTTAGCATCTCTTTGGCTACCTTTCGAATACAAGATGTGACCATCTCCCACATCTCGTTTGCACTTCCTTTGCAATTCCAAGATAAGTCTTTTTTTTTTGAAACCAAAGCACTTCGGGGGAAGCACGCCGTGGTGTTCGCCCCAAATATTATTAATAACAAAACGAAAAAGAAGAGGGGGTGGAAGAAGAGAGGTACAGTCCAAGATAAGTCTTCTAAAACATTCTCCCTAAAACCTTCTAAAACACAGTCCCTCATCGGAAACTCACGATGTCTCAGAGTGGGTTATAAAAGTGGAGGATAACTACTAACAACTTGGGCTTAAGCATTTTGAGTGAATGTCAACGGGGCCATCTAGGCCCAAATCCAACAAGTTGTCATAGTCGGTTTTTCTCGTTAACAGTTGGTGACCTAAGCTCGGGACATTACAAATGGCATCAAAACGAGTTCCCTCCGATAGAGGAAAAGGCTATCAGAAGGGACCTAAGCCAGGAGTATGCAGTTGCCACTATCATCGGTAAAAAGTAATGGGTCATGTCACAACGAGAACGTTGCAAGCCGTCAAAAAAAACGAGAACGTTGCAAATATAAGTGAGGAAAGTTGTAACACCCCAACCCCCAAACATAGTCCCACATCAGAAACTCACAAAGTCTCAGAGTTGGTTATAAGAATGAGGGATAATTACTTGACAACTTGAGCTAACGCATTTTGAGTGGTTGTCAACATGTCCATCTGGGCACGAACCCAATAAGTTATCAGTGTCAGTTTTCCTCGTTAACGGTTCGAGACCTAAGCTCAAGACATTACAAAGGGAGGCAGTTGTTGGGATCCATTCTGAAATTGGGGAATTTAGTAGATGGGGTGGCTTTGTTGGCTTATTTTTCTTATTGAGCAAAATGGTGACATTAACTTCTTAATAGGCGCGCGGATGGTGGTGGAACGGAGTAGGTTGGAGATGGAGGCGGTGATGATCATATAAATGATGGGTACCTAGAGAAAGGAAGATAAGGAACAAAGGAGAGAGGGCAGGGAACAAAAACATATTGTAAATATTACTATATTTCAAACCTTATTGTCAAACTTAAAGATTTGACCAACAATACGGTGTAAAATGAAGCAACTATCTGGGGTTTTACGTGCAATTAAAAACTATACAAAGGTCAGTAAGTAATTATGAAGTATAGATGGTATGGGTGTAAAAATCTCAATAAATGTGGCCATGATGTAACTACCTTATTCCATGCTTTCTTATTCCGAGATAAAGCCTCTTTATTCCAGGTCAAGGGTACTTTATTCTTCATCCAAACATGGCCGAATCGAGAGTGAAATAGAACCCCTAAAAACGAGAACATGGATAGGGTTCGGTATTAACATGAACCTAATCTTGACCTGAACTACTATCCCTTGCCTAAAGGTTTTCCTACAGCTGTAATCGTGCTTATGATTATTTGGATGTAATGTCTGCTTTCAAGGGGGCATTTATATGCTCAAACTGATCCCATATCCAATATTCTCATTCAGGTGAATTTCCATTCCGGAAAGTCCAAAACAGTGCGTTTATAAGTATATGATAGGAAATTCCAAATCATCTGTTCATGTTAATCAAAGGTATTCATCCTTTTCCAATCGTCCTCCAGCAGAGCTACATTATCACAAGAAATTAACTAATCACAACAATCTTTAGACTAAAGATATGTATCTAAATTGTGAAATTAACTAAGAATCACGACAATCTTTAGGCTAAAAATCTATATACCTTAGTTTTTTTTGACGCTCAATCTATATACCTTAGTTAAAGCTGGGTTTTCTCCCCAGCTGAAGACACGTGGTTCTATGTGGGCGTTCTATGTGGGCTATCTTGGTGCATGGGAGGCTTTTGTTTTCTCTCCCTCTTCTCTTCCTGTCGGTTATTTTTTCATGCACAAAAATCGTGTTTCCATGTTCTGTATCTTTTCCACGTGGCTTTCCGATTGGTTTGGGGGCTTGGGGCCCTATCTTATAAGTTGCAGCTTTGCGTTGCTCGGGCGGTCCCCATCTGTATCTACAGTGATGGCACCTGCGACCGCTTTGATGAGGCCTTCTTCCCCGCTTCCGACGATCCCTCAATTGATGTCTCCTCCAAGGGCGTTGACCTCCGACCCAACATCTCCATCCGCCTCTACCTCCTCGGCCCATAATGACAACCCACTACATCCAAGCTGCCCGTCATTCTCTACTTCCACGGTGACAACGTCTTCTACATGGAGGCCCCCTTCTTCCCCTCTCTACCACGCCTACATCAACGCCCTCTCCTCCAAGGCCAACGTCTTGGCCGTCTCCGTACACTACCGTGGTTTCTCCAAACACTATCTCCCAGCCTACTACGATGGTCGGTGGGAGGCCTACCAGTGGGTGTCATGGGTGGAAGCAGTCTCAAGCCTGGCTCGACGACCACATGAACATCTTCAAGATCTCCCAGATACCATCCGATCTTTATCATCGATCGGAACCGTTTGATCTATTCCTTGCACCATTCGATCAGATCTCGACAACCGCAGGAAAAGTACCACACAGATCAATTCTCACCGCATGATTAGATCACTATTTCATCAAGATCGCTCGCCGCTTTTCAGATATCACTACACGTCACATGAAGGTGTGATATTGTAAACTCATCCTTGGAAATTTCTATTTTTAGAGACAAGTCCTGATGAAGCTGTTGTACATGATCTGTCACGTCACCTTGGAGAATTTGCAAACTATTACCCAAAACCTCATATTTTTACGTACAGGTCGATCCAGAAAATTTCGGACTCACATGCACCATCACGTGAGTCCTCCTTGGTAGCATTAGAAACGTTATTTAGAAACGAGCACCATTACGCCACGTGAGCTCAATAAGTTTTATGCATTTCTCCCTAATTTTTGTAGTATTAGAAACGTGACTTAATTTCTGCATAATTACATATACATCCTTATACTACTATATTAAATAATAACCACTATAAATTCTTTATAAATTCAAATACTTACTACAAACTCAAATAAAAATAGATACCTATACCTAATAATTTATCCATTAATAGCTATGAAAAATAAACATGTTACTATTTTAGTTGATAAAAATAATACATAAAAATACTTTCAAACTTTAAAAATTACATACCAAAAATTCTATAAAAAATAGAATAGATAGATGATATCACGTATTAGTGAGAAAAATAAAATCAAGCAAAAATCATACAAAAACTTAAAATTTTAAATATATTTAAATCTCTTAAAACCATAACTACATCACAAAAATCACAAAAGCATGCATCGTAGTGAGGCCTTGAAAAAGTTGGAGGTGGGGACTAGATTTTTATCTCCGTCATATGATTGTGATTTTCAACCAGGATCGTCTGGTTATCCCACTCCATAATTTTTTGGAGCTTCATTGTAAATGCCCAGCATTATCAAAAAAATAATAACACAAATATTGATGGTGTATGCCTTTAGAGAGAACACTTTCTACTTTCTAAAGTTGAGTTATAGCTTCTTCTCCTTGATGGCACGTGGCTTCATGGACTTTGCAACGTGACCTTCCCATTGATTTGAAACCCTATCTTATAACTTCTAGGTCTACGTTGTTCGAGCCTTCATCGAATTGAGCAATCATCACCTCCTACAAGTTGACACTAAACGAATTAGATCCTCCTGAAGCCAAGCACTACCTGAGCGGATTGTCGAACAGGTGTAGCGACATCCTTTATAAAGACGAGCACCATCAGAGATTTCGAGCATTTGTCGATTGAAAATCTGTGCATGAGATCAAGCTTCAAACGGGAACAACACCATCGGAGATTAGGTAATTATTGTTTGAGACTTGATTGACATCATTTGACCTGATACTGTTTTTGGAAAAACACATCCAATCTACAGATCCCTCCACATGAAGTTCTAGAGTTCGAACCATAAATCAATCATCACAGAATTTCATCAATGATCAAATGGATCAAGTCTGGTGATGATCTGAGCGATACATCCAAGAGATTTAATTGATTTTTTTCCTATATGAGGTTCTTAACTATTCTTCGTGAAACTCCAGTTGCCAATGGATTCACAATAATAAACTATTGAAATTTACGTACATCTAATCAGAGCCCTCCATCAAGAGCACGCAGGCAAACCACGTGGTCATCTATTTTTCCATAAGATTAGATCCAATTGTTCAGATCCAAGCCGTAAACTGCTTAAGGTAAACCACGTGACTCTCACGTGATTGGTACATTTATGCTCTAGACCTATGGGTTTGCTTAAAGTGTGTACTAATCTAGACTCTTCTATATCCATGTTATCCATCATGTGATCAGTATTACAAAATAATCAACTATGGTTATAAAATTTACATCAAATATATTTCGTATTTTATCAAAGTATGTAGACAAAATATCATTATTTAATCATAATAATTTGAGATTACTTATAAATAAATATTGTAATAAGTTGCATCTTAAAATACGTTATCTCAATAAAAATTCACATTGAAATATTAATATTGTAAATAAATATACATAGGTATTTCTCTATCATTAAGGTTTACGTGTTCAAACATATCAACATTACATAAATGTTATTTGATCCACCACTCTTTCTTTATTATACAAATCATATAATTAAAAAATGTATTATTTGTGTAGAGTTATTAACACACATTATTTTAGAAGAAGTGGAAAAGTTGATCGCAAATGTTGATACTTACTTTATAGATAAGATATAATTCTCTCTTCAGTTATATTATACTTTATACATGTTAAATTAAATTCCCTATCGACAGTAATGTTTCCAAAAGATAGCATTCGCATTTCTAAATAAAATATTTCCAAAAGATAGCATTCGCATTTCTAAATAAAATATTTCATTTATCCACAGCGAAGCGCGGGTAGTTTCCTAGTATGTATCTAAAGGAGAGAATTTTTCTAAAAAAGTTTCAAATTGTGCAAGAGACCCAGAGCGTTTAAAAGCAATAATAAATCTATTGGACAGCTTTTTAGTCTATTAGACATAATAGACATAATGTATGACCTGGACATGGATGATGGGTTTTGTGAAGTTCTAGGAGGCATAGCATGGTCTCGTGGCATCTACTAGATAACCCAAAATATATTGAGCTAAGACATCAAAATATTGATGAGATATCATTTCCTCAAAAAATGGGGATATCATCGGCATCCATATTTGTACCCACTTAATGGTCTAGTGGCAGGACAGTGTGTCTACCACACAAAAGACCAGGGTTCAAATCCCACTCTTGCAGGGTTGCGTTAGGTAGTCGACAGCCAGCGTAAAAAATAGTCGAATCTTTCAACATGGATTTGAGCAAGAATCCATGTAGTCGACCCTACTTATAGTGGGAGAAGGTTTAGTACTTTTTTTTATCATCGGCATCCATATGTGCTTTGACAAGGGAACAGTATACCTACATTGCATAATGTAAATTAATGCATGGTTATAACCCCAATTTCTGCCTAGATGCAAGGCCTTAAATGTCGGTTTCGGTCACCATTTCGGTATCGACCAAAACAGAATTTCGATGGAATTTCGGTGGAATTTCGACCGAAATTTCGATCATTTCGGTCATTTTTTGTACTAGGACCCCCATATTTCGGTCATTTCGGTCATTTCGGTCGAATTTCGATTTCGATTGGATATCGATATTCGACAGAAATTCGACCGAATTTCGCTGAAATTTGAGGCCATGCCTAGATGTTCCTTCAAGTTTAACTCATCTGCAAGACCTCAATCAGAGTAAGATAGGAGCTTCCTTTCCAACACTAACGAACTTCCCAATCATCACCCGTATGATCCTGAATTTATCATTGTGGCAGTACTTCTATTCATGCATTTATCAAAAATATACCTAGTGGAGTTAGTTTTAAAGTATAAATCTAGTTTTTTTTAAGATTCAGGTTTGTTTTGTAAATCATGAAGTCAGCTTCCCAAAGCTGTGATTAGCAATTAATCTGAAAAAACATGTTTATATTGTAGCTGTTAAATGGATTTTCTGTCATCAATGAACTTTAAATTTAGATTTAAAGGGATGTCGAGCTATAAAAATATAACAGTTGTTAGTGAATGTAATAGACGGACAATTGGATCTCCCCAAAATCAAATAATCCCCTCTAATATTTAATCCCACATCATCTAAGTCAGACTCATGTCAGTCTATAGGGCTATATAAGGAGCCCCACACCCCATGTATTCATTGCAAGAATTCAATAGAGATCCAACCCTTTAAGGCCTTCTCCCGTGGTTTCATTATGCTCCTTATGGAGTCGGGTTCCACATAAAATATGAATGTTCTACTTCTTATATTTTATATTCTTTTTTATTATGCTTTTGCATTATTTATTTCAACATGGTATCAGAGTAGTTTGATTATAGGATTTATTCTTGAAGATTCTATTATTATTCATGATCGTGATCTGTTCAAGAAAGTACTAGGTCTTTTTTGAAACCCTAATTCTGCATAAAACATCATCAAGTTGTGAAGATCGGCATCTCCCTCACCACAGGTCATCGTTCCCTCCAGCAACTTCCACACAAATAAAGCATCTCCAATCTGAGCGGCATCTCTTGTTGTTTCCCCGCACAGCGTGCATGCACCTCCTCGTAGTTATAACTCTAAGTTGAACAAGAAAGAAGCGATAGTGCCCTCATCTAAAGCCATAGCCTCCGCATAGCAACTCGCCACAACCGGTGGCATCGTACTACCACCTCCAACAGCACGCCATGTGGCATCGTACTACCACCGCAACCAGCGCACCAAGCAATGACTCCCAATGATAGGTTCTGCACCATCTGCACAAAGCAAAAGTTCGAGCGATAGCAGCAGCATACACCTCTTCCCCAAACTACATCACAAGAACACCACAACGAGACACCTACTTCTATAAGAGATGGCAAAACTCCGATCGATGGGAATCTCCAGGCTACGGCACTGATGCAGATCCCTCTCACTAAGCATTGGCGACGACATTGGGTTCTCCCCTTCGGGGAACCCTACTGTCGTGTATTAGATTGGAGGGACCATTGATACCCCTTTAGTCTTTGTTATATATCGTCCCAACCAATTGGGATGTTATTGCATCCAAAAAAGGAAGAAAAGGGTGGTCTTTTGGACCCAATTGGGTTGTATGCGAAAAAGAAGGGGGGAGTGCACTATATTTGGGCCCAATATGGGCCACATCCATTGCTTTTGTACGAAAAAGGGGCTAATTAGAGGCTAAAGAAAAAAGGAAGAGGTTGCTTTAAAAAAGGGTTTTTATCACTTGTGCCCCTCTGATATCGATTATGCCTGTCCCATTTTTGGAATATCAGTTGTGCCCCTGACTTCTTACGCAGTTATCACTTATGCCCTCCTGTTAGTTTATTTGTCAATGAGTTGAACTAAATCATGGTTTATTCAAATCATGATTTGACTAAGAGGGGCATAGTAGTCAAAACCAACCCACCCCCTCCCTCCTCCTCTGAGGCTCTAACCTCCTCTGACATCCACACAGGCAGACCTGACTCCGACCTTGCAGCTTCGAAGGAGTTTCCTTCTTCATGCTCGACGGAATGGAGTAAAGAGTCGATGCTCCCGAGAAGGTCCTCAGTTGCAGCCCTGGAGGTATGCTTCGTTAGTCTACAAGTGGAAAAGCTCGGTGAAGAGGCTCTGGAGCGGGTGTTTGCCGATGATCGACGGTGAAGGGGGCTGGAGGAGGAGGATCTTGAGGAGGTGGGGCGACGAAGAAGGTTGGGGTGACAAAGCAGGGAGCAGGAGGTGTGGGCGGCGGCGGAGGGCAATGGAAAAGGTGGGACGAAAGAGGTGGGGTAGTGGAGTGGTGGGTTGGAGGAGGTGGGGCTAAGGAGGAGGTTAACGGTGGAGGGGCATGGAATAGATGGAGGTTGCAGGGGAGGGCTAGCAGGAGGTGGGGATGGTGGAGGATGAATGAAGAGGAGGGGGTCAACACGAGAGGGGCATGGAGGAGTTGGGGTTGCGCAGGAGAAAACTGGAGGAGGTGGGGTGTCGGAGGTGGGTGGCACAGATAAGGGGGTGGGAGGAGGTCTCGGCGATGGAGGACATGGGTGGAAGAGGAGGGGTAGAGGAGGAGGGAGTCGATGATAGAGGGGCCTTGAGGAGTTTAGGGCTGCAAGGGAGGGGCTTGGAGGAGATAGGGGTGACGGATGAAGGAGGGATCGGTGGAGGAGGGGTCGAAGGAGGTAGGAGGGAGAAGAAGAAAATGACCAGTCTACCCTCATTATTGGTTAGAAATTACCATTGAATCCAAAAGTTAGCATATGTTTGGGACATAAGTGACAGCAATTAACCGAAGGGCACATGTGATAAAACTGGAAGAATGTAGGGGCACAACTGAAAAGGTATAATTGATATTGCAATATCTCAGAGGGCATAAGTGATTAAACCTTTAAAAAATGAGATGAGAAAAAAAGAGTTTGATTAAAAAAAGGAAAAGCAAAAAAAATGGATGGCTTACTCAAAAAGATAAAAGCAAAAAAGGGGGGAATATCTTATAAAAAAGAAAAGGAAATAAAAAATATGTTCTATGTTGCTTTCTACCATAATGGTTCCTTATTTCCATATTTTGACAATTATGGGAGAAAGAGGGAGTAAGAGCAAGGTAGCATATTCTTCTTCTTGAGATGTATCTATTGCGTCCATCATCATCTACTCGCGACTCCTCAACAACCAATCTTTTCTCCAAGATCCATATATAAAAGAACCGACTCCATGCCCCCATAAGAAATTGGGAGAGGTCATTTCTCAGGGTTCCCGTATAGGAGAGATTCACTCTCAAGATTTGCATGGGAGGCGACCACTCTACTTCTAATGTTCGATATCAAAAACTCCAATAGACTTCTCTACATGGGATCATCTCAGACTTCTACAGCAGATCCACGACATGAACATCGACACTTAGACTACTAATGCTATCAGCCATCTTCGTCAAGTATCGACTAATTCCGCACTATTGTGCGACTACTCTCCGCGTTGAACATCTTCTAAGTGAATCCACTCTATGCACAACCTGGTCGTCGCAACGACTCTACTATAGGTACATTTTAGTTGTCATACTCATCCTCATGCGATGTCTTCTCCCAACAGCGAATACTCCGAGCGGGCCTCTTCCCGTCTCTCTTAGATATATCGAGTAAAGATGAGTTGTGTATATTTTCTTTTATTGCAAGTTGCAGCTTTATCAGGTCTAGCTTGAGGGGGTGTTAGAGAATGTACAAGACGAGTAATCCAATTACCCCTCCTATGTTAGTCACAAATCATCGATAAATGGGACTTCGATATGTTTGTGGGGTTATATAAGGAGCCCCACACCCGCTGTATTCATTGTTTGTAATGGAAGATCCAAGCTTTTGAGACCTTCCCACCATGTTTCATCACACTCCTTATGGAGTAGGGTTCCATGTTAAATATGAGCATTTTACTTATATTTTTATCTTCTTATCGATTCTGCTTTTCCACTATTTATTTCGGCACAAATTCATAATTAATATATATAAGAGCCTAATATCTCAAAAATTAAAGATATTTAAAAATAATAATTTGCAAACCCAATAGCATTTGGAGAAAGATTTCACAATGATAAAACTTCATGATAAAATCTCAGAAAATGGATCTTCATAGTTTAACATCAATAAAATTCCATAATAGCAATGAAGCTTGGAGGACTATTCACCTCAAATAGCCATCATTTGGCATTAAAAAAATACTATTAACACATAAAACAAACTTACACAAGTCTTTATATGTCAGTGACTTTTTACGGCCCTTTCTATATGCATCAGCAACAAATGATTCAATAAATAACTCCTGAAGTAAAGAAAGACATTATAAGGATGAGCACAAATGGCTTCCAATTGGAAAAGACAGATAATAAAAGCATGTGGCCATCTCAATATTCATATATACTTTGAACCAATCATAATAAAACGGAAAGCAGATGCTTGAATAAAGCTGAGTATGAACGCAATAAATTAATTTATCTTTGAAAAGGTAGATAAAACAGTTATATTCTTAGATTAAAATAATTTAAGATTGTAAAGCATGAAATCCTAGATAGGTCCCCATTCAAAACATATTATTCCTGGTCAGAAACAATATCAACAAGGCAAGACCTTATTTTATAAAGAAAGTGTGCACTCACTTTATTGCGACCACATTATATATTAATAATAATCACAAGCTAGAAAAAATTACATAATCCAAGACTCGTAGATTCTCAGTATGTGGCAACAAGATCTCCACATAAATTCTCTCCTTGCGAACACCAACCAATTCCTAGCAAGCTAGATTGCACATATGAAAACCAAGGGTTTAGACCGATCACTATGGGACCTATAACAAGATGCACCAAGGGAGTCCCTCTCAAACACATGGAACCCACCCCGTTGCTAATCGAATCGAATACCTTCGAATCCACTAGGATTCTGATCAATTCATTATAAAAATTTCGAATCCAAATTCGAATCGATTTTCAAACGAGTTCGATAACTTAAATTCAGATTCAATTCATTTTGAGTTTCGAATATTCAAATTTGATTCATTTTATTTTGAATTGGAAATTTTATTTGATGTGTTAGAGCTTATATATATAATAATATATGACGAATAATATAATATAAATATTTTATTATATAATTCTAAATTTGAAAGTATAGTACTAGGATAAGTTGAAAAAAACTATAAAATCAAAGAAAATATCAAACCAATACAATACAATGGATAAAAGTACCGAATTTTTACAATTATTATGTGTCTTTTACAATCTAAATATACTCTTTTTCTATGATGAAGAAATGTATAAATAGAATATAATTATATGAACATATCAAAGAGATAGAACATCATTGACGAAAAGGTTGATCACATTATAATTACAGTTGCATGTTAAGGCAATATAAGATCAAACTCATATAGAAAGTTGATACAAATTAATATTATTATTTGTAATAATGGGAATAGTAAAAAATAACTTAGCAAGATAAAACCTCTTCATTAAGGGTGGGGATCTTCACTATCAAAAAACTAAGCTATGAAAATGAAATATACGACTTTTTGATGTACAAAGGAACAATTGACATCATGGTGAGAAGAACTTGTATTACTCGTGTAATGATAAGTCCCCTTGACAATGATAATCATCGTGGATTGGCATGTAAGGAAAATCAAAACAACAAAAAATCAAAGAACGTATAACAACAACAAAGCCTTTTCCCACAATTAAGTAGGATCGGCTACATGGATTCTTCGCCTCCATTCAGATCTAACTTGGGCCAATTACGGGCTTATATCCACAAAACTAAGATCCCTTCGTATGGTCTCTTTCCAACATTTCTTGGGCCGTCCTCACCCTTTCTTAGTCGGCTCAACATCCCAACACTCGCATCTCCTAACTGGTGCATCAGCTAATCTTCTTTGAAAATGTCCAAACCATCTTAAGCGATTTTCTCGCATCTTATCCTCGATTAGAGCTACACCAACTTTCTTTCTGATTGCATCATTCCGAATCTGATCTTTACATGTGTGTCTACACATCCACCTTAGCATTTTCATTTCTGTTGCATTCATTCTCTGCACATGTCTATAGTTCACAGGCCAACATTCAGATCCATAAAGCATAGCAGGTCTCACGGCTGCTTTGTAAAACTTTCTTTTAATCTTTAAGGGAATTTTCTTATCACAGAGAACAGCAGAGGCTCCTCTCCACTTTAGCCGCATGCATTTATTCTATTAATAATATCTCCATCAATTTCCCCATCATGTTGCAGAATAGATCCCAGATATCTAAAAGAATATCTCTTCTGAATGTTATCGTCACCAATCTTCACCTCGATTCCTTCATCATTGCTTCCATCAAAGGTGCACTCCATATATTCCGTCTTAGCCCTATTTATACGAAATCCTTTAGTCTCCAACTCATGTCTCCAGACCTCAAGCTTCTCATTTACTCCATCTCTAGTCTCGTCAATTAACAAAAAAAATCAAAGAAGATATACTAGATAAATTTTGAATCACGACAAATGTTAAGGAGGAACTCGAAGCAACAAAACCATCATTTTCATGTGCTAGAAGAAAGGCCGCCATAATCTACCGTGGGTCTTTAGGATCTTTGGTAGATAATGAAATGCAGAATAGAAAATGTGGTGTAAGGAATATGGGAACATGAAAATCATTGTGTGGGTGAGAATTTATAATAAAATCTTAAACATTTGATCCTTCCTATTAGATTTTATGACTAATATTTTTTACTTTTTTTATATTTAATATTTAGACTTTAACTAATAGGATTATACGTATACATATATATATACATATTAAATTGGGTATAGCTTAGAGTACTTTGTATCCTCTTAATGCCTCAAAATTTCTGAATAGCACGCTAAGATGGATTATTGTACTTATCATACCTAAGCTACTGTCACTAGACTAAAATAAGAAGTAAAGATAGGAATTTAGATGGTTTGTGTAATCGATGTATGAAGAACCTGCATCTATAAATCATAATATATTTTACAGTCAAACGACTTAAACTTGGTTACAAAGAGGAAAGGAAAGAGATTGGGTCTCATTGGGCGGTCTAATGTAGCATATACATGTCACGCATCGACAAGTCATGCCGGTGCAGCATGAAAGTGTGGAAATCATAGTGGTGAATGTTGGTACGATATCAATGGTGCCTAGATATGATTATAAGTTTAAAATTAACCAATTAATCATTGTAGTAAGTTGGTTGAGAGTATCTTTAGTTGTTTGCACATGTTATGCTTAGTGATATAATGCAAATGGTAAATCTTTCAATGTAAATTAAACTTAGTAACTTTTTTAATACTTATTCATATATTCTTTTCTGCATCTAATTACTTACAAATGAATTCGAATAAATGCATGTCAATCTTTTGATGTCATTATGTTATCCTTGCACAAGAATATTCAGAAAAGATACTAATCGATCCCAAGTGGTTCTTACATGTATGTATCTAAATATGTATGTATTATATGCATGTATATGCATGTACTATATATGTAAATACATGGATACATATATACTTATATGTATATAAATACCGAATTGAATTATTATCGAACGAATTCAGGTAAATTCATATTCATATGGAATCGAATCCACAAGTTAAATTCAAATTCAGTTCATTTGATTTAGAATCGAACTTTTTTTATCCAATTAATCCTAATCGAACTCGAATGATTCAATTCAATTAGCAGCCCTATCAACAACTACACAGTGCCGAACAACTCGAGCTTAGAGGACAGACACACATCCCATGGATGATCTTGAACATAAGCATCATGGTCATCAATCTAGCCCTTCTCAAGAGCCACATGAAGATGATCACTCCCCAAATTAATAAGCGCAACCAGGACTAGGGATTAGCCAGGACCATGTATGCCTTCTTCACAGAAAAAACATCATTAAACCACACATGATGGTTGCAACCATCAAATGGTCCCTGCACTCATCAAGCAGCCCAGACATCTAGAAGAAATCATACAGTCTCCAACAGACACAAAAGTATGCTCAAACCCCGTTAGACCAAACCCTAGTGATGTCGAAGTCTTGATTTGTAGTCAAGAAAAAGAGTGCCGCAAAACCCCATTCTCAATCCAATCATCATTCCAAAAAATAAAAAAAGACCCATCCTCAATCACTGATCGAACGAAGGAGGTAACTTCAGAAATGGCGAAGCAAATACCCGACCAAAAAGTCAACGGTGACATGTATGTACCATCCGACACCTCCAAACTTAACGAAATCCCATAAATACCACGTGGTAATCAGCAAAGAGCATCCTCATCCTCCCCAAGATTCTCAGGACCCACAACATTTCTGGTCAATCACAATGTAACGTGTTTCTATCAATTATAAAATATATCTTTTGTGGGTTACAACATTCTCCTTATAGAGGTCTACACCCGAAGATCACAGCATTTCTGACCCACAATGCCCACAAAAAGGCAAAATACATCATTATTCTCACAAGGAGCAAAAAGAAATGCCGACAAACAAGTTACAGAAGTTCTCAATGCTAGAGGAGCCAACAAAGCACACTACTTCCCCTCTCCGAACCTCTTGCAAAAATCTGTGTTAAGAAAAGATGTCCCACATTTTCAATCTCCTTCTGACAATAGGCATGTGTGATATTTGATTTGGAGAACAGATGAGCTCTATGCACCTTTTGTCAACACTTAAGATCTTCGCAACAATCATGCGAAGATCTTTACTCCCATGGAAATGCATGCCTTATGAACAAATCCCCAATCCTTGATGAGATATCCACCATACTAAACCTCAGCCCCTTTACCCAGCAAGTTGTAGATCATCTCCAATTGTCCCTTTAACCAGCAAGTTTAAAGAACGGCTGCAATTTTACAGGGATGTAGAGAGCGATGTCTTAACTCCTAGAAACCAGACTTGGCCTTCTTACAATAATTTGACCTATTTGGATCGGATGCGTCACCACGATGTTATTTTCAGAGTTGTGCATCCTTAAATTCAGAATGTAGTCTGCTCCATTAGTCATCTTTGAGTTGCATGGACCACCAGATGAGGGAGCTTAATGTAACAGACATTAGGCTTGTGCCTGATATCTTCTTCTTAATACTGTTAACAGACAGCTGGCCCCTATGAGTCAATAGTTCGGGTTTTTAAGAATACCAATATAAATCCTTGCAAAGAAAGAAGACACAAGGCAATGCAATCATAGTAAAAGAAATGCAACCTATTGTATATTTTTTTGTAATGAATCCTAACTTCTAAACATTTCTCGTGCCTTGTCAAAAAAACATTTCTCATGCAATGTGATCACAAGATTCATTAGGACTCAACTTTTCTGTTTATAATGATTACATTTTTTTTCCAAAGTGGAAGTTCTTCATGAAAAATTAGAAGCAGTTGACTGGCCGTTCCTCACAACAGAACAAGTTTAATCCAATACATAGGAAGATAATTTTGTGTGTACTGCAACCATAAAAACTAATTCACTATATGTGGTGAATAACTTTTTTAGGTATATATTGTAAGTAAGTTGCCTCATCAAGTAAGCTAACTCTTGAAGAACCGGCTTTGATTTTAGACTAAAGCCGCTTATACTAAAGCCGTCTTTTGAAGAGATGGTTTTCTTTAGATTCAAGAGGAGGCCACGCCCTAGTTTTTGAAAACGACCTTTGATATTGATATCTTGCTATGAAACAAAAAAGATGCCTCTTCAAGAAACAACTTCCCCGTGGTATTGCACAAAAGAAAATTTACACGTACATAGCAAATTTGTAGGCTTTTTTAAATTACACTTAGTAAATTTGGGGGTAATCGAGTTCTTTATCATACATCTAATCGAGCATTGTCCCTATAAAATGATCTAACAACGAAACTTTTTAATAACAATGATCATAGAATCATTCGAATTCTATTAAGATTCGTTTGAAAATTCCAAAATTTTCAATTTGAAATTCAACGAACCGAATATGTATTTAACTTGTGGATTCGATTCCCAAACGAATTAAATCTGAATTTTTTAACCTAAATTTATTCGATAATAATTCAATTCGATTCGCATACACACACTGCATACATACTCACACTCATGCACATACACAAATAAGGCTATTTGTTAAAAGGAAAAAGATCCAATAATAAAAAACATGGTAGAAAATAAATGTCATAAAATCCAAGTATGAAATAATAAATGTTTAAGATTTTTATCTTATTTCCTCACCCCACATTTATTTCCTCATTCATGCATTCTCTATCTCACTTTTATCTCATTTTGTCATTATTTACTAAAGACCAACAAAGCTTAAAGAACATCATGACACGACTGCCACCCTCTCTCATGGCATAAGACGACGATAGCCACAATATGCCAAGTTTCTCCTTAATATCTATCATCGTGGCTTATTAGGATACTTCTCTAACTTCTTACCGTGTTGGTTATCCTTACAATATAAGCCACACTCTTGGCTATTATTATCAAGATGACATTATTCATCGCAGAAGAAATGTAAAAGCTCGTGTCTATATCACGTAGGTTGCTTCTTTATACATCAGCATAAATCAAGAAACATTAAATAGAAATTGACGGGAGATGGGTACTAAGCTGCGCTGTCAATCCCTTTTGGATGGTAAATCCAATCCTTCGAAAAACAAGAAGTTGGATTTTATCATGCCAAGTTAGAATACAAATGAATCGAATTGGAATATCAAAAATCGATGGGCTTTTTGTTCAAAAAAATCAAAAAATCGAATTTGAACTTAAGCTAACAAATGTGCTTAAAAATTTAATTTGTGTTCAGATTCGTAACTTTTAAGTGAATTGAATCTGAATAGAAGATATTCGATTCCATTAATACTCCCGATGATCAGAAAACCTTCGCCAAAAAAAGATAGAAGCTTTGAACTGAACAAAAAAAGAGATGGATCAAACCGAGTCCTCACCGCGGCCTTGTTGACGAGGAACACCGACTCACGGCTCGGCCTGCAGTTCTCACACTCCGTCATTAGTATCTTCACGCGCCTCACCGGGAAAACCACATCGGACGGCCCCTTTACCCTAACCCTAATTCCGTTCTCACTCACCTCCTTATCCTTCTCCGTATCCCCCTTCTCTTCCTCCTCTTTCTCTTCCTTCACTGTCTCGTCGGGTTGATCGCTCCTCGTCAGCTTCTTCGCCGACCGAAGCCTTGAGCGGGGGACGCCGCGCACGGCACCGGTAGAGGGGGTTGGTGCTCCACCGGAGTCGGCGGAGGAGGGCGAGGAGGATATGAAGATCACCGGTTCGCCATCCTCCGCCGGCGCCGCCCCGCGCGACATTGTTGGAAGACCTTCGGGAAAGTTTAGCAGAAAAAAATGACGACTTGGGTAAAATCTTTAGTATCAGTAAAGTAGGGTATGAATTATCTAACCTAACAAAATTTTCTTGGGATTTTTATCCGGCAGAACTTATAATTTTTTCCAATTACCTCTACAATCTTTGAAATAACTTAATTCCTTCCCTGGCTCCGCAAACTTGCTCCGTCTTATCCCGCCGTCCTTGCCGTCAGTTTTTAACTTTATTTGAGTCAATTGCTTGAGTTAGCCTTGAGCTAATCTAACCAATGGAAATCCAACGGTGGATATTCCACATCCATGTTCTTTTTGAAAGATCATCTACTGGTGGAAATCCAACGGGAGTGGTCGAAAGGCATGGAGGTGATCAGGGAGGGGAAGAGGCGGATGTTGGGGAGGTGGGTGGCAGCCTGGAAGAGGTCGGGGAGGGGACGTGGGTGGCGGCCTGGAGGAGGTCGTGGAGGTGGGTGACGGCCTAGAGGAGGTCGGGGAGGGGAGGAGGATAGGATCATGGTTCAATTGATTTTGCTGAGCTGATTGATGATTTGGAGTTAGGGGAGACTGATGCGGGCACAAATTACACCTGGAGAAACTCTAGGTTGTGCTCTCGTATTGATTGTTTCATAACATCCGCGGAGCTTCTTGACATTTTCTCACACTCGGCTTCCACACATCTTGACCTCGTTCAAGGTCTAACCACATGTCACTTCTTTGGGACTCTGGCCTGGTCTCTCCCCCATGAGTTTTCTTCGGATTTGAGCGAACGTGGCTACGAGAAGAGCGTTTCAAAGATTTGATTTCAAACCATTGGAACTTGATGGTGGTCTCAGAATCTGCAGCATCACAGCTAGCCCAGAATCTTTCTTCTTTACACGAACATCTTTGCTCCTTTAAAAAGGAGGTTAGAGAGGTAAGAAGGTCACACCATACAGATGTGGAGACAAAGTTGAGAAGATTCGATAGGCTGGAGGACATTAGGGATCTTAGAATCGAGGAACTCATTGAAAGAGCAAATGCAGAAAAAATAACCTAGAAGAGGTTAAGAAGCGGGAGGTGTAGTGGAAGCAAAGGTCACGCTATTCTTGGCTCAAAGAAGGTGATGCAAACATATTTTATTTCCATAGAGTTTCCAGCGGGAGGCATAACCTCAACTTGATTTGCTTGGTGGTAGAGAATGAAGGAGTGTTGAGGGAGATCATGAAATAGGACAGACAATTGCAGCTTATTTTCTTTTTTTTCTCTCGAGAATATCAGTTGATAGGTTGTGGAGATGGTCTAGGCTCGAGGCTTCCCAATTGTATGAAGAGTATGCAAATCATCTAGTGTAGGTCGTCACTTCAGAGGAGGTGAAAACTGTGGTTTGGAACCTTAATGTTGGTGGTGCATCGGAGCTTGATGATTTCCCCGTCTTCTTCTTCAAGGAGTTCTGGACTTTGGGAGGAAGCTTGTTGCTGTCGAGGAGGGGTTTACTTGTGGCAATGTAGGGTTTGACAGACTCAACAATACCCTTCTTTTTTAGTTTCCTATGAAGGAGTTTTCTGAAAGAGTGAAGACTTCAGTCCGATTTCCCTCTCCAATGCAATTTATTTAATTATCAAGAAGGACTTTGCGATTAGATTGAACATGGTGCTTGAGCACATCATCTCACCACTTCAGTCGGATTTTATTCTAGGAAGATAGATTGTAGAAATCTCGACGATGGTGAATGAGATTATAGCATACCGTAAGAGATGTAAGTGTGAGGGTGTGTTGTGGAGGTCAGTTTTTTTTAAAGATTATGACACGGTGGAGTGGCATTAACTGTGGATGGCGATGGTGAGACGAGGTTTTCCTAACATTGGATCTTATGGAGCAAGCATTGCATCACCACAACTTCTTACTGCATCACCACAGCTTCTTACTCCATACTTGTTAATGGTAAACTAAAAGGGCTTTTTTCCAGCCTCAGAGAGGAGTTAAACAGTGGTGCCCCCATGCTTTTCGTCGTGGTGGGTGTTTGGTGCCTGTAAAGGGCATGCTCTCGATTATTCATGTCTTCTTCATGCCATCTCGTCTACTCCGTGTTTGTATCATACATCGACTGGATATGATCATGCAGATATTTCTTTGGGGTGAAATAGGCCAGGATGGGTCTAGAATATCTGGATTACACCTAGTGGACTGGGAGATGGTTACTTTGACAAAATTAGCTGGTGGCTTAGGGATCACCCTTATGAAATCCATGAGTGAGGCTTTTCTATTGAAATGGGTTATCAAGATTTGGAGCAAAAGTGAAGACTTGTATTGCAAACTCATCCACAACGTCTACAACATTGTGGCCATGCAACATATTTGTCACCTTTCACCGTTCTAGAAAGCCGTCAAGTCAGTGTTAATTCACTTCTAGGATATCTTCCATTTGCTGTTGGGTGATGGTAACTCCTTCTTTTATTTTTTTGGACCGACTGTTGGACTAGTGAGGGTCCTCTCTCCTCTTGATTCCCCGCTTATTCCCTTTGGCTGTTAACAAATCTGTCTGAGTTGTGGATTGCTGGGTTGATGTAAACTGGATGCCTTCTTTCAGGATAGATTTTTCTATACAATATTTCCTTCTTTTGGATTCCTTAAAACAAATTGATAGACCATCGGATGGACATGGTCAGTGGGTGTGGAAGGACGACTCATTTTTCGGTAAAACAAGCCAGAGCTATCACCGAATCGCCTCCACCAAGATTAGTTGCCTTGGATGATTGCAACCTTACATGAGAGCTAAAGTTGTCAAGCAGAATCAAAATTTTTGTATCTGCTATGCAGAAGACGCATTATGACTAGAGATAGGTGTGTCAGACTCTTCGCAACTGGAGTGCCTACAGTTGGTGATGCGAGGAGGGTTGTATGAGTGGAGGAGGGCCACCACCAAGGGTGAGGATAGAACCACGAGAGGCACTAATCATGAAGTGGAGAAGGAGGAAGAGTGTTGGGTGTTTTTCTCTCATTGCAAGTGTGTCCAGCAATGCTATAGATGTGAGTTGTGTGTCATCGGGTTGTATCTTACGTGCAACCTCCTTGATGCTTTGATTGTGGTAAGGTCAGGCATTAGAAGATGGGTTGCTCTCAGGTGGATATTCTTCCACATCCCAAATTAGTTTGTAGCGTTGTTCATGGGGATGGGTCCTCTGCCATTGGGTCTGTTGCAGCAAACTCTGCAGTTGGGGCGTGAGCTTCTCGATCTTGATGGAGCGGTTCCCACATGCGAATTCGTGGGAACTGCTTGATTAAGATCGAGCGGCCTACATCCCTATTGTAGCATCAGTAGCAGCAGACCCTACGTCAGAGTATCCTCTCTAGTCGTTCATCCTATACGAGTTCAAATATCAGCTCCACAGACTGCTATGCGGACATATGCGATAATGGTTAATGAAGGCTAGCCAAGAACTACTACCGAATAAAAGATGGACTTCTCGTTGGAATTTCATCAAGCGAGGTGTTGGATGTTGTTTCTATCCAGAAAATCAGTAAACTTATTGGGACTCTCGTTCACTAGTAATGTTAATGTTGTATTTATGGATGACAAAGCTTGATGTGTAAGGGGACTAACGAAGACAGAGGCCAATCTCATTCTTCATGAGGAAAGGAGCTGATGAGTCATTTGGCGTTTCCCTTGATTTACAAATGGGGAAGATTCAAACCGTAAGCAAAGGGTGGCCCATATCTACGGTTTGCCCCTTTTGTCTTGCTCAGTAGAAGCTCTGAAATCGGAGCTAAGAGAGATTGAGGTGTGATGAATCCGAATCTATCCTTGTTAATAGGGTCTAACTGACGATTTCGTTGCAGTCGGATAAATCTGGATCGATCAAAAATAACCACACAAATCGATGAATCGTCGAATGAATTTAATATGCAATTTTATATTTGTTTAACCTGGGCAAGCCCAGGATCGACTCAAGGAGGCAAAGGAACAAGTCGGGATCAAGTTAGATGCATTAGATCGTTGTTTTCCAAGTGGGATTTTTTTCTAATTTTTTATGCAATAAAAATGCAGATGCACCGATGCGGGTGAACTAGGTTATTTAAGAAAATTAACAACCTAGCCAAATTTAATTTTAATGTAAAATTAATTCAAATCGACCAAGTTATATTTTTCCTGTGAAACTAATTCAATAATGTAAAATTGATTTTTTTTGTAATTTTTAGGTTTAAAATGCACAAATGAAAAATGCAAACTTTTTTGGGTTTTTATGTAATTTTTCGTGCAAATGATATGCAAAAATTATGAAAAATTTACTGAAAGATAAACATGGTGAAATTAAGCTAGTCTAATTTTTTAGAAGTTTCTGACATATTACGATTTTTTATGATTTTTTACTGAAAACAGAGTGACTGTGAGTGCTTAATTCTTAATTAATCCACGAAGTTAAATTATCCAGAGAATGAATTATCTCAGATAGATATTTTAATAAGGAATCTAGGAGAGTTGAAATTTCTCAAAAATCATATTCGTGGATCTAATTAAAAATCATTTATAGAAATCACCCTAGAATTTATTTTATGCAAACGACAATTCCAAATTGGACGAAATTTGGTTGTAATTAAAGCATATTTAAAGGCATCATTCACAAATTTTGGAGCAATAAATGACTATATGCAAATTTCAGAGCATAATTGGGCAAAATGTCACTTATTTTTATTCTCTAATTTTTAATAAATAATTTGATGCTCACAAAAATGCAAATAAATGGCCACGAGATAAAGAATTAGTTTCTATACACAACATGCTATTTTTCATTAAAATAAATGATGCAAAATTCTTGTCTAAATTAACGCTCAAACTCAGGGGTGTCAATGCAAAATAGAATTGAAACAAAATAACTCCAACTGTGCACAGGAGCACTTTTGTAATTTTAAAAACTTAAACGAACGAAAATACAATGTTCACAATAAAAATAAAATAAACCTCTGCCCGTTCTTCTCCCACAAGTAACGCACAATGGGCATGGGTGGTTAGGGCTTCGCGAGGAGGCAGGGAGGCGGCGCACGGGGCGGCAGCCGCCGCGCGAGGGGCTACTAGCGGTGTTGAGGTCGGTGCGGCGCCGCTACGTGGCTAGAGCGGGCAGCACCGTGCGAAGGGGCGGCGCGGGGAGGTCTGCCGGCGGCGCGAGGGCTCTTGGCGTGGAGCTGGGGCGCACGTGCGAGGAGGAGCGCCCGCGCACACGGCGGCGCTGCGGTGGCCAACGTGAAACGTTGGTGGCGCTCATGAAGCGCTGGCGGGGGCGCGTGGTGGTCTGTCGGCAGCGCAGGGGAGCTTGGCGTGGAGCTGGGCTTGGACAGAGGCATGTTACGGTGGCCGCGGAGCGTGAGGCGGGGCGGCGCAAGGCCACGCGCGGCCTGAGGACGGCTGGGGTGCTTGCGGGGGGGCGCGCGCCACGTAGATGGAGCGGGGGTGCGCTGCGGAGGAGATTGAAGCGCTGGGGCTGCCGCGGCAGTGGCCGGAGGAGGGCAAGGGGCGAAGATCGGGTGCGGGCAGTACGGTAGTGCTCGGGCCAATCCACGCCGCAGGCTGGAGCTGGATCGCCGGCGGCTCACCGGCAGAGGCATGTGGTCGGCGGTGGTGGTGCTCGGGCCAAAAGATCCCGCTTTATTTTTTGATTTTTTTGTAATTTTTTTGTATTTTCTTTGTAACAGCAAACAATGGTGAATATATATATATATAATGAAGATCTAGTGTGGGTGGTGATGGTGGTGATAAAATGCTGAACAAAAATATTTTTTTAAGATAAAATAATAAGGGAAAGAGAGAAAAATATACTTACCTGTGATTTTTCTAGGTGGAGCTGCGATGTGCAGCGCTCATCATCGTGGCCTCGACCTGACTTGACAAAAAAATCGAAGAAGCTATGCAGCTTGGATGCGGCTGCAACGAGGTCGATCTCTCTATCTCAGATCTCGCCAAATACGTTGGAAAACGTCATCGCGTCGAAGATTTACTCGGTCGCTGTCACCGTCGAGCATGCTGAGCTGGTGGTTCCCTTTCTCTCTCGATTATGGCGGATCATGAAAAATGGAGGAGGGGATGAGAATATAAAGAGGAGGGGGAAGTTAGAAAAGAGCTGGAGAAGATGGAGGGATGGTGGAGGGAGTGGTGACTTGGAGTGGGGAATAAGAAAAGAAGAAGTAAAAGAGAGAGATATAATAATAATATAATATAAGTAAAATAAGTAGGCTACTAAAAATAACAATAATTAAAATAGTAATAAAAAATAATAATAATATCCGAAAATAATAAAATAAATCCAAAAATAAAAAAGGGGTGACATGTGGCGGCTCCAGGAGCTGTCACATGTCGCTCCTAGAAAATTCAAATATTAAATGTAAAGAAAAATAAAAAATAAATAACAAAAAGGATTAAATCAAAAAGTGGTAAAAACAAAAGTTGCTCGTCTCAACAAGATATACAACTTTCACGAAGGACCCAAAATCAAATTAAATCATCTGTGCAAAATGTATTTTTGGGTGGTACCTTATAGGTATAAAATACCACATTTTTCCTTTTGCAATTTTTTGTCATTTTTCAATAAGAGAAAAATTAAAATAAAGATAGAGAAAATATGAAAAGAATATTTACAATTTAATCTATTTTTTTGAATTTTTAATAATTAAGAAAATACAAGGGTATTTTAGTCAATATGTACAATATACAAAAGGGGCCCAAAACCCAAGTTTTGCATACGAGCTCCGACTTTAATGAAATTGGTCTTGTTTTGAAGGTCCCTGAATGTATATTACTTTAAAATTGAGTACACCAAAATCAGACACTGTATGAGAGAGATATGTGCATTTTAAGGCTCCTAGTTTCAAATTTGGATTGGGGTTTTATTGGTCAATTTTACAAGTTGGAGTTTTTTTATTTTCTTTCTTTAATTAGTGTTAGTAATATATACACTATGGAATTGATTTTATTGGATTTGGAGTTAGTATAAAATATATACAAATAGGTGAAATATGGTGAGCATACAGGTGAATATTTACAAGTGAATTTGGCTTCTTATTTGTGCAATATGAATGCTAAAATACAGATATTAATTATGTATGCATGAATGCTAATTATGCAATATAAGTGAAAATATGCATCTAATCACTTTGGAACAAAGCTCTATTTTCAACTTTTAGAGTGATGAATCAGAGATTCATCAAGGTGCTGATATAGATACTCACATACGGCCTTTCCCGGGGATCATATCCGATGCCAACCTTAGTCGTCCTGGAGGGATCAGATTCCATGGCCTTAGAGTCCATTTGTTCTTTACGTGTAGGTGATAAACTCGGAAATCGATCGGTCTTGTGTTCCACACAAGGCGGGAACACAGTCGAAGTGTCGACCAATCAAAATCGGAATTTAATCAACAATTAACCCACACTAAAGATCAAGAAATTAGAAATAATGTGGAGTTAAAATTTATTTTTAACTCTGCACAAATGGTGTATAGTGACAAGTATGCAGAGAGTTCGAACACAGGGAGCAAGCAGGGTAATTCACAAAAATGTGCACAAGTATGTGTATGTGTGATGTGTCTACACTAAGCAAGCAAGGAAATTTTTGTGGGTTTTTAATTTTATATTTTTTTATTTAATTTTTGATTTTATATTTTTGTATTTTGATTTTTAATTTACTGATTTTTATTTTCTTTTTATATTATATATTTTTTATTTTCTTTTTCAATATTGGAAAATAAAGACAATGTAATAAAAGAGAGAAAGAGATATTTATAAAAATAGATAAAAATATCCAAAAATTATCAAATAAAGTCTTTTTGGTCTTTTTATACTTTTTTACTGTTTTTGTGATTTTTGGAGATTTTTCAAATGTTTTTTGGTATTTTTAATTAGCAAAATAGAGAAAACAGTGAATAAAATGCAAGGCTGAAACTAAAATGGAGAAATAAAATGGAAATCAGTAGCAAAAATTCTCCAAATTAATTTTCACTTAAAGATAATAAATCAAAGAAAATTCAGGAAAAGAAAACACAAATTTTGGATTTTTTATGAATTTTATAAATTTTTATGAAGGTTTTTAGAGTTTTGCGATTTTTAGGAGTTTTCTTTTGTATTTTTTTTTTGGTCTGGAGATAAATGACACTAAAAGACACAAAATATATTTTTTTTTGGGGAATTTTCTGGGTAGTTTTTATAATTTTTATGTATTTTCGAATGCAAACAGTGCTGAAAATGAGTGTTTTTGAATTTTTATAAATAATAAAATGCAATAAAAATAAAAAATAAAAATATGTCGTTACTCTACAATGCAACAGAGACCTAAGTCAATTTTTTTGGATTTTTTTAGTGATTTAAAGATGCATGCAAAAAATTAGAGATGGCAGCAAGAAAACACACACGGCCAGGGGCATTTATGTAATATGCAAGAAATCCAGGGGCACGAATGGAATTTGTCAACGAAAATACAACAGGATTAAATACTTTCAAGACCAAATAGCATCCCCCAAAACTCGAGGGGCTTCTCCTGCAAAAATGCCAGGTCACATGCGTCGAGCACGTGCCTGGCAGAGACGAAACCGCAATATACAAAACGTTCAGGGGCGAGTTCGCAAATGTTACAAAAAACTATTAAAGGCCGAGGAATGTTTAACTGTTAATAATTAAATACAAAAAATGCTTGGGGTGTATGTAGCAAAATACCCAAGCCTCAGCTGGATCAAACGGTTGTCCTTCAATCACTAATGCCACGCGTCAGACGCACAACGCGCGATACCCGTTCGAACCTGCGGCCTTGATTAGATCCCACCAGCCGATCTAACGGCTGATGTCAGTAGTAATCCGAGGGCCGCTGGAGACCTGGAAGACCCCCCCGTAATCGGACGGCACAGGGGTTTGATGGAAGAACACGGTGAAGGTCTCGAGCCTGGCGGGGTCTAATCCGCCAAGGCTCGCTCCTCCGCGCCGCTAGGGCCTTCCCGAAGGTCATGCCTGACGCCTAAAGCCTCCCCGCGGATCCCAGGTGACTGATACAGGGACGAAAACCACGGAATGGCCTCCTCCCTTTGCGAGACAGCTCCGGCGGACCTGGAGATTTGCGGGCAAAAAGATGAGGCACAAGTGCCTCTCCTGGGACCTGCAAGGAAAAGAAAAGCACACAGCAGTACACGTATGCAAGCCCAGGTCGTATTGGCGAGCGGAGATGGTGGATGGCGCGGTGGTGGGGAGAAACTGGTGGCCGGAGCTCGAGAGCTCCGGCGAGGTGTTTGATGTCGAAATCGGGGGGTTTCAAGTGATAGATTAGCCTACTAAACTTTAAACACTAATCCTAACACTAACAGCGAGGTAAACAAGGGAAAAACAAGAAGAAAACTTCCCTCAAATGGCGTTGACCACGAGGAAGGAACCTCGACGGCCGTACGGCCGGAGGTGGTGGAACTCGGCGCTAGGTGCTCCGCCACACCTCGCCTGAGATGGGGGAGGACTCCCCTGTCACTGGAGATCAACCCTCGACCCTCACCCGGAGGTTTTTGGCGCCCAAGCCGGTTCAAAGGGAAAAGGAAGAAGAGGGTTGGTTTTTGAACATGGTGGAGGCGCGATGTTCGAGGCTCGATCACGGGCGGACCACAGAGATCTGGGAAGATCTGATAGGTCGGCGGGCTAGGTGGATCTACAGTGAGCAACTTTCATGAAGAGATCGACTACCCTCGAGCAACGCATCATGGCAAAAAAAATCGAGAAAGTAGGGGTCTTAGGCGTTCTGACAAGCAGTAGGCAAGGGGTCAGAGAGTTGACCCAGGTCAACTCTCCAGCCCTCCTGGTTGGTCCACGTGGACCAACCAGGAAAAAGCCTGGAAAAAAGTATTCTAAAATCATTTAAAAACGGTAAACGATTTTATTAATTTTTTATTATAAAATAAAAAATGTTTATTATTTTATGAATTAATTTATGGTGATTTTTATTTATTTTTATGGAGTATATTTTTACAAGTTTGCATTTATACCCCTATATAGGTATATTATCTATATATTTGAGTATTTTATTTTTAGGTATTTTTATTTTTATTATTTTTATTTAGTATTTTATAAAATTGTAGAATACTTTTATATACACGTATATATTTTTATTTTATTTTTCTGATATAATTTGTATAATTAATAAAATAGAAGTGTATTTTATATAGGTATAAGTGTATGTATAATACCTATGTATCAAATATATACAAGTATTTTTATTTGAGTTTTAATGATGTTTTTATTCTGATTTTAATATACATAATTATTATAAGTATTATTTACAACATTATAAAAATATAAAAATATATAAAAATAATATATAATTAATAAATTGAATATTTTAATATGTACAAGTATACAATGAGGGGGCCAAAAGTCAACTTTCAAACCGTAGCTCCGCCAAATGCGAAGCCACCACCATTAAATAGATTATTTTCTTCTATATACAATTAAAGGTGAGTACGCTGCATTTGGAGTTTTCATTTGTGAGATACGAGTCTGGGAAGTTGGCATTCTGGATTCTTATTCAGACCATAACTTTTTATCTGTACATTATTTTTCTGTGAAATCAATTTTGTATTTTTCTTTATTAAAGTATCTACAATTTTCATGTACAAAGTTTCTTTATTTGGTGTATAGAAAGTGGAACCAAAAATAGATCCCAAACTGAATAAGAAATGAATAGAATGAATAGGTATTTTGACTGTGTTTTTGACCTTATCTCCCCCTACTTTATTCCGTGTCGACCTATTCATCAAGATGCCCAGGTCTCGGGGGTTTTGGGTCATAAAATATTTACAATATTTTATTCTTTTTCTTTTCTTTATTTATTCTATAATTTTGGCCTTAATTACAGTATTTTATACACTAATTGAATGCACATGCATGAATGCTAAGATGATGGTTTTAATGCTATTTACAGGTATTTGCTAGGGTTTTTGATGCCAAAATGATAGAATAAAGATGATGAAATGTGGATTCATCATCCCCCTATACTTTACCTTTGCTAGTCCCTAGCAAACACTTATGCAATAAGTGCAAAAAGAAACAAAAAGAAAAGAAAAAGAAGAACTTGGATTTAATTTGATGATCAAACTTGCCTTCGCAAAATCAAAGTTTGGAGCTTAAGTCGGACCTTTGGAATTTTAGTGCGGGCGGAACCTTATTGAGAACCGAGTTTGAAATCCAACAGTCCTCGAGAATCCCAAAACTCTGTCCAAGTCTCCTCAATAGCCAGGTCAGAAATACTTCAACCCATACGCAAACTCTTACGACTATGAATCTGACTCGTACAGTGTAAGTGATATGTAGCTCCCCACCTCAGAAGTAATGAAGAAACAACCTCCCCTAACCTGGTAACTCTAATGCCTCGGTCTAGCAACTATTTCCTCGAGAAGCGGGGTATTCCCTTCTAAGTTCAAGTGCAACCGGCTCAAGAAGAGGGGGAAGAGGTATAGACTTTTGGAAGCTCAGCCAGTGTAGCCAAGTCTCCCGCTGCAAGCTTCATGAGATGTAACATGGATACCATAAGCTTTTGCTTTATTGGACTATATACACTCCGGTGGGGTTATTAAATTTTCAATCCGACCCACCACTTTTTTTTTGGAGTTCTTTTTTTTTCTTCTTTTTTCTTTTTTTTTCTTTTTTTTTTCAATTGCATCTGTACAACATATCTACATGGTGCAGCATATATACAAGAAATTTTCCTCTTGAGCCAGTAGACTATCCCTCTTTTGAAGCTTTATTGCAACCCACGGCTTCTGTCTTTAGCCTTCATCACCACTAGACCAAGTTGAGGTGCACTTCCTTCACTAGAAGAAGAAGAGAGGTTCTGCCTAGAAGTACTACCCTCATATGCTACCCCAAGCCAAAGGAAACTGCCTCCTCACCACCTCATCCGTGGAGAGCTATGTGAAAGGTGCAGGTGTCCAAGTTAGGTCATTATCAACAAGAGTCGTGCGTGTGCTCCGAAATACTCTACTTAGGCAGTCAAGAATCCATTGAACCAAGTCCCGTGATCCTCAAAGAATTAAGTCAACTAGACCTGAAGTACCTCAAACCCAGTTCCTATAAGGTTCCTGTTATGAGATAGATTTTAAGGTCCAATCAAGCTCCAATCTCCGGATTTTACTTAGACTTGTTCAACTATCAAACTCAATCCGAAAAATGCGAATGCTATGCAATGCAATGCAGAAAATATTTTTGTGATGCATTTTTCAAAGATTTTGAACTTTTTATGGATTTTTGAAAAGATAATGATGATGCATGCGTATGCAGATGCAATTTTTTGTTTTTTTTGTTTTTTTTTCAAAAAGACATTTCAAATGTTTTTGGATTTTAGTTTTGCAAATGTTTTTGGGATTTTTGAAAACAAAAAGATTTTGGCTAAAATCTAGGTTAAAAATATGTACACGGGAGTGCTTCTTATATTTACAAGAAATGGATTTTGAGAATTTACAGGGTAAGTGGTCAGTTTTATACACATATATAGGTAGTGGATTTTGGTGTGATGTTAGTATTCCTCAAACTTATTTGACACAAGCTTTTCAAACAATTTTTGAAAACTATAGTCCAAAATAATTTTTACAAACATTTTACAAACATGTACACCCATTTGAAAATCATTTTGCAAAGGTTTTAAAAACAGTATATATGGATTTTTCCAAGGATTTTTGCAACCATTTTTCAAACCATTTGCAAATCATTTTTCAAATCTTTTATTTCACATAAAGAAAATGAATTTTACTAATCACACATTTTTACGAAGGTTGAAAACATGTAACAAAATATTTTCAAAATAGTTTTCAATAGATGTTCACAAAGGTTTTCAAACTATTTTTCAAACATTTTGCAAAAAAAAAACATTTTCACCTGATTTATTAATCAGTATATACAAAAAGAATTTGAGGAATGATAACACCTTTTTATTAGAGATTTTTAATGAAGTTTAAAGAATTATTAGCCATATTTAAGAAAATACGAAAGTACGAGTTATGGCTAAAGTATATACGCAGTATATACGACCCCCCTATACTTAGATTGAGCTATGTCCTCATAGATCAGAGAAAAGAAAAGACATAACTCGTACTAAGTATAGACAAGTCTAAAGAATAAATGAATAATGAATGAATCAATGAATGAGAAGTTGACCGTCCCCCCTATACTTAGGATCAAATAATCCTAAGTATAGCAGACTGTATACAACGCAGGGAGGGTCAAGGGTGGGAATGAACAGATCGTACTCAGATTGTCTCCCCCTATACTTAGGGTAAGATGTCCCTAAGTATAGACAAGAAGAGGAGACAATGGAGAGGATCAAAGAATGGAAATACTCGGGGTGCACACCCCCCTATACTTAGGACAAAGTACGTCCTAAGTATGGAAAACTGTCTACAAGGGCGGCACCTTTTTGATAGATGAAGAAGATAGAGTAGGAAAAGAAGAAAAGAAGAAAAGAAAAAGAGATGAGATCATGAGAATGTACACACCGCTCCCCCTATACTTAGGGTAAAAGAAGCCCTAAGTATAGACAACAAACAGGAGCGATGACACAGAACGAAGAAGGAACACTCGGCTCGTCCACCCCCCTATACTTAGGACAAAGTACGTCCTAAGCAAGGCAAACACGAGAATGGGTGGTCGAGCAATACGGAAGAAAGAATCGAGGTACACAAGGGAATATACAACAAAGATGGATATACACATGATCAAGAAGGTGGAAAGCTGACCTTCTTGCGAGACCGCTGAGGGATAGATCTGATATGGTGTATGTCGACATCGGGGTCCACAGTGGATAGAAGCCGATCAGGGTCGACACGGTGAAGACCCTCAGTGGAATCAAAACGGAAAGGGACGAACTGATCAATGGAAGCAGTATGGCTGGGTTCTCCCTTGGTGGTCCTATGATGTGAAGGCACAGACGGGTGAGTGGAAGAAGTACGACTAGGTCCGGCCTTGGAAGTCTCGCCGATATCGAAGTGAAATGGGACAAACTCATCATCCTCGGAAGAAGTGTAATCGGAGTCGTCCTGCGAGTCCTCGTCCAGGTCAAAATCAAAAGGAACGAAATCATCAGTGGAAGTATACGAACTCAGATCGTCCTCAAGACTCTCACCTGAATCCTTGTCTTCAACAAGAGGTCTGAATTTATCAAAATAAATAGCAGCATCAAAACCGACCTCAATCATCTTGACCTGTGAAGGGCCAGGAACGGATTTATCAGTGGAAGTAGTCAAAACGGGTCCGTCCTGTCTAGTCTTACTCAAGTCATTTGTTGCCTTATGAGGTCTCTCAAAGTAATGGGCAACATCATAAACATCCTCAATTATCTTGGTATCTGCCCCCTGATCAAATGGTTCAATCACATAAATACTCTGGATTTCATCAACACATCGCCACACACCAGGAGGAGGATCAGTGAGGTCCATGCTTTCCGACTTCCTCCCCTTTCGGGGGATCCGTCGGGTCTCATCAGGGATCACTAAGGAAGCATCTCTAGTAGCATCAGGTAGGTCACATGCCTCAGAGTCAGCTACAATCGGTGAAGGTGCATCAGGTGCATGTCTCTGGTCAACTGTGGGTGTGGTGATCAACACTTCGCTCTCGTCAATAGGACGGAAGCGAATCTCTCCTGATCCATAGTCAATAACGACCCTCGCAGAGGCGAGGAATGGTCGTCCCAGGATGATTGGAGATGGCTCCCCTGTGGAGTTCTCCATGGGCAACACGACAAAATCAACATTGTGGCTCGTGCCCTGAATAGAAATGACGGCGTTTTCAAGGATACCCTTCGGCCTCTTGATGGATCCATCAACAAACTGAACGATCATCCTGGTTTTCTTGAGAGGCCCTAAGTGAAGAGACTGTACCAGCGAGAAGGGTAATATGCTAATAGATGCACCACCGTCTAGGAGAGTGCGATCACATGTATAGTTAGAGATGGTGCAAGTGATGAAAGGTGTAGCTGTGTTCTTCTTCTTGGGAATGGGACGGTGTGTGATGGCGAGGGCAGTGGCCATGGTCAAAATGTGACGCTCAGATCTGCTCCTCCGCTTTCTCTTCTTGGGAAGAGGAGCAGATAATTGGGTCATGGCCTGCTGAAGTGGTGCACAGATGATCTCATGAATGGCAGCCACCACTTCGGGTTCAGATAACATTTTTTTGAATTTTTGGACCTCCTCCATACAAGGGAGGAAGTCGGAATCAGCATATACATGAGGCATGCCAAGAGCAGTCTGTACAGCGGCATCCTCGGGGCCAAAGGTAGGACTGGATGTGAATGGGTGTGTGGTCAAGGGTTCTGGCAAGTGGACTCTCTCCTTAAAATCTTGATCAACCAAGTGTCTCCCGAAATCTTTTTGGATTTTTAGATTTTTCTCATTTTTTTGTATTTTTGGCGATTGCAAGCTCCCATGATTCTTCACAAGCAAAGTTGTATCCTCGATGAACAGAGCACTAGTCCGATATTCTCTCAAAGTGTCAAGATTTTCCTTCATCAAATTGATGTGCTCTAGCATTAGGTTCATGATAACACTCATGGAGGTCGTGGGAGGTGACTCCAACAGGTCAGACTCGGGTGGATGTGAAGGTGGAGGTGGATAATATATAGGTGGGGATGGAGGTGGATAGAAGTCCGACGTCTGATACTGTGGCTGAGGCGGATATGTACAAAAATCAGAAAAACTAGGAGGATCCTCCTGATAAAAGGGAGGTGGATCGGCTGGAGCGAGCGAGGGGTCCGCAAAGTCCGGATAAAATGCACTCCAGGGGTCCATCTCGAAACAAAAGGAAGTGATTCGGGGGAGCACGGTGGTCAAGTCAAGAGAGTGAAGAAGAAAGGCGCAAGTGCGCAGAGATGATCTAGGACGCACTCAACAATCACAGTCAAAAATGACAAGAATACAAACCCTCAATTCACCTACTCAACTCGGTAGAGACCGCAAAATACGGTCTTTTTATCTTGTCTGTTTTAGAGTTAGGTGAGAAGTCAAGAAGTTGCGCAAACACTTAGGGGGCTGAATGGGATTTGGGCACTAACCTTAGTGTGTGCGCGAGCAATGTAAAACGGAGACAATGAGGGGATTACTCGCCCCAATACAAGATTTTTCTTTTTGGTCGATTTTAGGGTCAAGTAAAATTAGCAGTCCCAATTTTATTGATTATCACTTTTTTTTTGGATTTTTAATAAAAATGCACGATCCTAACGGGGATTCAATTCCTTTAAGCTCCTAGGTTGGCAAAATCAGAGGGAGAATCGGAAAAGCAATGCAAGCGGCAAACAATGATGAATGCTAAAGCGTAAATGCTCACCTTGCCTCCAGCACTCTACATGCAAGGATGCTCAGCAGAATTGAAACCTATCTATATGCAAATGCAAGCCGATGAAATCGCCCTAAGTTCAGAAATTGCTATTATCGTGAAGAACCACAAGTCGGCCACTTATCTTTAACCTAAGAGTCCGGTCTTGGCTTACCCCTCCTCTTCTCGACACACTCGAGTTCAGGAGTAGCGCTTGATGGGGCTCGCTCACGGCACACGGGTTAAGAGATAAATGAACAGACTGTTTAAATTTGACTAAGTCCAAACGCGGCTATAGGTACATGCAAGATATATTAGGTGTTTGGCCTTAATCTATCGCAAGCAATCCTAAAACTAGGGGCTCAATCACACAAAATAAGGAAAAAAATCGGAAAACAAAATAAGAAAAAGGCGATGAAAACCGATGAAAAGCCGCGGTGAGCCCCCAAGTGAACAAACACTTGGAAATTGGGCTCGAAAGTCCAAGTCCGAATGTACCTGTATTATTACAAATTAATAGTCTCTCTCTCACGAAAATAAATGTAAGCTAATCTAATCACTCTCTCTCACTCCTCCTGCTCTCTCCTGCCGGCTTGGCCCAAGAAGGCCGGCTCCGCTTCCCAAGGCTGCTCCGGATCACCTAAGCAATCCGCCTTTCTCCGCGGTCCCTCGCAAGAAGACAAGAAAAAAGATGGTCAGATAGCTCAACAAGATATATCAAAACTGCAAGAGACAGAAAGTAAGGCTATGGTAGACAATCAACACAATCAAACAAAATGTGAATTACTCGCTGTTGCTCCCCGGCAACGGCGCCATTTGATAAACTCGGAAATCGATCGGTCTTGTGTTCCACACAAGGCGGGAACACAGTCGAAGTGTCGACCAATCAAAATCGGAATTTAATCAACAATTAACCCACACTAAAGATCAAGAAATTAGAAATAATGTGGAGTTAAAATTTATTTTTAACTCTGCACAAATGGTGTATAGTGACAAGTATGCAGAGAGTTCGAACACAGGGAGCAAGCAGGGTAATTCACAAAAATGTGCACAAGTATGTGTATGTGTGATGTGTCTACACTAAGCAAGCAAGGAAATTTTTGTGGGTTTTTAATTTTATATTTTTTTATTTAATTTTTGATTTTATATTTTTGTATTTTGATTTTTAATTTACTGATTTTTATTTTCTTTTTATATTATATATTTTTTATTTTCTTTTTCAATATTGGAAAATAAAGACAATGTAATAAAAGAGAGAAAGAGATATTTATAAAAATAGATAAAAATATCCAAAAATTAGCAAATAAAGTCTTTTTGGTCTTTTTATACTTTTTTACTGTTTTTGTGATTTTTGGAGATTTTTCAAAGTTTTTGGTATTTTTAATTAGCAAAATAGAGAAAACAGTGAATAAAATGCAAGGCTGAAACTAAAATGGAGAAATAAAATGGAAATCAGTAGCAAAAATTCTCCAAATTAATTTTCACTTAAAGATAATAAATCAAAGAAAATTCAGGAAAAGAAAACACAAATTTTGGATTTTTTATGAATTTTATAAATTTTTATGAAGGTTTTTAGAGTTTTGCGATTTTTAGGAGTTTTCTTTGTATTTTTTTAATGATTTTTTGTCTGGAGATAAATGACACTAAAAGACACAAAATATATTTTTTTGGGGGAATTTTCTGGGTAGTTTTTATAATTTTTATGTATTTTCGAATGCAAACAGTGCTGAAAATGAGTGTTTTTGAATTTTTATAAATAATAAAATGCAATAAAAATAAAAAATAAAAATATGTCGTTACTCTACAATGCAACAGAGACCTAAGTCAATTTTTTTGGATTTTTTTAGTGATTTAAAGATGCATGCAAAAAATTAGAGATGACAGCAAGAAAACACACACGGCCAGGGGCATTTATGTAATATGCAAGAAATCCAGGGGCACGAATGGAATTTGTCAACGAAAATACAACAGGATTAAATACTTTCAAGACCAAATAGCATCCCCCAAAACTCGAGGGGCTTCTCCTGCAAAAATGCCAGGTCACATGCGTCGAGCACGTGCCTGGCAGAGACGAAACCACAATATACAAAACGTTCAGGGGCGAGTTCGCAAATGTTACAAAAAACTATTAAAGGCCGAGGAATGTTTAACTTTTAATAATTAAATACAAAAAATGCTTGGGGTGTATGTAGCAAAATACCCAAGCCTCAGCTGGATCAAACGGTTGTCCTTCAATCACTAATGCCACGCGTCAGACGCACAACGCGCGATACCCGTTCGAACCTGCGGCCTTGATTAGATCCCACCAGCCGATCTAACGGCTGATGTCAGTAGTAATCCGAGGGCCGCTGGAGACCTGGAAGACCCCCCCGTAATCGGACGGCACAGGGGTTTGATGGAAGAACACGGTGAAGGTCTCGAGCCTGGCGGGGTCTAATCCGCCAAGGCTCGCTCCTCCGCGCCGCTAGGGCCTTCCCGAAGGTCGTGCCTGACGCCTAAAGCCTCCCCGCGGATCCCAGGTGACTGATACAGGGACGAAAACCACGGAATGGCCTCCTCCCTTTGCGAGACAGCTCCGGCGGACCTGGAGATTTGCGGGCAAAAAGATGAGGCACAAGTGCCTCTCCTGGGACCTGCAAGGAAAAGAAAAGCACACAGCAGTACACGTATGCAAGCCCGGGTCGTATTGGCGAGCGGAGATGGTGGATGGCGCGGTGGTGGGGTGAAACTGGTGGCCGGAGCTCGAGAGCTCCGGCGAGGTGTTTGATGTCGAAATCGGGGGGTTTCAAGTGACAGATTAGCCTACTAAACTTTAAACACTAATCCTAACACTAACAGCGAGGTAAACAAGGGAAAAACAAGAAGAAAACTTCCCTCAAATGGCGTTGACCACGAGGAAGGAACCTCGACGGCCGTACGACCGGAGGTGGTGGAACTCGGCGCTAGGTGCTCCGCCGCACCTCGCCTGAGATGGGGGAGGACTCCCCTGTCACTGGAGATCAACCCTCGACCCTCACCCGGAGGTTTTTGGCGCCCAAGCCGGTTCAAAGGGAAAAGGAAGAAGAGGGTTGGTTTTTGAACATGGTGGAGGCGCGATGTTCGAGGCTCGATCACGGGCGGACCACAGAGATCTGGGAAGATCTGATAGGTCGGCGGGCTAGGTGGATCTACAGTGAGCAACTTTCATGAAGAGATCGACTACCCTCGAGCAACGCATCATGGCGAAAAAAATCGAGAAAGTAGGGGTCTTAGGCGTTCTGACAAGCAGCAGGCAAGGGGTCAGAGAGTTGACCCAGGTCAACTCTCCAGCCCTCCTGGTTGGTCCACGTGGACCAACCAGGAAAAAGCCTGGAAAAAAGTATTCTAAAATCATTTAAAAACGGTAAACGATTTTATTAATTTTTTATTATAAAATAAAAAATGTTTATTATTTTATGAATTAATTTATGGTGATTTTTATTTATTTTTATGGAGTATATTTTTACAAGTTTGCATTTATACCCCTATATAGGTATATTATCTATATATTTGAGTATTTTATTTTTAGGTATTTTTATTTTTATTATTTTTATTTAGTATTTTATAAAATTGTAGAATACTTTTATATACACGTATATATTTTTATTTTATTTTTCTGATATAATTTGTATAATTAATAAAATAGAAGTGTATTTTATATAGGTATAAGTGTATGTATAATACCTATGTATCAAATATATACAAGTATTTTTATTTGAGTTTTAATGATGTTTTTATTCTGATTTTAATATACATAATTATTATAAGTATTATTTACAACATTATAAAAATATAAAAATATATAAAAATAATAAATAATTAATAAATTGAATATTTTAATATGTACAAGTATACAATGAGGGGGCCAAAAGTCAACTTTCAAACCGTAGCTCCGCCAAATGCGAAGCCACCACCATTAAATAGATTATTTTCTTCTATATACAATTAAAGGTGAGTACGCTGCATTTGGAGTTTTCATTTGTGAGATACGAGTCTGGGAAGTTGGCATTCTGGATTCTTATTCAGACCATAACTTTTTATCTGTACATTATTTTTCTGTGAAATCAATTTTGTATTTTTCTTTATTAAAGTATCTACAATTTTCATGTACAAAGTTTCTTTATTTGGTGTATAGAAAGTGGAACCAAAAATAGATCCCAAACTGAATAAGAAATGAATAGAATGAATAGGTATTTTGACTGTGTTTTTGACCTTATCTCCCCCTACTTTATTCCGTGTCGACCTATTCATCAAGATGCCCAGGTCTCGGGGGTTTTGGGTCATAAAATATTTACAATATTTTATTCTTTTTCTTTTCTTTATTTATTCTATAATTTTGGCCTTAATTACAGTATTTTATACACTAATTGAATGCACATGCATGAATGCTAAGATGATGGTTTTAATGCTATTTACAGGTATTTGCTAGGGTTTTTGATGCCAAAATGATAGAATAAAGATGATGAAATGTGGATTCATCAGTAGGTCGTGCATCTTTATGACTATTGGTTCATGTTCTGCCACCACCATCTCTACCTTCTTCAGTGAGCCAAACCACTTCAAGCTCGTCGTCAGCCTCAACGCTGGTGAAACAGTGGTTATGGGGAATTGTGGAGGATTCGTTCACGATTGTTAATACCCTTATATTGGAAACTATTCAAAAAAGAGAGAGAAAAGTGGAGATGAAATCACATAGTTCAAGTCTCATTCCAAACTTGGAAGGGGTTGAAACCACAACACAGTTGAAACCAACGGAGCAATTGCCAACGTCGCCTTCTTTCCTCTTAGAGCTATGCTGCATTTTAGATGCATATTCGCTTCTGACCTCATTCATTTTTTTGAATAGATCATGCCCAATCTGAACAAACTTGCTTTTAAGATTACTGATCAGAGAGGATCCATTAACACGAGACCCGTTCATTGAAGGGTAAGTGTTAAGGACCTGATAAGGGACATAGCTCCCCCATGAGTCCCTACTTATTTCAAACTGTTATAGTGAAGGAGATCTAATGGGACAACCTCTCTACCGCATTCCCCTCCTTTAAGGACATTGTTCCTCCACTGCATAAGCATTTAGAACCTCACCTCATCTTTGCCTTAGCGTGATTTATGTGCATGGATACTCGGGTGGAACATCCAGCAACTCTAGCGATACTAGCGATCTTCACCGCCTTTATCTGTAGATGCTTATTTTTGGGTTTCACACGATCTTACGGATACCATTTCAGAGTTGATGGGAGAGGACCAAACAAGAGCACTACCTCTACCTTCTGCAATGAATGAGGCTTCGGCTTCCTCATCCAGCTTCACTGTTGCGAGGAAGGCGAGAAGGAAAAGATACATAGAGAGAAAATGGTCAAGGGAATCAACAAAGGGAATTTTATTATCTCAGATCATAAGGCCCATGTTATGTCGGTAGCAGGAGTGGTGCGAGCTTCGAGACAATCAACATGCTCTGAATGAAAGTTTCTAGTATGACCCAGAAAAATGGAGCTCGGGCGGGACTTTGTTAATCGAATGGGTTCATGTTGTGGTCATGATGCAAGAATACGAAATCTGGTCATGTTCTTCTTCCCTTTGGAGATCGATGGGAGCTAACTTCATAATGAATTTCAGATCTTTGAATGTTGTTGGCACTATGAGAGGACTCATCGTTGCATGGAAAGGATCTAGGTTTAACTTCATAGCAGAGTCATGAGAAAGACATGTACTTACGGTTCTCTTGGAGAACATGCACACTAGCAGGAGAGGAACTAGTATATATTATGGGGGGCCATGGCCCCCCCATGATTATTACATGTCACTTGAACAATTTATTCAGTTTTTAATACGACCCCTCCTTAATTGTATTATAATTTGTTTGTTAGAGAAAATTTGTAGAATCATTAAATGGTCAAGTGGTAGAGTGGTATGGTTATTATTTGGAGACCAGGGTCGAATCTTATCTCCATCCATTTTAATTTTTTTTATATGATTTATCAATTCACTTCCAAAGTATAAAAATAATTTGATATAAAATTGTATTTGAGTTTATTTATCTCTCCCATTATTTTTATTACTCCTTGTAAATAAAATAAAATTTATTATTTCCTTTTAACCATGAACTTGTTTGTTTCAAAATTTCACTTGGTAATTTAGCCTTTTAGGATGGATTTAGATAGGCTTAAATTATTATATTTATCCAATTTTAAAAATAGCCATTGAAATTACCAATCAATTTGAAATTCTAACATTAATAATAGATTTAAATTCTACGTTTATCAAGATTGAAAGAAGTTCATTTTAAAATATTAATTCTATTTAAAAATATCATTGGAAAATACATAGATTTTTCTATTTTTGAGCATTAATAATAGTTGTATACTCGACCCCTCCTTGATGACATTACTTGTTCCGCCCCAGCACATTTTCTTGGATTTATCTTAGATTGTGGGTTGATTGTTGACTCATTTAGTTGTTGACATCTGAGAACCGAGAGAGATGCCGATACAGCGATAGCCAGACCCGACTTGCTAGGAACCACAAGCCTTCAAGGATCGGTTGCTAGGATCCCTCACGACCAACTGAGTATCACTATGGACAATGTATGTTCCATAATATATCTCAAAAATTGTGGGTAATTATTTTTTTATATTTTAAAAGTCATTTGGAAAATTGCAATGATATGATAATTTTTCGAAAGTTGTATATAAAATATGATGTAAAATCATTGTATATAAAAGTCATAAGTGTTTAAAACTTGTGAATTAGTTTCTTTTAAAATTATTTTGTAAAACTGCCATATGTGATAATTTATTACGAATCAAGCTTATTGCTACCTTCTAAGCATATAAGGTCAAGGGACATCAGATTTTAGTTTGGGGCTAAACATTGTCTTTAAGCTATACAATGTTTTATATATTTTAATTATTGTTGTACCTCAGTAGAACCTTAAAATCTTAAATATAATCTATTTCATGTTTCAACAAGATCAAGTTATATATATCAAAAAGGAAAAGAGCATCAAATAGACTTTGAGAGGAGTTGTATTTCGACTCATCTCAACTTAGATTTAGAATAAACTTACCATATTATGTTGAAAAATTACAACTAGTCTTTTTTATAATGCTCAAATAGAATTAGAGATAAGATGCATAAAGAATTTACATCCATCCATTGATTTTCACGCAAGAGGCGTAATGTGATCACGGAAGAGGCGTAATGTGATCGTTGCATGGAAAGGCTCTAGGTTTAACTTCATAGCAGAGTCATGGGGAAGACATGTACTTACGGTTCTCTTGGAGAACATGCACACTAGCAGGAGAGGAACTGGTATATATCATGGGGGGCCATGGCCCCCCATGATTATTACACGTCACGTGTACAATGTATAAAGTTTTTAATACGACCCCTCCTTAATTGTATTATAATTTGTTTGTTAGAGAAAATTTGTAGAATCATTAAATGGTCAATTGGTAGAGTGGTATGGTTATTATTTGGAGATCAGGGTTGAATTTTATCTCCATCAATTTTACTTTTTTATATGGTCTATCAATTCACTTCCAAAGTATCAAAATAATTTGATATAAAATTGTATTTGAGTTTATTTATCTCTCCCATTATTTTTATTACTTCTTGTAAATGAAATAAAATTTATTATTTTCTTTTAACCATGAACTTTTTTGTTTCAAAATTTCACTTGATAATTTAGCCTTTTAGGATGGATTTAGAGAGGATTAAATTATGATATTTATCCATTTTAAAAAATAGCCACTAAAATTACCAATCAATATGAAATTCTAAAATTAATAATAGATTTAAATTCTACATTTATCAAGATTGAAAGAAGTTCATTTTAAAATATTAATTCTATTTAAAAATATCATTGGAAAATACATAGATTTTTCTATTTTTGAGCATTCATTATAGTTGTATACTCGACCCCTCCTTGATGAAATTCCTTGTTCCGCCCCAGCACATTTTCTTAAATTTATCTTATATTGTGGGTTGATTGTTGACTCATTTAGTTGTTGACATCCGAGAACCGAGAGAGATGCTGATACAGCGATAGCCAGACCCGACTTGTTAGGAACCACAAGCCTTCCAAGACCGGTCGCTAGGATCCTTCACGACCAATTGAGTATCACTATGGACAATGTATTTTCCATAATATATCTCAAAAATTGTGGGTAATTATTTTTTTATATTTTAAAAGTCATTTGGAAAATTGCAATGATATAATAATTTTTCGAAAGTTGTATATAAAATATGATGTAAAATCATTGTATATAAAAGTCATAAGTGTTTAAAACTTGTGAATTAGTTTCTTTTAAACTTATTTTGTAAAACTACCATATGTGATAATTTATTACAAATCAAGCTTATTGCTACCTTCTAAGCATATAAGGTCAAGGGACATCAGATTTTAATTTGGGGCTAAACATTGTCTTTAAGCTATACAATGTTTTATGTATTTTAATTATTGTTCTACCTCAATAGAACCTTAAAATCTAAATATAATCTATTTCATGTTTCAACAAGATCAAGTTATATATATATATATATATCAAAAAGCAAAAGAGCATCAAATAGACTTTGAGAGGAGTTGTATTTCGACTCATCTCAACTTAGATTTAGAATAAACTTACCATATTATGTTGAAAAATTACAACTAGTCTTTTTTATAATGCTCAAATAGAATTAGAGATGAGATGCATAAAGAATTCACATCCATCCATTGATTTTCGTGCAAGAGGCGTAATGTGATCATGCCTTCATGTCAAGAGAATGATTACCTTGTCGCCACAATCTAAATTGACATATATTGATAACTTCGTGGATCACATCATATTTTTCTCTAAATAATTTGTCTGCTCTCCAAAAATGTTGCCAACTTGTCATCGGAGTCAACTTGTCCTACATTAATGATATTTATCCATGACAATGATGATGATGGCACGAGAGGACCTTGATGACACCATACTCAAAATCTTAAAGATCTTCCCAACATCCTTCACAACGATATCATAACGTTCTTGTTAGCGTCTTCATCCTTTATTCTTGGTCTTCCTTAATTTAAGGAACGATGTTACTTGCGTTGATACAACCTTATGTTCCTATTATGTTAATTTGGAAGTGATAACTTGGAGTCATAGCATAATAAAGCGGACTAAGCCATTGACAATAATTCGAATGGAATAAACTTATTTGATATCATAAGGTAGGAGGCATGGAGTACTCCATAATTTTTATTGTTTTGTACATATCTATATAAAACTATGATTGCATTCAAATTATTCATATATCTATGGAGGCTTTTGTTAAAAAACAATAACTATTGCTTCAAAAATGACACTAGAAAGAGCAAGTAATAAAGTTCAATTACAAGAAAAAAATTAACAACACTCATGTTTACAACAAGATAGAATAAACATGATAAGTATAATGATCATCATCGATATACGTCTGTATAATTCACACAATAGAAAAAACTCGTTATTGATTTCAAGAAACTTTATCTGAGGGTGGCACGTAATACTTCAAAAACCTCCGCCTGCACCATAACCATAACCCGCGCCAAACCCATGGCCAAAACCGCCTCCTCCACCGCCGCCTCCACCACCTCCTCCACCGCCCCCTCCATTTCCACTAAGTCCATAACCGGAGCCGCTTCCAGAGCCATAACCTTGTCCGCCTCCTGCACCTCCACCACCACCACCTCCTCCTCCTCCTCCACCACCACCATTTGCACCATAACCTGAGCCATGTCCAGAACCAAAACCAGATCCGCTTCCCCCACCATAACCACCGCCAATGCCATACCCACCTCCTCCACCATTACCACCACCACGACCAAAGCCTGAGCCCTTACCAAATCCGTATCCAACACCGCTTCCAGTTCCTACACCACCACCGTATCCACTTCCATATCCAACGCCTCCTCTTCCGAACCCACCTCCAACACCATATCCATGGCCGGCACCAAATCCACTACCATATCCAACACCACCTCCGGCACCCTTCCCGCCTCCACCCCCACCACCTGCACCACCCCCACCACCGCCATTTCCTCCACCTGAACCTCCACCAAAGCCTGATCCGGATCCAGAACCAGAGGCAGAGCCTGCACCTACTCCACCTCCACTACCAGAGCCAACCCCCCCACCACTTCCTCCACCGGCACCTCCTCCCCCACCCCCACCCTTTCCACCACCTACACCGCCTCCTTGGCCATAACCATATCCACTTCTAGATCCGGCTCCAGAGCCATTGCCACTGCCTCCTCCTCCTCCACTACCTCCTCCACCACCTCCACTCTTTCCTCCTCCACTAGAGCCTGATCCAGATCCACTACCATAACCAGAGCCTCCACCTATTCCTCCTCCTCCACCACCGCCTCCTCCCCCGGCTCCACCACCACTGCTCGCACCTCCTCCGCTCTTTCCTCCACCGTAGCCTGATCCGCTACCATAGCCAGATCCGCCACCACTTCCTCCTCCTCCACCCCCACCCTTCCCGCCACCCGAACCTGATCCATTTCCACTCCCAAAGCCATATCCGCCACCACTTCCTCCACCTCCACTCTTTCCTCCCCCTCCACCAGATCCAGATCCACTACCATAACCAGAGCCTCCACCCGCTCCTCCTCCACCACCGCCTCCTCCTCCGGCTCCACCACCACTGCTTGCTCCTCCTCCGCTCTTTCCTCCACCGTAGCCTGATCCGCTACCATAGCCAGATCCGCCACCACTTCCTCCGCCTCCACCCCCACCCTTCCCGCCACCCGAACCTGATCCATTTCCACTCCCAAAGCCATATCCGCCACCACTTCCTCCACCTCCACTCTTTCCTCCCCCTCCACCAGATCCAGATCCACTACCATAACCAGAGCCTCCACCCGTTCCTCCTCCTCCTCCGCCTCCTCCTCCTCCGGCTCCACCACCACTGCTGGCTCCGCCTCCGCTCTTTCCTCCACTATAGCCTGATCCGCTACCATATCCAGATCCGCCACCACTTCCTCCGCCTCCGCCCCCACCCTTCCCACCACCCGAACCTGATCCATTTCCACTCCCAGAACCGAAGCCCCCACCACTTCCTCCGCCAGAGCCTGATCCAGATCCACTACCAGAACCTGAGCCTCCACCATTTCCTCCCCCTCCCCCTCCGCCTCCTCCTCCTCCTCCTCCGCCCGTTCCTCGTCCGACACCTCCACCATATCCCGATCCATATCCAGAGCCAGTGCCCCCACCACTTGCTCCTCCACCACCACCAGCACCCCCTCCAGCTCCACCTCCTCCACCAAATCCGTGGCCAAATCCGAAACCCCCGCCCCTCCCTCCTCCGCTCCCGCTGCCTGACCCATACCCAAAGCCTCCACCGATGCTGCCCCCTGTACCACCACCCCCTCCGCCTCCTCCTCCTCCTCCACCACCTCCACTTCCTCCAGCAACACCTCCACCGTATCCGGAGCCAGAACCATATCCGGAACCATATCCTCCCCACGTACTACCACCACCTCCGCCTCCTCCCCCACCGCCACCGCCACCAAACTGCATGAGAATTCTCGTCGCGGAGGTGATGCCCAAGAAGAGCATCAACAGCAAAGCGATAGATGAAAATTTAGCCATTCTCACCGACTCGATTGCTTGTCCATCGAGGCAATGGATTCAATCTCTATTTATACTGCAACATCGGGTTCGCAAAATTGATTAATGTTCAGGGGAATATGTGAGTGCATCACTCCAGCAAATCAGCATGTTCGATCGTGCTATCTTGTTTGCCAGCAAATTTAACTATTTTATATATAAAATGACATATTTATCTAAGACAGCCATTGCTATATATATACATTCACAATATTTAACTCACGTCTGAGTACCGCCCAATTGATTTTTTCCCCTCATGGTTTGGTATAATGGAATTAGATATTTACGGGCATACACGATAGAGTGATCCTCTACTGTAAAATCTGTTGCAATCGCTCCAACTGTTCGATCTTGATCGAGCGGTTCGCACGGATTCCTTATTTTTTTATAGGATATACTGTGGAAATTCGTTTGAACCCATCGATCAAGATCGAACCGTTCGAGCAATTGCAGCAAACTCTACAGTACTGCAAGAAGACCGGCTTCCCTTACAAGAGCATATACTCAAGAGCTAATAGAGCCAGCTTAAATGAATAATCCGACAATCTCTTGCTTTATCTTCTGACATTAAATTCATATTGTAACTAACTTATACCATATCTTTAATACAACAATAAATATTCTTCGAAATCATGAAAAGTAGGGATGAAAACAAACACGTATACATTCGTATATGATCTTCTATTGTATTCGTTTTATACATATTTTGACATTCGTATTCGTATTAAAATAGATGCGGGTATCACTACAACAAAATTTAGCTATAGTGACGGTTTTGAAGAAATCCGTTACTAAATGAGTCGTTGTTAAATATATAATGACGATATTATTCGTTGCGAAGTGAGTTTTCGTACTCAAAATTAGCAACGAATATCATATCTATCGTTATATTATTAGCAACGGTCCACATAGCGACGCTTATCCGTTGCTATTTTTCAAAATATCAACTAATCGTCGCTATTTTTTTAGTCCAAAATTTAGCGACGATTAGTTATATCTGTTATATTTGTTAACTGAATACGATGAAATATATATATATATATACACATCTTTCTACTATAAAGTAAATTGCAAAAAAGTCCATGAGCTTTATACCTCATTTCAATGTCATACTTGAACTTTAAAAGGTAACAATATGCTACATGAACTATAAGATTTATCTCGATGTGATCCTTGACTATTGAAATTTCGTTGATTATTTCTCTTTCCAACCTTACATTTCAATAGTCAAGTACCACATCGAGATAAATAGTAAAGTTTGGGTACAACATTGTTATCTTTTAAAGTTTAGGTATGAATTGAAATCAAGTGTACAGTTCAAGAACTTTTTCGTAATTTACTTATTATTATTTTTGTTGATTTTTCTATCATCTTGTGAAATTATGCATCCATATTTAGAGTTAGAGGGACAAAACTATTTAAATCAAGCAACAAGTTAGCCTATGGGAGTGAAAGTAATAATTAAAGCAAAAAAGTACCATATGGTATCATAGGAATTTTAATGGATGTTTGCCATCACTAGCACAATTGTCGTTCTGTCACAATGTATAACATCATGAGATACTATCGCAAATTGTTCGCAACATGTGGCAGATGATAGTGCCACCAATATTATGTCCATCCCATGTTTGTTGGCTTGGTGGCAAGTTCAAGGCAAACCTGCTATCATTTCCAAGTTAGTGGAATGTATGCCATTTTATTTGTCCATCACTTAGATGTCTTAGTAGTAAATGGTGGATCCACCTTCTTTCATTTTAACCCTTGGTGGCAGGTGGGAAAACTCCACTTGGGATTTGTGGGAAAATCCCCATTATTATGTGCTTGCTGACGGACATAACCCAACAAAAAAACAATAGAGCACAACAAAAGAAAAATAGGACAATGACCATTATTTGTCATGATGTTACTTTTCATATTTGTGCATGTACTATGAAGAAGTTCTCCGGCCTTCTCCTCTTCCTCCCTAGGTTCTTGGTTGGCATGTGTTTGTGTTTCGAACATATGAGGCATTACAAGATGCGGCAGCAAGGTCTCTTGAAGGACGGTTGCGGACACCATCTCCATCCGCACTTTTTATCTTGTTTGATTGTGTGATTGTTTGGTTGATATACCAACTAAAAGAGTTTGGCTTGTGTAGCCCCTTGTTTAGAAAGATGTTATCATTGTTATATCTCAGTGATTTTGTGTTGTGTTGGTTGCATCATTTTTTACATCATCATTGTGATTTTTTCTTATTAAAAATCTATGTGCACTTATGTGATTGTGTTTTGTAGTTTGATTTGCTTACTTGGATCATTCTTGTGGTGTTCATCTTTGTTATGCGCTCAGGTTTGTCACATGTTTCCATAATATCGATGAAAATATCCCATTGTTTATTTCTCGCCTCAACATAAATTAGGATCTCTCTCCATAGAGAAAGTTGCTTAAGATCACTAAAGTATTTAGAAGCCAAATTGTTTTTTTCCATACTACAAACTTTATAGCTTAGAATGAGATCATGGTTCAAGTAGGAGGATATGGAGAGCTCTCGTCGGTAGCGAGAGTGCTTGCAACTAGCGACGCGAGGAGGGTTGTACGAGTGGAGGAGGGCCACCACCAAGGGTGAGGACAGAACCACGAGAGCCACTAATCATGAAGTAGAGAGGGAAGAAATGGGTTAGGTGTTTGTCTCTCATCGCAAATGTGGCCAATGGTGCCATAGATGTAAGTTGTGCACTCATCGGGCTGGATCTTGCGTGCAATCTCCTTGCTACTTTGGTTGTGGTAAGGTTAGACATTGGAAGATGGCCCAAATTAGTTTCTAGCGTCATTTAAGGAGATGGATCCTCTTCCATAGGGTCTACTGCAGCAGAGTCTGCAGTAGGGGTGTGGGTCGCTCGATCTTGATCGGACGGTTCTCACGAATTTGCACGGTAGAGACCCACAAAATATGTGAATTCGTGGGAACTGCTCGATCAAGATCGAGCGGCCCACGCCCCTATTGCAGAGTCTGCAGCAGATCCTACAACAGAGGATACTCTCTAGCCGTTCAGCCTGTAGGAGTTCATATATCATCTCCACAGATTGCTATGCAGATCAATGCCATAGTGGGCTACCAACGGATAAAAGATGGACTCCTCATTGGAATTTCATCAGACGAGGTGTTGGACGTTCTTGATATCCACAAAGTCTTTGTAAAATTATTGGGCATCTCGTTCACTAGTATTTTTTCTTTTATGGATGCCAAAGCTTATGTGTAAGGAGACTAAAGAAGATGGAGACCAATCTCATTCTTCATGATGAAAGGAGTTCATGTGTCATTTGGCATTTCCCTCAATTCACAGATGGGGAAGATTCAAACAGTAAGCTGAGGGTGTCCTGTATCTATGGTGAGTCCTCTCTGTCATGCTCAGTAGAAGCTCTGAAACTGGATCTAAGAGAGATTGAGGTGGTGATGAAGATGCCCGCAGATGGCCTTTCTCCGGGTTCATATCCGATGCCAACCTTATTCGTCTTCGAGGGGTCAGATTCCATGGTCTTAGAGTCCATTGTTCTTTATGTATGAGTCACACATCTTTCTGTCTGGTGGTTCATGTTATGCCACCACCACCTCTACCTTCTTCAGCTAGCCAATCCGCCTCAAGATCGTCGTCAACCTCAACGCGAAAGAAACACTAGTTATGGGAAATTGTGGAGGATTCGTTCACGATTATTAATACCCCAATACTGGAAACTATTCAAAAAAGAGAGAGAAAGGTGGAGATCAAATCACATGGTTTAAGTCTCGTTCTCAACTTGGAAGGTGTTGAAACCACAACACAGTTGGAGCAATTACCAGTGTCGCCTTCTTTCATCTTAGAGCTACGGCGCATTTTGGTTGCCTATTCGGTGCAAACCCCATTCAGTTTTTTTAATCGGTCATACCCAATCTAAACAAACTTGTTTTAAGCGAGAGGATCCTCTATAGCATACTTTGCAGTAGGGGTTGGAGGTGCTCGATCTTGATCGAGCGGTTCGCATGGATTTGAATTTTTTGTGGGGCCCTACAGTGCAAATCCATGTGAACCGCTCGATTAAGATCGAGCGGCTCCAGCCCCTACTGCAGAGTCTGTTGCACTAGGGTCTACAACAGACGATCGACTCCCTTGCTTTTAAGCTTATCGATCAGAGAGGATCTTATGAATACCCATTCATCACTCTTTATTCTTATATTTTAGCTACAAAAACCTTTGCAAATACATGTAGATAGGTATAAATACAAATAATTAGCAAAAAGCATGCATTGTGTAAAAACTAATAATTAACATGTTTTTGTGCTAAAATAAAAGAATAAAGAGACAAAAGAAAAAGAGGGTAATATTTGGAATAAATATTGAGCGACCTAATCCCAAGGGAGGGCTCAACATGGGCCTGACCGCATAAAAGCCAAAGTAAAGGGAGATAGGGGTTCATGTGTGTTAATTAATATGTAAATAAAATAAAAATATTTTCCTCACAAAAATAGATTAAGATAGGTTTGTAAATATTTGTAAATATTTATAAATATAAAATCAAGATAAAAATAGAAGAATTAAAAAAAAAGAAAACAAAAACATCACTCATGTACATAGTCACCATGTATATAGTCCATTCATCTTATATTTATTTAGCCTTATAAATAAATAAAATTCATTTCCAAAAATCTTGTACATATTCTATGTCTTATGATGTAAATAAATAAAATAAATTAAAACAAAAACAAAATAAAAATAACAAAATTAAAAATCAAAAATAATATTGTAAATATACCATGTATATTTATGTACATATCTATTTATTTCACCTATGTATAAAAATAATAAAAATAAAATAAAAATATCTTTTCATTCCTTATTTATGCTATAAATAAATAAAATATAAAATGGGAATAAAATTGTATAAAAATAACAAATTAAAAATCAAAACTAAAAACCCTATATTGTATATATACCTATGTATAGTACTATATTATAAATACACTATTTTTATTTTGAAAAATTAATTAAAAATCACAAAAAATAGAAAAAAAATAAAATAAACATTTTTCATGTTTTAAGTTATTATTAATTCGATCATTTTCTATCTGAAAATAAATAAACAAAAAAAATTGTGCTTGGCGGGCTCTGATTGGTCCACGGGGGAAGGTTGACCCCCGGTCAACTCTCCCCCCAGGACCACCAGAGCCGGGTTCATCTTGACCGACCTGATTTCACTATTTTCTCCACAGTCGACCCGATCGCCATTGACATTAACCCCGGGCCCCGATTACTCCTTGATCATTCTAGATCTTCGCTCGGGGTGGATCTTAGGGATCTGAGTTGCGTACAGCTCGCCCGACCCCTTCCTTCTCGGACCCCTGATCATATAAAGTCTCAGCTCCGACGAGGTTTTCACGCATCTTTGGACCTCTTGCTCGCAGCCAAGGAGCTCCTCCGGAGTGCTTGAGTGACAACCGAGTCCTCTGGAGTGGAAGCGAGGCACGAGTACCCCAGGAGACCACTCCGGTGGCTCTGCCGCCGTGCGCCGCCGCGAGCGCGCCCAGCCTCGGGGAGATGACGCCCCCTTGCAGGCCATGACCCAGGAGCTCCCCGAGCTCCAGCCCAGTCGACAGCACCCGCCAGGTAACCTCTTTAGGCCGTAGAATAGCTTAGATTAGGAATTTTCCGATTTCAGTAGAGTAGCTCCGCCACCTCCACCTGTTGTCTCCGGTCACCCATTCACCCATCCGACACCGCCACCACTTCCACCAGACTCCTCTCCACCTTCTCCGACCCTCCATTCCCCCTGGCTCACCCCGAAGCAGGAACCTCGGCTCTCACCCTCCGCCGCTCGCCGGAGAGCCTCCATCTCGCCTCATCTTCCATTGTTTTCGTGCGCTGAAGGGTCGAGGCAGCTTGCCCTCGACCCACCTTGCTTCCTGTGCAGGTCACGACGTCAGGAGCGCCTCATCTGGAGGCCAACAGCTTGGGCGCAGGAGCTTCAGGCCACCGCCGTCGCGGGGCCATTCTGGTGGTTCTCCGACTCATCGGAGGCCGCCATCAGCTGCGGAGCTTCACGGCGGAACCTCTCCGCACCTCACGAGCAGCAGGGGTGGATCTCAGCGCGTGTATCAGGCCGGCGAAGCTCGCCGGCCAAGTGTTCTTCCACCATCCTCCCCAGACGTTCGATCGACCTCGACGCTCCAGATCATATCACGTCCGTCTGTTTGCGGAGCTACATCCACCGCCAGATCTGTGGAGGATCGATCGCAACCGTTGATTCACCGAGGGTTCGACCACTGCGTACGAGGACCGTCCGATCTCCACGTGGAGGGCCCTCACCCATTCGATCAGGCAAAGCGTTTCAAGGTCAAGGGCGCCACCGCTCTCACTCGTTGGATCTGCTATGTGGCGCACATCCATCCTTCGACATTTAATAAGGGGTATTTGCACTTAGGCCCCTCTACTTTTCGCATTTAGTTTTCAGCCCTGTAAATACATAGTTTAGTTCTTTTATTTTTGTAAAAATTGCACTACGGACCCTTCTTTTTATCAGATTTGCATTTATACCCCTGCCAGTTGTGGACACGTGCGTCGACACGTGATTATTTGGTGTATTTGCATTATTGGCCCTGCCTTTTTGCCCTGTTACGCTTTGTCTTTTTATTAATAGGAATGACAATTAGGTCCCCCAGGCTTGAGTCACGTGTATCGTGCGTGGCCAGGGTATAATTTGCATTCCTTACCCTATACTTTCCAGGGTTGTTATCAAGGGACCCAAAACTTTAGTATAATTGCAGATAGGTCCCTGTGCACTGTTGCTTTATTTTTATTTTTAATAAAATAACAAATCAACTCCAAATCCAATGGAAATTGGACACATGGCTCCTGCCATGTTGTAAAATTTTCTGGAATTTTTGGGGACATTTTTGTTTTGATTTGATATTTTTAAAAAAATCAAAAATACGCATTTTCTTTACTGTCTGATTTGAAAAATCACAAAAAAATATTAAAATACCTCTAAAAATTGCAAAAAAATTAGCTAGTGTGTATTTTGCCTTGCTTGATTTTCTGACGAAGTTTGGTCATTTTTCATCATATAAAACTCATAAAAATTAAAAAACACTAAAAATCTTATAAAAATTCTAATAATTAATCTAAAAATCCAAAAACAATAATTAAGGTGCCTAAATTTTCCTTATTTCTTTCTCTATACAGGAAAATTACCTTCAGGCTTATTAGGGATTTTTAGATATTTTATCTAAGTCCCTTAAGCTCGGCTGGACAGTACCTCCTTTTTCTGTCATTGTTTCATTTATAGAAAATCATATAAAAATCAGAAAAATCCCAAAAATTCATTAAAAACAGTAGAAAACATAAAATACAAAAAAACATTTTTACTGGAATTTTTGCTTGATTTTTGATACATTAAATAATTGCTTGAACTTGGTTGTTCCCTTTGCTTCTTTATTCTCCTTATTAATTAAAAATCCAAAAAAATTTAAAAACACTTAAAAATCCACCAAAATAGTTTCTCTTTATTTTTGACTCTTTTTGACTACTTCGTAGGCCGCAAGGCCATCACGTGCTCCTTGTGTTCGACCCTGGTCGCTATACCAGGTTAATAAAATAGCAAGACCGCTATTGATTTTGATTTGATTTTATCTTATATTGGTGGTCTCTTTTTCTTGATTGACACAACCGAGTGATTGAGGTCGCGACGACCACTTGGGACATACCTGATTACATCGCTTGCTCGATTTTCGTGTCATCAGATCCATTAACACGAGACCCGTTTGTTGAAGGGTCAAGTGCTAAGTACCTGATAAGGGACATAACTCTGCCATGGGTCCCTACTTCTTTCAAACCTTTACCAGTGAAGGAGATCTAATGGGATGACCTCTCTGCTACATTCCCCTCCTTTAAGGACATTGTCTCGCCACTGCATAAACATTTTGAACCTCACCTTGGCTTTGCCTTAGCATGATTAGTGTGCGTGGAGACTCGGGTGGAACAACCAGCAGCTCCAGCGGGTCTAGTGATCTCCGCCCCCTTATCTGTAAATGCTTATTTTTGTATTCACATGATCTTACAGAATTCATTTTGGAGGTTGATGGGAGAAGACTAAACAAGAGCACTACCTCTACCTTGTACAATAAGTGAGGCTTCGTCTTCCTCATCCAGCTCCACTATTGCGAGACAACAAAGGAAATTTTATTATCTCAGATCATAAGGCCCAAGTTATGTCGGTAGCAGAAGTGGTGCAAGCTTCGAGACAATCAACATGCTCTCAATGAAAGTTCTAACTTGGAACTTGAGGGGTCTAGTAAGACCCAGAAAAATGGAGCTTGGGTGGGACTCTACTAACTAAATGGGTTTATATTGTGGTCATGATGCAAGAATAAAAAATCCGATCATGTTCTTCTTCCCTTTGGAGATTGACGGGCGCTAACTTCATGACGAACTTAAGATCTTTGGGTGTCGTTGGCAATATGAGAGGACTCATCGTTGCATGGAAAGGCTCAATGTTTAACTTCGTAGCAGAGCCATGAGGAAGACATTTTCTTATAGTTCTCTTGGAGAACATGTACGCTAGCACTTGATTTGCATTCTCGTATGTCCGTGACCCTTGTATGTAGATTCTTAGATGTGATTTATGGCGGATCTCCATAATGCAAGAGGCACCTTCCTTGGGGTGGCTTGGTTAATTGGTGGCGACTTCGACGTTACTTTGCTTTTGTCAAACCATCCTCGCTCGAGGGTAGGATAGGATCATGGTTAAATTGATTTTGCTGAGCTGATTGATGATTTGGAGTTAGGGGAGACTGATGCGTCGCGCACAAATTACACCTGGAGAAACTCTAGGCCGTGCTCTCGTATTGATTGTTTCATAGCATCCGCGGAGCTTCTTAACTTTTTCTCACACTCGGCTTCCACACATATTGGCCTCGTTCAAGGTCTAACCACATGCCACATCTTTGGGACTCTGGCCTGGTCTCTCCCCCATGAGTTTTCTTCGGATTTGAGCGAACGTGGCTACGAGAAGAGCGTTTCAAAGATTTGGTTTCAAACCATTGGAACTCCATGGTGGTCTCAGGATCTGCTGCGTCATAGCTAGCCCAGAAGCTTTCTTCTTTACACGAATATCTTTGCTCCTTTAAAAAGGAGGTTAGAGAGGTAAGAAGGTCACACCAAACATATGTGGAGACAAAATTGAGAAGATTCGATGGGCTGGAGGACATTAGGGATCTTAGAATCAAGGAACTCATTGAAAGAGCAACTGCAGAAAAAATAACCTAGAAGAGGTTAAGAAGCGGGACGTGTATTGGAAGCAAAGGTCACGCTACTCTTGGCTCAAAGAAGGTGATGCAAACATATTTTATTTCCATAGAGTTGCAGCGGGAGGCATAACCTCAACTTGATTTGCTTGGTGGTAGAGAATGAAGGAGTGTTGAGGGAGATCATGAAATAGGACAGACAATTGCAGCTTATTTTCTTTTTTTCTCAAGAATATCAGTTGATAGGTTGTGGAGATGGTCTGGGCTTGAGGCTTCCAAATTTTCTAAAGAGTACGCAAATCATCTAGTATAGGTCGTCACATCAGAGGAGGTAAAAACTGTGGTTTGGAACCTTAATGTTGATGGTGCATCGGAGCTTGATGGTTTCCCCTTCTTCTTCTTCAAGGAGTTCTGGTCTTTGGGAGGAAGGTTGTTGCTATCGAGGAGGAGTTTACTTGTGGCAATGCAGGGATTGACAGACTCAACAATACCCTTCTTTTTTAGTTTCCTATGAAGGAGGTTTCTGAGTGAGTGAAGGGCTTCAGTCTGATTTCGCTCTCCAATGTAATTTATTTGATTGTCAAGAAGGTTTTTGCGATTAGATTGAACATGGTGCTAGAGCACATCATCTCACTGCTTCAGTCAGCTTTTATTCTAGGAAGATAGATTGCAGACATCTCGACGATGGTGAATGAGATTATAGCATACCGTAAGAGATGTAAGTCTGAGGGTGTGTTGTGGAGGTTGGTTTTTTTAAAGATTATGACACGGTGGAGTGTCATTAACTGTGGATGGCGATGGTGAGACGAGGTTTTCCTAACACTTGGATCTTATGGAGCAAGCATTGCATCACCACAACTTCTTACTGCATCACCACAGCTTCTTACTCCATACTTGTTAATGGTAAACTGAAAGGGCTTTTTTTCCAGCCTCAGAGAGGAGTTAAACAGTGGTGCCCCCTTGCTCTTCGTCGTGGTGGGTGTTTGGTGCTTGTTAAGGGCATGCTCTCGATTATTCATGTCTTCTTCATGCCATCTCGTCTACTCCGTGTTGCAAAATTTAGCGACGATTAGTTAAAATTTTGAAAAATAGCAGCGAATAAGCATCGTTATGTGGACTGTTGCAAATGATACAACAACAGATATGATATTTTTTTGATAATTTTGAGTACGAAAACTCATTTCAACGAATAATATCGTCATTATATATTTAACAACGGCTAATTTAGTGACGGAATTTTTCAAAACTGTCACTATAGCTCAATTTTTTGTAGTGTATGGATATCATTTTAGCATTCGTTAATATTCACATTCATATTCGTATATTCGTTTTCGTACATAAGCATAATAATATATTTGTTTATAAAACATTTTAAGATTGCATTCTCCGTTGTTGATATAATTGTTGTGAAATTACTATATCTTATAAATAAATAATCCTAAACAGGTATATTTCAGTTAATTTATTAAGTATTTATATTATTATTCGTATCCGATTCGTATTCGTTTTACATTTGTATTTGTTTTAAGGACGTGGTAACATATTTTTCACATTCGTCAATATTCGTATCTACATGCACTCGTATTCATATTTTAAAATGGCCAAGGATATGATTATACCTATATTCGTATCCGTATCAAACCGTTTTCTTCCCTAAACGGAACTCTCCATTTTGAAAATGTAACCAACGTTTTAAAAACTCCTAAAAAACACTTAAAAGAAATAAAGTAGTTGGATAAAAGTTTAAATATCATCCATGTAGCGAATTCCAAAAAATACATACATGTAATAATAAATTTCCAATAAGGTGAAACGAATTTTACAAGTTTGGATCTTAATGAAATCAAGAGTAGTCTTAACAGCCAATAAATTAACTACATCGAGTTAAAATTTATAATACACATAATTAATTAGAAAATAACTAAATGTCTTCTACGTAAGTTTCAAAAAGCGCATCGGACATTGAATCGGCAAGTCTTTGATTTGGTCCAACCGGATCGGATTGTCAGATCAAACCGGTCGGATCGGTGATAATGTCAGCATGACATCATCATTCCTGTCGACTCGAAAAATACCGGATCGGGCTTAATTTATTGGTCAGACTGGTCGAACCAATTTTTGAACCGATAAAAGTGAATACATATATGTAAGTATGCATTTATATATCAATGAAATAATCGTTTAAGATGTCAAATCTTTCAATAAAATGATGTGATTGTCTATTTTGACAAAAACTATAAAAGTATCACATTTTCTAGAATTATATATGGATATAATATTGTAATCATTTATTTATAGTTGCTTCTACTAAATTACTCTAAGAAAGTATTGACACAAAGTATATTCCAAAAAAGAGAGGGGCATAACTTTTATCGCATAAGTTAAGAAGGGCACAAATGATAAAACCCTCATTATTTCATTATTTAAACCTTTATTTTTTGAAAATTTACCAAACCATCAAAATTGAGTCAATCTTAGTCAACCCAGTACTACAACAAAATTGAGCTATAGTGACTATTTTTTCAAAATCCATTGCTAAATTAGCTGCTGTTAAATATATAGTGATGATATTATTCGTTGCGAAATGAGTTTTGTACTCAAAATTAGCAACAGATATCATATTTGTCGTTACATCAATGGGAACGGTCCATATAGCGACGCTTATCCGTTGTTATTTTTAAAAATATCAACTAACCGTCACTAATTTTTTAGTTCAAAATTTAACGACGATTAATTAGAAGTTTGAAAAATGGTAACGGATAAGCGTCGTTATGTAGATTGTTGCTAATGATCTAACGAAATATATGATATTCGTCGCTAATTTCTAGTACGAAAAATCATTTCGCAACGAATAATATCGTCATTATATATTTAACGGTTAATTTAGTGGCGGAGTTTGAAAAAACCGTCACTACAGCTCAATTTTTTGTAGTGTCAAATTTTATTTTCTTTTTTTTGAAATTAATTACACAAAATCGGTTCAAACTGATCAGATCAGAGTCGGTTCCCGACCGACCAATCCGGTCCGATTTTTAAAAACCTTCTTGTACGTCTAAAAGATCGCAGTACAATCACGAATACCCATCTATCAACAATTATGAGAATTTTTTAAATAGTGGGCCCTGTAATTTCGGACGTTCGAAGCGTCTCCATTGCGATTCGAACCCCAGTCCTTTAAAGTGGAGGCACACTGCTCTACCACCAAACCACTTCTTGGGTTCAGCAATTATGAGAATTATTCAACCCAAACTGAGCTTCATACAATACCTAAATACATACATATATACATACATAATATACTAAGATAACTTAAATTCAATGGGATTATTGCAATACTTCTCATAAAAGTTATTTAATGCCTTTATTAGGTTTTCATAATATATTAATCCTTCTTTTCCATAATACAAGACTCCTAAATTTTCAAGTTTTTGATCTATAGATCTCTCTCCATAAAGTATAACAGTACTCGAGCTTTGCAAATAATTATTTTATTAGGAACTTGCAAGAGTTAAGTAGAGGTTATGATGTGCATGCTCAAGATCATCTTCATAAACATACTTAAGCTAAAAACTAGACAAACTAATTATGGAATTGCCTCAGAAATTACATAATTAACAGCAACATTGTAAATGCAAATAATATGAAAAATAACACAAACAACCATGGCATTTATATCGTATTGAATAAAAAAACTATAAAGCATATGAATAAAGCTTGGTAATACCTAAAAGTCTAGTTTCTTCCTAGGATAACACCTCTATGAATTTCTGCATAAGCCCAATTAAACCTCTTTTTATTGCAATTTTAGACAAAGAATATAAAAAATATTACCCTAAAAAGTGAAAAATAAACTTCAATCCAGGAACATTGTCTACAACTATCAACATCTAAGGATATAGGACTAAATCTATGAGAGTAATTGATTTTATTTTCGATTCATATTATTCAATAAAAGTAATATCTTTTAAAATTATATATATATATATAGGTTGATCTTGTGAGAGCCAAAATATGTAAGAGCGTGAGAGTAGTGAATCTGGACAATTACATTCAGCTCATCTATCTCATTTTAAAATAAATGAGGAGACAGATGACAAAATTTAGTGGTCTAAATCATTGCTCTCATGCTCTCACAAGATCAACCCTACCGAGAGAGAGGGAGGGAGATGGTTGATCTTATAAGAGCAAAAATCTGTGAGAATGTGAGAGCAATGATTCTGGACCACTGGATTCTGTCATCTCTCTCCTCATTGATTGCAGGAGGAGAGAGAAGAGCAAAATCTAGTAGTACAGATTCAATGCTCCCATGCTCGCATAGTTTTTGGATCTCCCTGCTTAATTACTCTTGCGTTTGCCACAAATTCAAGGTGGTTTGAGGGTATATATAACACTTTCCATAATTTAAAGGTTTTTATCAGTTGTGCCCCGATGGGATATTACAATATCAGTTATACCCATTCCTTTTTTGGAATATCAATTTTACCCCTCCCTTCTTGTAAAATTCACATTTCTACCTTTCGTAATATCAGTTATGCCTATACTTTACCTCAATAGAAGAACATAACTGTAGATCTTGTAAAAAGGTAGGGACACAACTGATATTCCAAGAAAGGGAAGGGTTTAACTGATATTTCAATTTCTCATGCTCAACTAATATTCCAAGTAAGGGAAGTGTTTATGATTTGGATTTGATTGTTGTTTTAGCTTTGGTTACAAGCCCCCTCTTGAGTATGTTTAATGCATTTATTATAATATAATCATATTTAATTATCTGTTATATTTGTTAACTGAATACGATGAAATATATATATATATATACATCTTTCTACTATAAAGTAAATTGCAAAAAAGTCCATGAGCTTTATACCTCATTTCAATGTCATACTTGAACTTTAAAAGGTAACAATATGCTACATGAAGTATAAGATTTGTCTCGATGTGATCCTTGACTATTGAAATTTCGCTGATTATTTCCTTTTCCAACCTTACATTTCAATAGTCAAGTACCACATCGAGATAAATAATAAAGTTTGGGTACAACATTGTTATCTTTTAAAGTTTAGGTATGAATTGAAATCAATTGTACAGTTCAAGAACTTTTTCATAAATTACTTATTATTATTTTTGATGATTTTTCTATCATCTTGTGAAATTATGCATCCATATTTAGAGTTAGAGGGACAAAACTATTTAAATCAAGCAACAAGTTAGCCTATGTGAGTGAAAGTAATAATCAAAGCAAAAAAGTACCATATGGTATCATAGGAATTTTAATGGATGTTTGCCATCACTAGCACATTGTTATTCCGTCACAATGTATAACAACATGAGATACTAATGCAAATTGTTCGCAACATGTGGCAGATGATAGTGCCACCAATATTATGTCCATCCCATGTTTGTTGGCTTGGTGGCAAGTTCAAGGCAAACCTGCTATCATTTACAAGTTAGTGGAATGTATGCCATTTTATTTCTCCATCACTTAGATGTCTTAGTAGTAAATGGTGGATCCACCTTCATTCATTTTAACCCTTGGTGGCAAGTGGGAAAACTCCACTTGGTATTTGTGGGAAAATCCCCATTATTATGTGCTTGCTGACAGACATAACCCAACAAAAAAACAATAGAACACAACAAAAGAAAAATAGGACAACGACCTTTATTTGTCATGATGTTACTTTTCATATTTGTGCATGTACTATGAAGAAGTTCTTCGGCCTTCTCCTCTTCCTCCCTAGGTTCTTGGTTGGCATGTGTTTGTGTTTCGAACATATGAGGCATTACAAGATGCGGCAGCAGGGTCTCTTGAAGGACGGTTGCGGACACCATCTCCATCCGCACTTTTTATCTTGTTTGATTGTGTGATTGTTTGGTTGATATACCAACTAAAAGAGTTTGGCTTGTGTAGCCCCTTGTTTAGAAAGATGTTATCATTGTTATATCACAATGATTTTGTGTTGTGTTGGTTGCATCATTTTTTACATCATCATTGTGATTTTTTCTTATTAAAAATCTATGTGCACTTATGTGATTGTGTTTTGTAGTTTGATTTGCTTACTTGGATCATTCTTGTGGTGTTCATCTTTGTTATGTACTCAGGTTTGTCACATGTTTCCATAATATCGATGAAAATATCCCATTGTTTATTTCTCGCCTCAACATAAATTAGGATCTCTCTCCATAGAGAAAGTTGCTTAAGATCACTAAAGTATTTAGAAGCCAAATTGTTTTTTTTCCATACTATAAACTTTATAGCTTAGAATGAGATCATGGTTCAAGTAGGCGGATATGGAGAGCTCTCGTCGGTAGCGAGAGTGCTTGCAACTAGCGATGCGAGGAGGGTTGTACGAGTGGAGGAGGGCCACCACCAAGGGTGAGGACAGAACCACGAGAGCCACTAATCACGAAGTAGAGAGGGAAGAAATGGGTTAGGTGTTTGTCTCTCATCGCAAATGTGGCCAATGATGCTATAGATGTGAGTTGTGCACTCATCGGGCTGGATCTTGCGTGCAATCTCCTTGCTACTTTGGTTGTGGTAAGGTTAGACATTGGAAGATGGCCCAAATTAGTTTCTAGCGTCATTTAAGGAGATGGATCCTCTTCCATAGGGTCTACTGCAGCAGATTCTGCAGTAGGGGTGTGGGCCGCTTGATCTTGATCGAACGGTTCTCACGAATTTGCACGGTAGAGACCCACAAAAATTGTGAATTCGTGGGAACTGCTCGATCAAGATCGAGCGGCCCACGCCCCTATTGCAGAGTCTGCAACAGATCCTACAGCAGAGGATACTCTCTAGCCGTTCACCCTGTAGGAGTTCATATATCATCTCCACAGACTGCTATGAAGATCAATGCCATAGTGGGCTACCAACGGATAAAAGATGGACTCCTCATTGGAATTTCATCAGATGAGGTGTTGGACGTTCTTGATATCCACAAAGTCTTTGTAAAGTTATTGGGCATCTCGTTCACTAGTATTTTTTCTTTTATGGATGCCAAAGCTTATGTGTAAGGAGACTAAAGAAGATGGAGACCAATCTCATTCTTCATGAGGAAAGGAGTTCATGTGTCATTTGGCGTTTCCCTCAATTCACAGATGGGGAAGATTCAAACAGTAAGCTGAGGGTGTCCTGTATCTATGGTGTGTCCTTTCTGTCATGCTCTGTAGAAGCTCTGAAACTGAAGCTAAGAGAGATTGAGGTGGTGATGAAGATGCCCGCAGATGGCCTTTCTTCAGGTTCATATCCGATGTCAACCTTATTCGTCTTCGAGGGGTCAGATTCCATGGTCTTAGAGTCCATTGTTCTTTATGTATGAGTCACACATCTTTCTGTCTGGTGGTTCATGTTATGCCACCACCACCTCTACCTTCTTCAGCTAGCCAATCCGCCTCAAGATCGTCGTCAACCTCAACGCGAAAGAAACACTAGTTATGGGAAATTGTGGAGGATTCGTTCACGATTATTAATACCCCAATACTGGAAACTATTCAAAAAAGAGAGAGAAAGGTGGAGATCAAATCACATGGTTTAAGTCTCGTTCTCAACTTGGAAGGTGTTGAAACCACAACACAGTTGGAGCAATTACCAGTGTCGCCTTCTTTCATCTTAGAGCTACGACGCATTTTGGTTGCCTATTCGGTGCAAACCCCATTCGGTTTTTTTAATCGGTCATACCCAACCTAAACAAACTTGTTTTAAGCGAGAGGATCCTCTATAGCATACTTTGCAGTAGGGTCTGGAGGTGCTCGATCTTGATCGAGCGGTTCGCATGGATTTGAATTTTTTGTGGGGCCCTACAGTGCAAATCCATGGGAACCACTCGATTAAGATCGAGCGGCTCCAACCCCTACTGCAGAGTCTGTTGCACTAGGGTCTACAATAGACGATCGACTCCCTTGCTTTTAAGCTTATCGATCAGAGAGGATCCATTAACACGGGACCCGTTTGTTGAAGGGTCAAGTGCTAAGTACCCGATAAGGGACATAGCTCTGCCATGGGTCCCTACTTCTTTCAAACCTTTACCAGTGAAGGAGATCTAATGGGATGACCTCTCTGCTACATTCCCCTCCTTTAAGGACATTGTCTCGCCACTGCATAAACATTTTGAACCGCACCTCGGCTTTGCCTTAGCATGATTTGTGTGCGTGGAGACTCGGGTGGAACAACCAGCAGCTCCAGCGGGTCTAGTGATCTCCGCCCCCTTATCTGTAAATGCTTATTTTTGGATTCACATGATCTTACAGAATTCATTTTGGAGGTTGATGGGAGAAGACTAAAAAAGAGCACTACCTCTACCTTCTACAATAAGTGAGGCTTCGTTTTCCTCATCCAGCTCCACTATTGCGAGACAACAAAGGAAATTTTATTATCTCAGATCATAAGGCCCAAGTTATGTCGGTAGCAGAAGTGGTGCAAGCTTCGAGACAATCAACATGCTCTCAATGAAAGTTCTAACTTGGAACTTGAGGGGTCTAGTAAGACTCAGAAAAATGGAGCTTGGGTGGGACTCTATTAACTAAATGGGTTTATATTGTGGTCATGATGCAAGAATAAAAAATCCGGTCATGTTCTTCTTCCCTTTGGAGATTGACGGGCACTAACTTCATGACGAACTTAAGATCTTTGGGTGTCGTTGGCACTATGAGAGGACTCATCGTTGCATGGAAAGGCTCGATGTTTAACTTCGTAGCAGAGCCATGAGGAAGACATTTTTTTACAGTTCTCTTGGAGAACATGTACGTAGCACTTGATTTGCATTCTTGTATGTCCGTGACCCTTGTATGTAGATTCTTAGATGTGATTTATGGCGGACCTCCATAGTGCAAGAGGCACCTTCCTTGGGGTGGCTTGGTTAATTGGTGGCGACTTTGACGTTACTTTGCTTTTGTCAAACCATCCTCGCTCGAGGGTAGGATAGGATCATGGTTAAATTGATTTTGCTGAGCTGATTGATGATTTGGAGTTAGGGGAGACTGATGCGTCGGGCACAAATTACACCTGGAGAAACTCTAGGTCGTGCTCTCGTATTGATTGTTTCATAGCATCCGCGGAGCTTCTTGACTTTTTCTCACACTCGGCTTCCACACATATTGGCCTCGTTCAAGGTCTAACCACATGCCACTTCTTTGGGACTCTGGCCTGGTCTCTCCCCCATGAGTTTTCTTCGGATTTGAGGGAACGTAGCTACGAGAAGAGCGTTTCAAAGATTTGGTTTCAAACCATTGGAACTCCATGGTGGTCTCAGGATCTGCAACGCCATAGCTAGCCCAGAAGCTTTCTTCTTTACATGAATATCTTTGCTCCTTTAAAAAGGAGGTTAGAGAGGTAAGAAGGTCACACCATACATATGTGGAGACAAAGTTGAGAAGATTCGATAGGCTGGAGGACATTAGGGATCTTAGAATCGAGGAACTCATTGAAAGAGCAACTGCAGAAAAAATAACCTAGAAGAGGTTAAGAAGCGAGACGTGTAGTAGAAGCAAAGGTCACGCTACTCTTGGCTCAAAGAAGGTGATGCAAACATATTTTATTTCCATAGAGTTGCCAGCGGGAGGCATAACCTCAACTTGATTTGCTTGGTGGTAGAGAATGAAGGAGTGTCGAGGGAGATCATGAAATAGGACAGACAATTGCAGCTTATTTTCTTTTTTTCTCAAGAATATCAGTTGATAGGTTGTGGAGATGGTCTGGGCTTGAGGCTTCCAAATTTTCTAAAGAGTACGCAAATCATCTAGTATAGCTCGTCACATCAGAGGAGGTGAAAACTGTGGTTTGGAACCTTAATGTTGATGGTGCATCGGAGCTTGATGGTTTCCCCGTCTTCTTCTTCAAAGAGTTCTGGACTTTGGGAGGAAGGTTGTTGCTATCGAGGAGGAGTTTACTTATGGCAATGCAGGGATTGACAGACTCAACAATACCCTTCTTTTTTAGTTTCCTATGAAGGAGGTTTCTGAGTGAGTGAAGGGCTTCAGTCTGATTTCCCTCTCCAATATAATTTATTTTATTGTCAAGAAGGTCTTTGCGATTAGATTGAACATGGTGCTAGAGCACATCATCTCACTGCTTCAGTCAGCTTTTATTCTAGGAAGATAGATTGCAGACATCTCGATGATGGTGAATGAGATTATAGCAAACCGTAAGAGATGTAAGTCTGAGGGTATGTTGTGGAGGTTGGTTTTTTTAAAGATTATGACACGGTGGAGTGGCATTAACTGTGGATGGCGATGGTGAGACGAGGTTTTCCTAACACTTGGATCTTATGGAGCAAGCATTGCATCACCTCAACTTCTTGCTGCATCACCACAGCTTCTTACTCCATACTTGTTAATGGTAAACTGAAAGGGCTTTTTTTCCAGCCTTAGAGAGGAGTTAAACAGTGGTGCCCCCCTCTTCGTCGTGGTGGGTGTCTGGTGCTGGTAAAGGGCATGCTCTCGATTATTCATGTCTTCTTCATGCCATCTCGTCTACTCCGTGTTTGTATCATACATCGACTGGATATGATCATGCAGATATTTCTTTGGGGTGAAATAGGCCAGGATGGGTCTAGAATATCTGGATTACACCTAGTGGACTGGGAGATGGTTACTTTGACAAAATTAGCTGGTGGCTTAGGGATCACCCTTATGAAATCCATGAGTGAGGCTTTTCTATTGAAATGGGTTATCAAGATTTGGAGCAAAAGTGAAGACTTGTATTGCAGACTCATCCACAACATCTACAACATTGTGGCCATGCAACATATTTGTCACCTTTCACCGTTCTAGAAAGCCGTCAATTCAGTGTTAATTCACTTCTAGGATATCTTCCATTTGATGTTGGGTGATGGTAACTCCTTCCTTTATTTTTTTGGACCGACTATTGGACTGGTGAGGGTCCTCTCTCCTCTTGATTCCCCGCTTATTCCCTTTGGCTGTTAACAAATCTGTCTGAGTTGTGGATTGCTGGGTTGATGTAAACTGGATGCCTACTTTCATTGCAGATTTTTCTATTCAAGATTTCCTTCTTTTGGATTCCTTAAAACAAATTGATAGACCATCGGATGGACATGGCCAGTGGGTGTGGAAGGACAACTCATTTTTCAGTAAAACAAGCCAGAGCTATCACCAAATCGCCTCCACCAAGATTAGTTGCTTTGGTTGACTGCAACCTTACATGAGAGCTAAAGTTGTCAAGCAGAATCAAAATTTTTGTATCTGCTGTGCAAAAGATGCATTATGACTAGAGATAGTTGTGTCAGACTCTTCACAATTGGAGTGCCTACAGTTGGTGATGCGAGGAGAGTTGTATGAGTGGAGGAGGGCCACCACCAAGGGTGAGGATAGATCCACGAGAGGCACTAGTCATGAAGTGGAGAAGGAGGAAGAGTGTTGGGTGTTTGTCTCTCATTGCAAGTGTGTCCAGCGATGCTATAGATGTGAGTTGTGTGTCATCGGGCAGTATCTTACGTGCAAACTCCTTGATGCTTTGATTGTGGTAAGGCCAGACATTAGAAGATGGGTTTCTCTCAGGTGGATATTCTTTCATATCCCAAATTAGTTTGTAGCGTTGTTCAGGGAGATGGATCCTCTTCCATTGGGTCTGCTGCAGCAAACTCTGCAGTAGGGGCGTGAGCTTCTCGATCTTGATTGAGCGGTTCCCACATGCAAATTCGTGGGAACTGCTTGATCAAGATCGAGCGGCCTACACCCCTACTTTAGCATCAGAAACAACAGACCCTACGACTTAGGATCCCCTCTAGTCGTTCATCCAATACGAGTTCAAATATCAGCTCCACAGACTGCTACGCAGACATATGCGATAATGGTTAATGAAGGCTAGCCAAGAACTACTACCGAATTAAAGATGGACTTCTCGTTGGAATTTCATCAAGCGAGGTGTTGGATGTTGTTTCTATCCAGAAGTCAGTAAATTTATTGGGTGTCTTGTTCACTAGTAATGTTAATGTTGCATTTATGGATGTCAAAGCTAGATGTGTAAGGGGACTAATGAAGACATAGGCCAATCTCGTTCTTCATGAGGAAAGGAGTTGATGAGTCATTTGGCGTTTCCCTCTATTTACAGATGGGGAAGATTCAAACAGTAAGCAGAGGGTGGCCCATATCTACGGTGTTCCCCTTTTGTTGTGCTCAGTAGAAGCTCTGAAATGGGAGCTAAGAGAGATTGAGGTAGTGATATAGATACTCACATATGGCCTTTCCCCGGGATCATATCCGATGCCAACCTTAGTCGTCCTGGAGGGGTCAGATTCCATGGCCTTAGAGTCCATTTGTTCTTTACGTGTAGGTCATGCATCTTTATGACTATTGGTTCATGTTCTGCCACCACCATCTCTACCTTCTTCCGTGAGCCAAACCACTTCAAGCTCGTCGTCAGCCTCAACGCTGGTGAAACAGTGGTTATGGGGAATTGTGGAGGATTCGTTCACGATTGTTAATACCCTTATATTGGAAACTATTCAAAAAAGAGAGAGAAAAGTGGAGATGAAATCACAGAGTTCAAGTCTCATTCCAAACTTGGAAGGGGTTGAAACCACAACACAGTTGGAACCAACGGAGCAATTGCCAACGTCGCCTTCTTTCCTCTTAGAGCTATGATGCATTTTAGATGCATATTCGCTTCTGACCTCATTCATTTTTTTGAATAGATCATGCCCAATCTGAAAAACTTGCTTTTAAGATTACTTATCAGAGAGGATCCATTAACACGAGACCCGTTCATTGAAGGGTAAGTGTTAAGGACCTGATAAGGGACATAGCTCCCCCATGAGTCCCTACTTATTTCAAACCGTTACCAGTGAAGGAGATCTAATGGGACAACCTCTCTACCGCATTCCCCTCCTTTAAGGACATTGTTCCGCCACTGCATAAGCATTTATAACCTCACCTCAGCTTTGCCTTAGCGTGATTTATGTGCATGGAGAATCGGGTGGAACATCCAGCAACTCTAGCGATACTAGTGATCTCCACCCCCTTTATCTGTAGATGCTTATTTTTGGGTTTCACACGATCTTACAGATACCATTTCGGAGTTGATGGTAGAGGACCAAATAAGAGCACTGCCTCTACATTCTGCAATGAGTGAGGCTTCGGCTTCCTCATCCAGCTTCACTGTTGCGAGGAAGGAGAGAAGGAAAAGATACATAGAGAGAAAATGGTCAAGGGAATCAACAAAGGGAATTTTATTATCTCAGATCATAAGTCCCAGGTTATGTCCGTAGCAGGAGTGGTGCGAGCCTCAAGACAATCAACGTGCTCTGAATGAAAGTTTCTAGTATGACCCAGAAAAATGGAGCTCGGGTAGGACTTTGTTAATCGAATGGGTTGATGTTGTGGTCATGATGCAGGAATATGAAATCTGGTCATGTTCTTCTTCCCTTTGGAGATCGATGGGAGATAACTTCATGATGAATTTCTGATCTTTGAATGTTGTTGGAACTACGAGAGGACTTATCGTTGCATGGAAAGGCTCTAAGTTTAACTTCATAGCAGAGTCATGGGGAAGACATGTACTTACGGTTCTCTTGGAGAACATGCACACTAGCAGGAGAGGAACTAGTATATATTATGGGGGGCCATGGCCCCCCATGATTATTACACGGCACGTGTACAATGTATAAAGTTTTTAATACAACCCCTCCTTAATTGTATTATAATTTGTTTGTTAGAGAAAATTTGTAGAATCATTAAATGGTCAAGTGGTAGAGTGGTATGGTTATTATTTGGAGACCAGGGTTGAATTTTATCTCCATCAATTTTACTTTTTTTTATACGGTCTATCAATTCACTTCCAAAGTATCAAAATAATTTGATATAAAATTGTATTTGACTTTATTTATCTCTCCCATTATTTTTATTACTTCTTGTAAATGAAATAAAATTTATTATTTTCTTTTAACCATGAACTTTTTTGTTTCAAAATTTCACTTGATAATTTAGCCTTTTAGGATGGATTTAGAGAGGATTAAATTATTATATTTATCCATTTTAAAAAATAGCCACTGAAATTACCAATCAATTTGAAATTCTAAAATTAATAATAGATTTAAATTCTACGTTTATCAAGATTGAAAGAAGTTCATTTTAAAATATTAATTCTATTTAAAAATATCATTGGAAAATACATAGATTTTTCTATTTTTGAGCATTCATAATAGTTGTATACTCGACCCCTCCTTGATGAAATTCCTTGTTCCGCCCCAGCACATTTTCTTGGATTTATCTTAGATTGTGGGTTGATTGTTGACTCATTTAGTTGTTGACATCCGAGAACCGAGAGAGATGCTGATACAGCGATAGCCAGACCCGACTTGTTAGGAACCACAAGCCTTCCAAGACCGGTCGCTAGGATCCCTCACGACCAACTGAGTATCACTATGGACAATGTATTTTCCATAATATATCTCAAAAATTGTGGGTAATTATTTTTTTATATTTTAAAAGTCATTTGGAAAATTGCAATGATATAATAGTTTTTCGAAAGTTGTATATAAAATATGATGTAAAATCATTGTATATAAAAGTCATAAGTGTTTAAAACTTGTGAATTAGTTTCTTTTAAAATTACTTTGTAAAACTGCCATATGTGATAATTATTACGAATCAAGCTTATTGCTACCTTCTAAGCATATAAGGTCAAGGGACATCAGATTTTAATTTGGGGCTAAACATTGTCTTTAAGCTATACAATGTTTTATGTATTTTAATTATTGTTGTACCTCAATAGAACCTTAAAATCTAAATATAATCTATTTCATGTTTCAACAAGATCAAGTTATATATATCAAAAAGCAAAAGAGCATCAAATAGACTTTGAGAGGAGTTGTATTTCGACTCATCTCAACTTAGATTTAGAATAAACTTACCATATTATGTTGAAAAATTAAACTAGTCTTTTTTATAATGCTCAAATAGAATTAGAGATGAGATGCATAAAGAATTCACATCCATCCATTGATTTTCACGCAAGAGGCGTAATGTGATCATGCCTTCATGTCAAGAGAATGATTACCTTGTCGCCACAATCTAAATTGACATATATTGATAACTTCGTGGATCACATCATATTTTTCTCTAAATAATTTGTCTGCTCTCCAAAAATGTTGCCAACTTGTCATCGGAGTCAACTTGTCCTACATTAATGATATTTATCCATGACAATGATGATGATGGCACGAGAGGACCTTGATGACACCATACTCAAAATCTTAAAGATCTTCCCAACATCCTTCACAACGACATCATAACGTTCTTGTTAGCGTCTTCATCCTTTATTCTTGGTCTTCCTTAATTTAAGGAACGATGTTACTTGTGTTGATACAACCTTGTGTTCCTATTATGTTAATTTGGAAGTGATAACTTGGAGTCATAGCATAATAAAGCGGACTAAGCCATTGACAACAATTCGAATGGAATAAACTTATTTGATATCATAAGGTAGGAGGCATGGACTACTCCATAATTTTTATTGTTTTGTACATATCTATATAAAACTACGATTGCATTCAAATTATTCATATATCCACGGAGGTTTTTGTTAAAAAACAATAACTATTGCTTCAAAAATGACACTAGAAAGAGCAAGTAATAAAGTTCAATTACAAGAAAAAAATTAACAACACTCATGTTTACAACAAGATAGAATAAACATGACAAGTATAATGATTTTATTCTCACTAGAGGATGACTTCTCTTTTTCAATCATCATCGATATACGTCTGTATAATTCACACAATAGAAAAAACTCGTTATTGATTTAAAAAACTTTATCTGAGGGTGGCACGTAATACTTCAAAAACCTCCACCTGCACCATAACCATAACCCGCGCCAAACCCATGGCCAAAACCGCCTCCTCCACCGCCGCCTCCACCACCTCCTCCACCACCCCCTCCATTTCCACTAAGTCCATAACCGGAGCCGCTTCCAGAGCCATAACCTTGTCCGCCTCCTGCACCTCCACCACCACCACCACCTCCTCCTCCTCCACCACCACCATTTGCACCATAACCTGAGCCATGTCCAGAACCAAAACCAGATCCGCTTCCCCCACCATAACCACCGCCAATGCCATACCCACCTCCTCCACCATTACCACCACCAAGACCAAAGCCTGAGCCCTTACCAAATCCGTATCCAACACCGCTTCCAGTTCCTACACCACCACCGTATCCACTTCCATATCCAACGCCTCCTCTTCCGAACCCACCTCCAACGCCATATCCATGGCCGGCACCAAATCCACTACCATATCCAACACCACCTCCGGCACCCTTCCCGCCTCCACCCCCACCACCTGCACCACCCCCACCACCTCCTCCACCTGAACCTCCACCAAAGCCTGATCCGGATCCAGAACCAGAGGCAGAGCCTGCACCTACGCCACCTCCACTACCAGAGCCAACCCCCCCACCACTTCCTCCACCGGCACCTCCTCCCCCACCCCCACCCTTTCCACCACCTACACCGCCTCCTTGGCCATAACCATATCCACTTCCAGATCCAACTCCAGAGCCATTGCCACTGCCTCCTCCTCCTCCACTACCTCCTCCACCACCTCCACTCTTTCCTCCTCCACTAGAGCCTGATCCAGATCCACTACCATAACCAGAGCCTCCACCTATTCCTCCTCCTCCACCACCGCCTCCTCCCCCGGCTCCACCACCACTGCTCGCACCTCCTCCGCTCTTTCCTCCACCGTAGCCTGATCCGCTACCATAGCCAGATCCGCCACCACTTCCTCCTCCTCCACCCCCACCCTTCCCGCCACCCGAACCTGATCCATTTCCACTCCCAAAGCCATATCCGCCACCACTTCCTCCACCTCCACTCTTTCCTCCCCCTCCACCAGATCCAGATCCACTACCATAACCAGAGCCTCCACCCGCTCCTCCTCCACCACCGCCTCCTCCTCCGGCTCCACCACCACTGCTTGCTCCTCCTCCGCTCTTTCCTCCACCGTAGCCTGATCCGCTACCATAGCCAGATCCGCCACCACTTCCTCCGCCTCCACCCCCACCCTTCCCGCCACCCGAACCTGATCCATTTCCACTCCCAAAGCCATATCCGCCACCACTTCCTCCACCTCCACTCTTTCCTCCCCCTCCACCAGATCCAGATCCACTACCATAACCAGAGCCTCCACCCGTTCCTCCTCCTCCACCGCCTCCTCCTCCTCCGGCTCCACCACCACTGCTGGCTCCTCCTCCGCTCTTTCCTCCACCATAGCCTGATCCGCTACCATATCCAGATCCGCCACCACTTCCTCCGCCTCCGCCCCCACCCTTCCCACCACCCGAACCTGATCCATTTCCACTCCCAGAACCGAAGCCCCCACCACTTCCTCCGCCAGAGCCTGATCCAGATCCACTACCAGAACCTGAGCCTCCACCATTTCCTCCCCCTCCCCCTCCGCCTCCTCCTCCTCCTCCTCCGCCCGTTCCTCCTCCGACACCTCCACCATATCCCGATCCATATCCAGAGCCAGTGCCCCCACCACTTGCTCCTCCACCACCACCAGCACCCCCTCCAGCTCCACCTCCTCCACCAAATCCGCGGCCAAATCCGAAACCCCCGCCCCTCCCTCCTCCGCTCCCGCTGCCTGACCCATACCCAAAGCCTCCACCGATGCCGCCCCCTGTACCACCACCCCCTCCGCCTCCTCCTCCTCCTCCACCACCACCACTTCCTCCAGCAACACCTCCACCGTATCCGGAGCCAGAACCATATCCGGAACCATATCCTCCCCACGTACTACCACCACCTCCGCCTCCTCCCCCACCGCCACCGCCACCAAACTGCATGAGAATTCTCGTCGCGGAGGTGATGCCCAAGAAGAGCATCAACAGCAAAGCGATAGATGAAAATTTAGCCATTCTCACCGACTGGATTGCTTGTCCATCGAGGCAATGGATTCAATCTCTATTTATACTGCAACATCGGGTTCGCAAAATATATTAATGTTCAGGGGAATATGTGAGTGCATCACTCCAGCAAATCAGCATGTTCGATCGTGCTATCTTGTTTGCCAGCAAATTTAACTATTTTATATATAAAATGACATATTTATCTAAGACAACCATTGCTATATGTATACTTTCACAATATTTAACTCACGTCTAAGTACCGCCCAATTGATTTTTTCCCCTCATGGTTTGGTATAATGGAATTAGATATTTACGGGCATACACGATAGAGTGATCCTCTACTGTAAAATCTGTTGCAATCGCTCCAACTGTTCGATCTTGATCGAGCGGTTCGCACGGATTCCTTATTTTTTATAGGATATATTGTGGAAATTCGTTTGAACCCATCGATCAAGATCGAACCGTTCGAGCAATTGCAGCAAACTCTACAGTACTGCAAGAAGACCGCTCTTGCTTTATCTTCGGACATTAAATTCATATTGTAACTAACTTATACCATATCTATAATACAACAATAAATATTCTTTGAAATCATGAAAAGTAGGGATGAAAACAAACGCGTATACATTCGTATATGATCTTCTATTGTATTCATTTTATACATATTTTGACATTCGTATTCGTATTAAAATAGATGCGGGTATGGATATCACTTTGGCATTCGTTAATATTCGCATTCATATCCGTATATTCGTTTTCGTACATAAGCATAATAATAGATTTGTTTATAACTGTGTGTAACAACATTTTAAGATTGCATTCTCCGTTGTTGATATAATTGTTGTGAAATTACTATATCTTATAAATAAATAATCCTAAACATGTATATTTCAGTTAATTTATTAAATATTTATATTATTATTCGTATCCGATTCGTATTCGTTTTACATTCGTATTTGTTTTAAGGATGTGGTAACATATTTTCCACATTCATCAATATTCGTATCTACATGCACTCGTATTCATATTTTAAAATGGAAAGGATAAGATTATACCTATATTCATATCCGTATCAAACCGTTTTCTTCCCTAAACGGAACTCTCCAGTTTGAAAACGTAACCAACATTTTAAAAACTCCTAAAAAACACTTAAAAGAAATAAAGTAGTTGGATAAAAGTTTAAATATCATCCATGTAGCGAATTCCAAAAAATACATACATGTAATAATAAATTTCCAACAAGGTGAAACGAATTTTACAAGTTTGGATCCTAATGAAATCAAGAGTGGTATTAACAGCCAATAAATTAACTACATCGAGTTAAAATTTATAATACACATAATTAATTAGAAAATAACTAAATGTCTTCTACGTAAGTTTCAAAAAGCGCATCGGACATTGAATCGGCAAGTCTTCGATTTGGTCCAACCGGATCGGATTGTCAGATCAAACCGGTCGGATCGGTGATAATGTCAGCATGACATCATCATTCCTATCGACTCGAAAAATACCGGATCGGGCTTAATTTATTGGTCAGACTGGTCGAACCAATTTTTGAACCGATAAAAGTGAATACATATATGTAAGTATGCATTTATATATCAATGAAATAATCGTTTAAGATGTCAAATCTTTCAATAAAATGATGTGATTGTCTATTTTGACAAAAACTATAAAAGTTTCACATTTTCTAGAATTATATATGGATATAATATTGTAATCATTTATTTATAGTTGCTTCTACTAAATTAATCTAAGAAAGTATTGACACAAAGTATATTCCAAAAAAGAGAGGGGCATAACTTTTATCGCATAAGTTAAGAAGGGCACAAATGATAAAACCCTCATTATTTCATTATTTAAACCTTTATTTTTTGAAAATTTACCAAACCATCAAAATTGAGTCAATCTTAGTCAACCCAGTCCAACCATCGATGGGACCCGTACTACAACAAAATTGAGCTATAGTGACTATTTTTTCAAAATCCATTGCTAAATTAACTGCTGTTAAATATATTGTGATGATATTATTCGTTGCGAAATGAGTTTTGTACTCAAAATTAGCAACAGATATCATATTAAAATAAATGAGGAGACATATGACAAAATTTAGTGGTCTAGAATCATTGCTCTCATGCTCTCACAAGATTAACCCTACCAAGAGAGAGGGAGGGAGATGGTTGATCTTATAAGAGCAAAAATCTGTGAGAATGTGAGAGCAATGATTCTGGACCACTGGATTCTGTCATCTCTCTCCTCATTGATTGCAGGAGGAGAGAGAAGAGCAAAATCTAGTAGTACAGATTCAATGCTCCCATGCTCGCATAGTTTTTGGATCTCCCTGCTTAATTACTCTTGCGTTTGCCACAAATTCAAGGTGGTTTGAGGGTATATATAACACTTTCCATAATTTAAAGGTTTTTATTAGTTGTGCCCCGATGGGATATTACAATATCAGTTATACCCATTCCTTTTTTGGAATATCAATTTTACCCCTCCCTTCTTGTAAAATTCACATTTCTACCTTTCGTAATATCAGTTATGCCTATACTTTACCTCAATAGAAGAACATAACTGTAGATCTTGTAAGAAGGTAGGGACACAACTGATATTCCAAGAAAGGGAAGGGTTTAACTGATATTTCAATTTCTCATGCTCAACTAATATTCCAAGTAAGGGAAGTGTTTATGATTTGGATTTGATTGTTGTTTTAGCTTTGGTTACAAGCCCCCTCTTGAGTCTGTTTAATGCATTTATTATAATATAATCATATTTAATTATCTGTTATATTTGTTAACTGAATACGATGAAATATATATATATATATACATCTTTCTACTATAAAGTAAATTGCAAAAAAGTCCATGAGCTTTATACCTTATTTCAATGTCATACTTGAACTTTAAAAGGTAACAATATGCTACATGAAGTATAAGATTTGTCTCGATGTGATCCTTGACTATTGAAATTTCGCTGATTATTTATCTTTCCAACCTTACATTTCAATAGTCAAGTACCACATCGAGATAAATAATAAAGTTTGGGTACAACATTGTTATCTTTTAAAGTTTAGATATGAATTGAAATCAATTGTACAGTTCAAGAACTTTTTCGTAAATTACTTATTATTATTTTTGATGATTTTTCTATCATTTTGTGACATTATGCATCCATATTTAGAGTTAGAGGGACAAAACTATTTAAATCAAGCAACAAGTTAGCCTATGTGAGTGAAAGTAATAATCAAAGCAAAAAAGTACCATGTGGTATCATAGGAATTTTAATGGATGTTCGCCATCACTAGCACATTGTTATTCCGTCACAATGTATAACAACATGAGATACTAATGCAAATTGTTCGCAACATGTGGCAGATGATAGTGCCACCAATATTATGTCCATCCCATGTTTGTTGGCTTGGTGGCAAGTTCAAGGCAAACCTGCTATCATTTCCAAGTTAGTGGAATGTATGCCATTTTATTTGTCCATCACTTAGATGTCTTAGTAGTAAATGTTGGATCCACCTTCTTTCATTTTAACCCTTGGTGGCAGGTGGGAAAACTCCACTTGGGATTTGTGGGAAAATCCCCATTATTATGTGCTTGCTGACGGACATAACCCAACAAAAAAACAATAGAACACAACAAAAGAAAAATAGGACAACGACCTTTATTTGTCGTGATGTTACTTTTCATATTTGTGCATGTACTATGAAGAAGTTCTTTGGCCTTCTCCTCTTCCTCCCTAGGTTCTTGGTTGGCATGTGTTTGTGTTTCGAACATATGAGGCATTACAAGATGCGGCAGCAGGGTCTCTTGAAGGACGGTTGCGGACACCATCTCCATCCGCACTTTTTATCTTGTTTGATAGCGTGATTGTTTGGTTGATATACCAACTAAAAGAGTTTGGATTGTGTAGCCCCTTGTTTAGAAAGATGTTATCATTGTTATATCTCAGTGATTTTGTGTTGTGTTGGTTGCATCATTTTTTACATCATCATTGTGATTTTTTTCTTATTAAAAAATCTATGTGCACTTATGTGATTGTGTTTTGTAGTTTGATTTGCTTACTTGGATCATTCTTGTGGTGTTCATCTTTGTTATGTGCTCAGGTTTGTCACATGTTTCCATAATATCGATGAAAATATTCCATTGTTTATTTCTCGCCTCAACATAAATTAGGATCTCTCTCCATAGAGAAAGTTGCTTAAGATCACTAAAGTATTTAGAAGCCAAATTGTTTTTTTCCATACTACAAACTTTATAGCTTAGAATGAGTGATGAATCTATGATTCATCACTTCAAAAGTAAAAAATAGAGCCTTATTCCCGAGCAAATAGAGGCATATTTCCCTTTATATTGCATAAATAACATTCATGCATACATCCATAATTCATACATTTTAGCAGTCCATCTACATTCAAATAAGAAGCCAAAAATCCCTTGTAAAATACCCATTCACTAAAATAACCTCTTCTCTATAATATGTATTCCTTAGTTAATAATATAGGGAAGAATGCCAAAAATCCCCCTTGTAAAATAGTCAATAAAGCCCTAGAACCCCTGTACACTAAAATGCACATAAAGCCCTCATACAAACTCCGAATTAGGTCTACTTACTCTTTGAATACTACACATTAAAAGACCTTTAAAATGAGACTAATTTCATTGAATTTGGAGCTCGTATGAGAAAGTTGGGTTTTTGGGCCACTTTGTATACTACATAGGTGTATAATTGTATCTTTGTATTTATATATCATATTTGACCTCATCTCCGTCTTTGGTCAACATGAAACTTGTAGATCTCATCGAGATCTACAACTTTCATGTTTTGAGTTTTCCAAACTCGGCCCCCTCTTCTCTCTACACGTGTATTTTCCTCCAGCCACTCATAGCAGGCCACGTGGCGCCTCTGGTTGCGCCACGCGGCCCGCTTCCCCTCGCCTCATCCGCCTCATCTTCCAACCGTTGGATCCTCTTCCAGATCCAACGGCCCAGCTCTGCCCACGCGCGCCTAAAGCCTGCACCATCAGATCATTTCCGGCCTTAATCCACGCCGCACGTTCGCGCTCTCACCAGAACACGCCACGTGGCGCTTTAAAGACCGCTCGATCGCATCCACGATCCTCTGATCTCAGCCGCCTCTCCTTCCAGCGAGTCTCGGCCCTTCCATCAGCTCCATCTCCTTATCCAGGCCGCCCGCTCGCGCTTCGTCCGCAGCTCGCCACGTGGCTCCACCACAGCCCATCATCTATGCGCCCCGATCTAATCCTACCCGCCCGCCATGCTTCGATCACCACCATTGGATCACAAGATCCAACGGTGAAGACCTCGTCTCCTACCTCTGGGCGCCCTTCTCTCCCATGTCCCTTGCCTTGCGGGAGGGGCGCCCCCTTTCTATTTCCGGCTGCACGTCAGCCACCATCTACGTCAGCCAACACTCCCACGATGAGACCCACTCATCCCTCACCATCGCCAGCTCCCTCACGCTCCACCACCTCCACCAGAGTCGCCCCACGTCGACCACCTACCTCGCCTCGTCACCAACCAACCCACCACCTTCAACCTATAAATACGCCACCACCGGCAACCTTCACCCCCATCCGCCACTCCAGAGAGCTTCCTTGAGCTTAGACCTTCCCATTGGTGACAGCAATTCGACGCGTCTTCGAGCGACGAAGGGATTCTTCTCCGGCGAGATCCACGGCCGCTCCGCCGTGTCGCAGCGACTTCCACGAGCAGCTGCACGAGCTCGGGCGATCACCGGCCCTCGAGCGACGACCTGGACCTCAAGTAGGAGGCCCAATCCCCAGGTAAAACTCCTCCATTTCCCCTCTGATCGTTTCTTATTTTTATATTTGTTTTCTCCGACTTTATTCGCCGTCACCGGTCACTCTCTCGCCTCCCTTTCATCCCGCTGAGCTTCGCGTCGAAGCTCCCATCCTCGCTACACCTTTCACGACCTCCGACGACGCCTCTCGCAATATTCCGATCACCAGCTCCGCCATTTGGCCGGAGCTCATCTCCAGACGTCCTCCTTCACGCCCTAGGCCTCGCCGACTATCTCCATCTCTCCACAAACACACGCTCGAGCTCCGGCTCTCTCTTTTACACTTGCAGGTACCCAGCTTCTCATTGAACGGAAGCTCGCCGGAGTCATCTTCGAGCTTCATCGCCATCGCCAACCGTCCACCCTCCGCCGCTTCTGAGGCCACCGGAGGCTTCGTCGACCATCGACGCATCCTCTGGGGCACCTCCGACTCGCCATCGAACTCCACTGACGACGGGAAGGAAGGGCGGAGCAGCAGCACTTACGCCGGAGCCCCTCCTTCTCCTCCGCAGGAGGCGGAGGGCCTTCGAGGAAGAAGCTCCAGGAGCCGTTCGATCATCTTGATCAAACGACCTGCAATCAGCCACGTCATCCGCCGCCGGAGCTGCCAACGACCATGGGATCATCCTTGATTCCACGTTGCTGATATCGCTACGCGTCACCACTGCCATCCTTTGGATCGATCTTGATCCAAAGGCCCGCAGCCCGCCACGTCGACGAAGACCGAGCCTCGGCCCCAAACCTAGGCTCGGACGACCCGAGGCTACACCGAGCCTCACTCCAGACCTCCAAAGCACCCGACCCTCGTTTCAAGCCGCCGCAGCCATCCGAGCCTAGGCCACCCACGTGAGGAGCACGTGCGGCCTGGGTAATTTACACAGAGGCCCCTAGAGCTTTCCATATTTGCAAAGAGGTCCCTGTGAAGCTGAGCCTACGTGAGGAGCACGTGCCCTGTGGAGAATTTGCATTCAATTCCCCAGCATTATAGGTAATTGCATTTTAGTCCCTGTCAGCATATTTGCTTATTGTATTTTTAATTGTTTTTGTATTGCATTTACAACCCTGTGTTTGCACGCATCCCTAGGTTGCATTTTACTTCATTTTGCAAATCTAAAACTTGCATTTTGTTGAGAATTTTGTCCTCTGTCTATTGGTCCACGTGTCACATTTTTGTAATTTCAGTTGAATTATTAATGAATTAATTGGTGAATTTTTGATATATTTTGCCCAGTGACACCTTTTAATTTATAGTTAATTCGCTGTGCTTCCAAAAATCATCAAAAATTCACAGTAGCTTAAGGACAAGATTCTTAACATACCATAAAAATTTCATGTCATTTGCACGCATATCGAGGCCTAAATAAATTGTTGAGTGATTTTCTTAATTTAATTTTAGTTAATTCATTTCACAGTGAAATAAAGATCTGTCAATTTTCCTAGGTCCCTTATCATTAGAGCTATCTAGGATAATTTTAGATCTTGAAAACATTGTGGTTTGATATTTATTAAAAATTAAATATTGAAAATCACCCTGTCTGCTCATTTAATTCACAGTAAATTTATTCAGTGTCGAAAAATTTCAAAAAAATTAGTGTAGGTCATTTTCATCATCATTAACCATCTGGCCAATTTTCAAAATTTTTGGACTTCATTTGTTATATTAATTAAATTGAAACGTTAAATTGGCTTGCATTTTCCGCATGAGTCTGCATAAAAAGTAAAAAAGACCAAAAAAATTACTCCTCGAAAATCAACACTTGGATACTTGCTAAAATTCACCTAAGGAGACAGATGCCTCCCTGAGATCGACCTTGGACTCCACCAAGTAAAAAAAATATTTGCCGCTTAAAATTAACTTAACATTAATTGATAAGTGGTTTTTGACTAGCCTCTCGTATCCGACTGCAACGAACTATTAATTAATTTGAACATTAATTTGACCGAGTTAACTAAGGGTGCGGGGAGCTTATCAAAATGGCGCCGTTGCCGGGGAGGCACGGCTTAGGTTAAGTTTTGGTGAAATTCTGAGTGCTTGATTTTCTTTCCCCGGGTAGTCTGACCCCCGGCTTTTCTTGTGAATATTTCTTTGTCTTTTAAATTCTTGCATTTTTGTGTCGTTCTTTATCTGACCTCAACTTGTTTTTGTGCGTGGGACACCGGAGTCGAAGACGCTTCGAGGAACACGCATTCGAATTAGTTTGAGTGATTTGAGAGAACCTGTAATTCATTTATTTCCACATTTTTCGCATTTTTTCCAGCGGTTCCCGTTCGGGTTCTCGCGTGTGTAAAAATAGTGGAATCGTGTCCCCATGTGCTGTGTGGTTGAATTGTAATTTAGCTTGCACTAGCGGCTCCCCGAGCCAATCTAGGAATTGCTTGTGCTCGTAATCATTAGGACCACACAAATCACTTAAAAGACGCACCTAGACCGCAGTACTTAGTCAAATTAAACTGTTCTTCACGCTAATAGAACTGCCTGTCTAGGAGCGGCTTTCATCGCCTGCATTTGCATTTAGATAAAATTTTAATTCTGTTCTGCATCCTGCATAAAAGCGAAGGGATCACTGTAAGTCTCTAGAACTCAGCATAACATCATTGTTTTATCGTGCATCGGCTTTTTCTCGATTTCTCCCTCTGATTTTCACATTTATTAAACGGAAATTGGGACTGTCCGATAGGCGTGCTGTGTGGTGGACTTAATCAGTGATAACTTAACTTAAAATCGGGACTGCTAAACAGTATTGACCAAAAAAAAGAATAAAATTTGAAAAATGTTTACGGGAGATTAATCCCCGACCCTGTTTTCAGGCTGAGTGAGGGTACTTGAGTGTGTGTGAACACCTTAAGGCAGAGCCCAAATCCCCGCCTTCCATATCACGAGCCAACTGATCTTAGCAAATATTACGAGTGGGATACTTTTAAGCTCATTGACAAGTACCAAGTAGCCTTCGCCTTCGCGGGTAGATAGGGGCGAACCAGCGGTACTCTGCGACAAGGCCTAGCTTTGTCAGCCTCCGCCTGCTTGCAGGTAGATAGGGGCACGTCATTGAGTCCCCACTCCGGATAGGAGCGCAGAAAGGGAGGATCGGTGGTATCTTAGGCGACAGGATAAACAGGGAAGACGCATCCAGCTCTAAGCCGACTTCCCTCTAGGCTGCGTAATCCTTGCTATCTTGTTTGAAAAATCACACTTAAAAATTACAAGATTAATCAGACTCGATTTCGAGTCCTTCACTGTGTTGAGTGTGAACTCAGGGTTTTGGATTGATTTTGCTTGCTTCAGGTAGGGGTAAAACCCTGTCTTCTTCTCGTCACATCAAGATGAGTAATTGGGGAGATCTCGACGCATTATTCACCGATCTCTCTATGAGTCCCCCAAGTGACTCGTCTTTATCGGCCCAAGCGCACCTTGGACCACCCAGGACTCATGACCCTCTTGAGTCTTGGTTCCCTCATACTCAGGGTGGTCACTCTCCAACCAACCCTTTCATCTCCTCCGAGATTATCGAGGAAGATCATCGCCTCGGTAATCCTTTCCTTGAGTTATCCTCTGACATCGACCTTACTTTCCCCCCAGGACTGGAGGACGAGATGCCGCCAAAAGTACCACCAGATGAGGAACAAATAAAATAGATTTTTGCTCGCCTCGCTGAAGCCGAACAGAAGAATGCAGATCTCACGGCGTGGATGGGACAGATCATAGTAGCAGAAGGAATCGACCGACCAATGGTTGATACCTATAACCCGGCGGAGAACGAGATTCAGAACTGGTTGGCACCTGCAGTTCCCGCCCAGGCATTTGAGCTGAAGCCCCACTTCCTTAGTCTGCTTCCGAAGTTCAACGGAAACCTTAATGAAGAACCATACACTTTCCTCCGTGACTTCGAGTTGGTGTGCAACAATCTTAGCCATCCCAATGTTGGCCAAGATTATATTCGGCTGAAGGCCACCCCTTTTGCCTTAGGTGATAAGGCAACTCATTGGTTGAAAAACTTAGGGGTGGTATGCAATACCTGGATGTAGTTCAAGGATCTATTCTTGAAAAAGTTCTACCCTCTCAGTAGGACAAACCAGATGAGAACAAAGATCGCCAGCTTTGCCCAAGGACCTAGTGAACCTTTCCATGATGCTTGGGATAGGTTCAATGATTTAGTACAGAAATGCCCCTGCCATGGCATTTCAAAGGCGATCTTAGTCCAGACCTTGATCTGTGGTCTAACCCCAGAAATGCAGGGGTTAGTCAGTGCCGCCTGTGGAGGAAGCTATCTGAACAAAAATGAGCATGCTGTATGTGAAGGATATTGAGTATCCTCAAGCGCATCACGGAAGCGTGTTGATCGTATCGTATACGATCGGAGCAACTAGTCGTACTAGATGCTGGATGCAGCGGAAATTAAAATTTTTTAACATGATGATGAAACCACATGATCACGAGAACACTTCTCGGATCGTTTCATCAAACCACAAAGTACAAGGAATACCTCTTGAAGCGTGGTTGTGATCGCGAGATCCCAAAGTAGAGATCCTCCTATCTTAAGTCCGATCCACGAAGAACGCACTTGCGGGCGTGATGATGAGTCACGTTCCTTCCCGCAATCCTCGATGAAGATCCAAGCGATGGCTCCCCCGATTTCGTCAAACGAAATCCGTCATCTTCCTTTAGAGCAAGAAACTCCAAAGAAGATGGAGATCCACAAGTCGTCGAAGGCGAAAACCGAGACTCTCTCCTTTCTCAACACAAAGTGGACGTCCACTTGATGAAGAAGAGAAAGAGAGAGGGCGAGAATGAGAAAGAGAGAGAGAGTTGTGTCCTTGCACAACTCTTAATAATGTGCCATGGAGAGGCTACCCTAGCCCTCCTTATATACTAGTTTAGGATCCAATGGATCTCAATCCATGGGACTCATGGATCCAAGGGATATGCTTGGTCCATGATAAATCAATGGCTAGGATTTGTTGTTCAATAACAACAATTAATCAAGAGATAATATAACAAATGAAGTGGAGTTAACCAACCCCTAAAAAGGGGGGGGCGTCACCCATGAACTCTTCATGGGTGACGCCACCCATGAGGGTGGTTGTTTTCTTCATTTTATTTATTATATTATTCCTCAATTAATTACAATAAATATCCACCAAAATAATTCCAAAATTAATTTGTGAATATTTCAATCTTGCCATTGAAAAATATGTGAATCATATTCACAACCCAAACTAGTTAGTAAATTGCATTTCCAATTAATTAACAAATGTGAATCCAATCCACATTATTAATTAACAAATGCTATTTACATAAATTCTCTCTCTTATTATATGTATATTATAAATCATATTTATAACACACATATATCATGGATAGTGTTATCCACATTCTCTTAATCTTTGATAATTAAATCTCATTTAATTATCTTAGATAATCATTTTCACAATATGAATCATATTCATATTTAAGCTTGATAATTAAATCTCATTTAATCATCAAGTCCTTGCTTGGATATTTCATCAAAAGAATTATTCTTGAACCCTTTCAAGAATAATGTGCTTTCTCCGCAGATACTTGGAGATAAGGACAGGGCGATTGTATTATTCCACGTATAGTGACTTGGATATTGAGATATTATCTCAAATCCAGATCGTACGAACCTCCCATAGATGCTTGATTAAATCAAGACCGCAAATCTAATCTTCTCATTACATCTGAATCTCATTCAGACCAATGTCCAACACTTGGACTAAGATCAGATTGCTTCTCTACTGGAAGGAGTCACTAAAATCCAGACCTGTTTCATCACTCCCTCGGAATGGAAGCGTCATGGATATACAATCGTTTATGATCACATCACCCTCAGGTATTCCCAATACCTGTACATCCTGCATACTGGAAGACCCATGGTCAACCCGAAGATCAAGATCAATTTTATACTGTCTTCTTCTGGGTTTGATCACTAAGTTTCTCATTTGATCATTGGGAGTTGGTATCGATCATATACTTTCCAAAAGCATATATCATACCTAGGTCTTGATCATATACTTTCCAAAAGTATATATCAAACCTACAAATTCAGTCAAGCTTCCAAAGCGAGATGACCGTGCACGGAATTTGATTCTTCCCAATATCTCATGAGTGAGCTCATGTCTTCCGGTTCAGTAGTGAACCTGTATGATCCCTTTGAGAGATCGTATTACTCATATGCCCTTATATGCACACCAGCGCGCCGGTATATAGACCTTGGTTAGGCCATCAACCTATCGGTCTGCCAAATGTACATACTCAGACATATAGCAATACATCTGTCTCCGGTCAGAGGATGCGTGCCTATGCTGTGACAGCATTCAACATAGGACTTAGGTTATCTCGATCTCGTTAAGTCAACTCTTTGACCTAACTAATCTGACACCTCCGAATCTCTATTCCTATGCAGAGGACCTGCATCAAGAGGTCGGTCAGATATCAGCCTATGTGAGAAAGGATTGCCATCTCCTACTCAGGCTGGAGATCACATCTTAACAATCATTTGACGGTGCTTGATGAGTCCTCAATCTAACTCTTTAGATATTCATCCAAGCACCAGCCTCTATGATTCAATAATTGAATCAACAGCTGTAAGATCATTAAGATAGCCATGGTACAAAACCCTAATTGTACAGAGGGACCTATTATGCAAATTATTTATTCTTCATTTCAGATCAGGGAATGATATTCGCAATAATATTTATTGCATAATGGCTCGCCGTGGGCTCACATGTCCAACAATCTCCCACTAGACCAAAGAGCCATTAATGGGCTAATCATTTAAACCCACACTCATGTGACAATCATAGGCTATTTTAGAAATAACTAGGTAAGCTGATCAGTCACTCTGTTCCCAAAAGACTATGCCAAGTCCTTTTACGGCACTTGCATATCCCTAGGTAACAGTGCTCGCATCCAATACGAATGTTGCATCTAATGCAACCAATACTCAATCTAGTCAAAGCAGTTATAGTGTCCTTGACACTATCGCTCAATAACTATTATAACCAGTATTTCCATAATCCTTATTAGAATACCCTTATTTCGGGAGATCACTATCTCCTATGGTATTCGCAGTTAAGACCTTTTAGATTTCCATCTAAAAATCTTAATTTCTTGAAGATATTGTTATTACTGCAATCAAGTGTTCTTTCTCCATAGTAGGATTAGTAACAGTTTACTACTCCCACTGCATGGCAGATATCTGGCTTTTGTACACATCTAGCATACACTAAGCTTCTCGTAACTGATGCACAAGTGCAAGCAGTTCTAGCATCCACTTCCTCAACTCTTTGAGGTGCTATTCCTTTAGATAGGTCAGTACCAAATCTCAAGGAAGGAAGCCTTTCTTGGAATTTCCAGGAATGGAATATGTCCAAGGTGTACTACAAATGTGACAGTCCTAATACCCTCTTTTCTTTACTTCTGAACAACTTCAGAACTAAGATCTAAGAGGTATTCTTGAGATCATATCTCAAGGTATGGAATAGCCAGAATATAAAACACTTATTCTCATTCTTATATCATTCCAAATGATTAGGATATTATCTACATTTAGTACGATGAACACAATGGCACTCCCACTAAGCTTCACATGGTACATCAAGATTCTATTTGAAATCATAACATTTATAATTTCATCAAATCTTATGTTCCAACTTTAAGAAGCTTATTTGAGTCCACAGATGGATTTCTTTAGCTTTCACACCTTACTTTCCTCAACCATGAAGCCCTGGGGCTACTTCATGTGAATATCCTCAGAGAGGTATTCTTAGAGGAATGCAATCTTGAATTACATCTTTAAGATGCAACAGTCAAGTTGTGTAGCTAGGGTTAGCAATATTCTGATGATTTTAAGCATGGCCACTGAAGAGCAAGTCTCATTGCAAGCAATGTCTTCTCTTCCGATGTGTAGCTTATGACTACGAACCGAGCTTTGAAGGTCTCTACCTTCTCATCAGGTTCCCTCTTCTCTTGAAGATCCATTTACACCTTAATGGGTCTAACCCTTATAGGTGGATCCTCGAGGGTCCATATACAACATTTGTATATGAAGTCTACTTTAGACTTTATTGCTAATATCCATCATTCCATGTCATGATTCTTAGGAGCTTCATCACATGAAGTCCGATCATTGTCAGACTTGGCTGACACATGGAATACATCCTCAAACTTATTTGAAGAGGTATTAATGTTTCATCTTTAATTATCCTTTTAGTTTCCGATTTCAGGAGCCTCATTATCTTCTTAAGATCAAATGAGTTCCTTTACTTCATTTTCATCTTGATTCTCAAGATTCTCAATCCTCCAAGAATCACATTCTCAGAGATGAGATCTTTTAAGAATCTCAAGGTCATAAAGTAGGTATCCAATACCATACTTTATTTTCCTAATGAAGTAGCACTCTCAAGTGCTAGATTCCAGCTTACATCCATGGAACCTTATTAAGGATATATATTGTAGTCTCTACTACACATATATACCTGGAAACTAAGGGATAATTATGCTAAAATTCATCATTGATCAAATCATGTCACACATGATCCAATTGTATCTCCCTACAACTCCATTGAGTTTAGGTATATCAGGAGGAGTGAGATAGAAATGATATTCATATCTCCATAAGGTATTCTTTGAATTTTATCTAATAGGTACAAGCTACCTAGGTTAGATCAAATTCATTTCATCTTTCTTCAAACTTTGGTTCTAAACCAAAATTGTGAAATCTTTGAACATTTCAAAGGTTTCTCAGGTGAAGAGAAGAAGTCTCATATCATACATAATCATCAATAGATATCACATATCCATAATGTTTACTATGATATAGATGATCTACATACATCAATATGTATGAGATCTTGAATACCTCGACATCTAACACCATTCCCAGAGAAGGGTATATTGGACATTTTACTTCGAATACAATATTCATAAGTATGTAAGATTTGAAATTTTAGACATTCTAAAGTTTCATATCTTACTAGTCTATTGATCAAATAAATAGACAAATGTCCAAGGCTTGATGCCAGATCATTGTCAAATGATCTTCATCCTCCTATTGATCGTATAAGGTTTGATTTTCAGTATTAGAAATCTTAATGAACCATTCATTAATTTTCTAATTTTGTGGAGTCCACTAGATGTTAGATTACTATCTGAAATATTTCCATCATAACTCTTTATGATAGTTCTATCTCAGAATTCATGTTTATTTCCAACATTTAGAAACAAACAATGGGGTATTCTAATATCTAGGTCATAGAGACATTCTCTAAGACTAAGGTCTCTCCCACTGAGAATATGAAGTCCATCTATCCAACAGAGATTGCTGCAACAATTACATCAATATCCATGTAGATGACTATTAAACCTTAAGATCAAATTTCTAATCTTCTAATATATACATGCAACCAATTGCAAATGTTATTAGAAGATTGAGATACAATTGTCAGACTTTATCTTATAAAGTCAGAGTCAATAATTATATGTAGATTATTTTGATGCTCCATCTGAGTCCTTCACTAAGGATTTTAGATAGACTTGATAGTCATACTATCAACACATCAACTTATTGCAGTATTGGCATTCATCCAACTCTTTGGATGTCATATGGAAGTCACAGAAGTAGGTCAACTTTTTGACTTTCCTTCTTACTCGGGTCCGACCCATGCTTCCACTGTGCTCTCTTCATCTATAAACAACCATTGTTCAAGACAAAGAATCTCTTATGTTAAATTCAATGTAAGAGCATTTCAACATTTATACATGCTTCATTAAATTCATACAATATTAATATTATGAAGCTTCATGAATGACTAGAGTATAGATAGTAGAATGATGACACTCATCATATCTACATTCATCTTAACTCTTGGAGACTTAGGTTCAGGTAGGTATTCAAACATTTTGAATACATCATCTCTTTCGAGCCACCATTCTACATAATGCAGAGAACCATGTCATTCATGATTAAATGTCTAGAGCACATATGTATGCCAAAATATCTTCTTTTATTTTATAAGGATTATTCGACAATTACGATCACCATCGACATGTCACTTCCAAAGTACACTCGATGAAGGATCAAGACTACAGAGACATACGAACCCTAAGGCGATGTCTTATTGTCTTATTTAATTGCCCTTCCTCATTATGTTGAGGGGACTTGCACACTGCAACCACATACATTATGTGTCCAATTGCAAGTACAATATCTGGATCATGAGTCCAATCCAAGATATTTTACTGGTTATCATTGAGTATAACATTGAGTGGGTTTAATGAAGGATTATCTGAAATAAGAAATTTGCATAAGGGTATATATATTATATATATACATATTTTACTTTGATTTAGGAATTTTATATCAAAGTTGTCTTGCCTTGTCAACATTGAAAGTTCATTCCCTTAATCACTTTCAATGTAAGAGATATTCTTACCATTATATCTCTAGCAAGATCTGGGATCTCCTTTCCTATCTTTGTTGCATCCCAATAATATGAGAACCTACAACTCGGATAAAAAGAAGCGGGAACACATTCCACCTTGCAAGTCCAACTTGCATTTCCCAATTCGGTCTTTAACACCCGGGCCCACCACCCCTAAGATGATGTTGACCCGTCATTAATTGAACTAACCGTCAACAGGCTTAATACTCGCTATACGCAATCCAATATCGCCCCAATAATATGAGGACCCGATATTGGGGTCACTACGTATACGGCCTTACTCTTTCGAGAAGCAAAGAACCCGATCCAATTAAATCATGCACAGGATCTGTCACTTCGGACAGGCGTCTCCCATTCACAACAACTGGCGACGAAATCCTTTGCCTTGACGGGAGACCATGGATGTCACTTATGTGATCCTCCACCTCATATTCAAATTGTAATTAATTATCGTGAATCATATTCACATAATTAATTCTTCCAAGGGAAATACACATCTATTCAAAATAGAGTGTTTATTGGATATAATTAATTTAATCACATTAAATTAATCATCAATCCAATCATCAATCAACAAACATGTCTTTTACTTGAATAGTAGGTATATTCTCAAAATACGTATTATTCGAATTTTAATAATTAGAAAAATACATATTGTCTGTCTCCGGTATTATACAATCCCTACCCGCTGTCATGGCCAGTACCGACGAGAGTGGGACGGACCACATACGTTGCAACCCGCGACCCCAATGCTCTCCGACTAGGCACCACATCCGCCTCGGGAAAGGATAATACCAGATAGACCATCATGTATTTTGAGATGTTCATCGGTTTTTCAACCGAAAGTTATACCATATAGTACAAATCAAAACATTTTTGATTATAAGGAGATTTGCTAGACAAATCCCCAATCCTATTCAAGCAAAAGAAAGGGTTTTTCATGTAAAAGTTGTCCTACAACTATTGTAGGATAAACTATAGTTTTCATGAAAGCAATGTTTGTTGATGAAACAATGATCAGGATCTAATATCTCATCATTGTAGTTTAGGCAAGTGTCATTCAATGAAATAATTATTTCTTTAAATATTTCACAAATATTTATCACTAATTATTCCAGAAAATTAACAATTAATTTTCATCATGATAATTGAATGACATATCACAAGGTTCAAGATCAAAATTGTTAATTTCCAGCAGTGACCCCCAATCACTAAAATTAACTTATCTTGATCAAATTAAATCCAAAAAATGCAAACTCAGTTTCCAAAGATTGCCTATTTGATTTATTAAAGAACCCAAGTGATAATTCACGCATTTCAAGGCGGATTAAAACCGTAATCATCTCATTAATTACGTTCAAATCCGCAGTTCCCGCAACAGTGAATATAGTCATATTCAAAGAGCCATATCTTGAGCAAATAAAGACCAAATTTAGTAAACTCAAGTCCTATGGTTTCCTTGTTTAATGGGGAACAAAATCCAATTGAAAATTTCGTATTTAAACATTTTAAACAGTACGGAAAAATTCAATTAGACAGAGGTGCGAAAATTGAAATGCAACCCTATCAAGAACCAAATCGTCTAAGGTGTATGGATCATATCCAAAACCTTATTCGACCTATGGCTCTGATACCACTTGAAGGATATTGAGTATCCTCAAGCGCATCACGGAAGCGTGTTGATCGTATCGTATACGATCGGAGCAACTAGTCGTACTAGATGCTGGATGCAGCGGAAATTAAATTTTTTTAACATGATGATGAAACCACATGATCACGAGAACACTTCTCGGATCGTTTCATCAAACCACAAAGTACAAGGAATACCTCTTGAAGCGTGGTTGTGATCGCGAGATCCCAAAGTAGAGATCCTCCTATCTTAAGTCCGATCCACGAAGAACGCACTTGCGGGCGTGATGATGAGTCACGTTCCTTCCCGCAATCCTCGATGAAGATCCAAGCGATGGCTCCCCCGATTTCGTCAAACGAAATCCGTCGTCTTCCTTTAGAGCAAGAAACTCCAAAGAAGATGGAGATCCACAAGTCGTCGAAGGCGAAAACCGAGACTCTCTCCTTTCTCAACACAAAGTGGACGTCCACTTGATGAAGAAGAGAAAGAGAGAGGGCGAGAATGAGAAAGAGAGAGAGAGTTGTGTCCTTGCACAACTCTTAATAATGTGCCATGGAGAGGCTACCCTAGCCCTCCTTATATACTAGTTTAGGATCCAATGGATCTCAATCCATGGGACTCATGGATCCAAGGGATATGCTTGGTCCATGATAAATCAATGGCTAGGATTTGTTGTTCAATAACAACAATTAATCAAGAGATAATATAACAAATGAAGTGGAGTTAACCAACCCCTAAAAAGGGGGGGGCGTCACCCATGAACTCTTCATGGGTGACGCCACCCATGAGGGTGGTTGTTTTCTTCATTTTATTTATTATATTATTCCTCAATTAATTACAATAAATATCCACCAAAATAATTCCAAAATTAATTTGTGAATATTTCAATCTTGCCATTGAAAAATATGTGAATCATATTCACAACCCAAACTAGTTAGTATATTGCATTTCCAATTAATTAACAAATGTGAATCCAATCCATATTATTAATTAACAAATGCTATTTACATAAATTCTCTCTCTTATTATATGTATATTATAAATCATATTTATAACACACATATATCATGGATAGTGTTATCCACATTCTCTTAATCTTTGATAATTAAATCTCATTTAATTATCTTAGATAATCATTTTCACAATATGAATCATATTCATATTTAAGCTTGATAATTAAATCTCATTTAATCATCAAGTCCTTGCTTGGATATTTCATCAAAAGAATTATTCTTGAACCCTTTCAAGAATAATGTGCTTTCTCCGCAGATACTTGGAGATAAGGACAGGGCGATTGTATTATTCCACGTATAGTGACTTGGATATTGAGATATTATCTCAAATCCAGATCGTACGAACCTCCCATAGATGCTTGATTAAATCAAGACCGCAAATCTAATCTTCTCATTACATCTGAATCTCATTCAGACCAATGTCCAACACTTGGACTAAGATCAGATTGCTTCTCTACTGGAAGGAGTCACTAAAATCCAGACCTGTTTCATCACTCCCTCGGAATGGAAGCGTCATGGATATACAATCGTTTATGATCACATCACCCTCAGGTATTCCCAATACCTGTACATCCTGCATACTGGAAGACCCATGGTCAACCCGAAGATCAAGATCAATTTTATACTGTCTTCTTCTGGGTTTGATCACTAAGTTTCTCATTTGATCATTGGGAGTTGGTATCGATCATATACTTTCCAAAAGCATATATCATACCTAGGTCTTGATCATATACTTTCCAAAAGTATATATCAAACCTACAAATTCAGTCAAGCTTCCAAAGCGAGATGACCGTGCACGGAATTTGATTCTTCCCAATATCTCATGAGTGAGCTCATGTCTTCCGGTTCAGTAGTGAACCTGTATGATCCCTTTGAGAGATCATATTACTCATATGCCCTTATATGCACACCAGCGCGCCGGTATATAGACCTTGGTTAGGCCATCAACCTATCGGTCTGCCAAATGTACATACTCAGACATATAGCAATACATCTGTCTCCGGTCAGAGGATGCGTGCCTATGCTGTGACAGCATTCAACATAGGACTTAGGTTATCTCGATCTCGTTAAGTCAACTCTTTGACCTAACTAATCTGACACCTCCGAATCTCTATTCCTATGCAGAGGACCTGCATCAAGAGGTCGGTCAGATATCAGCCTATGTGAGAAAGGATTGCCATCTCCTACTCAGGCTGGAGATCACATCTTAACAATCATTTGACGGTGCTTGATGAGTCCTCAATCTAACTCTTTAGATATTCATCCAAGCACCAGCCTCTATGATTCAATAATTGAATCAACAGCTGTAAGATCATTAAGATAGCCATGGTACAAAACCCTAATTGTACAGAGGGACCTATTATGCAAATTATTTATTCTTCATTTCAGATCAGGGAATGATATTCACAATAATATTTATTGCATAATGGCTCGCCGTGGGCTCACATGTCCAACAATATGGAAGATCCTAGAGCAGATGGCGGAAACCGGCAGGTCTCAGGCCACAAGGGCCTATCAATTGTCTCCCTCAATCCTATCCAATGAGACAACTCGAAGGACTGTAGCAGATCTGACTGAAGACCTCATCCCCAGCATGGGGATGATTACCGACAAGCTTACCATGGTCGAGCAGATCCACAAGAGAGTCGCGGAGATGGAGTCTCTTTCGAGCCTTCCAAAGAAAGTAGAGGAACTCTCTGAAAAGGTAGCTAAAATCAAGCTACCTGCCCCTTCTGCACCACCTGTACCTGTACATCGAGTCCATCTTGTACAGGAACAGACACCGGGGTCTCAGAGAAGCTGGGATCAGATTTATACCCAGGAGAACCATCATGCACCCCCACAAGTGGAAACGGAATACGAGGAGCCTCCGCCAGTATACGAGATCAACGGGCTTTGGTATAGCCGTGACCCGATAGTCCGGCAAATCGAGATGGGGAAGGATCAGCCACACCGCCCATCCCCAGTCTACCAAGAAACCATGCCCGTCGCCGTCCCGCGCTTCCAGTCCAGGCCAGAACAGGGGCACCAGCCGCAGCAACGCACCTACCAGCAGGGGCCAGCACCGTCCCATCAACAACAGTATCGGCATGGCCAGCAGAGCCAATACAGGACGGCATCAACACAGCAGCAAGCCCAACCCACCGAATTGGAGTCCCTCACCTTGGCGATCCAGACCCTGTCTGATAGGGTCCAACAGATGCAGAATGACTACCTGGACATGAGGACCGACATCAATCGGGTCTCTCGTAACCAGGACCAACAAATGGCGCCAAGGACCCCAATTCCCGCACAGGTTCAGGCCAACCCAAACATCGTACACCAGGGCCAGAACCGACCTCGAGATCAGGTATATTATTCAGATAATTACTTATCTGAACATGAGATCCTTTCGTACGATAATGTAAATCATATGTCCCTCAGGAGCGGAAGGATCGTGACCATACCTGATCGGGCACGGGCGCAGAAGGAAGGAACCTCCGAGACTCTACCTGAGGAGAACTCGGAGGAAGAAGAGGAGGAGCATCACCACCATCAACACCGGCGGAAGAAGAGGACATCTGAGTCCTCGAAGCATCAGTCTCGCATTTGCATAGAGTCAGACGACATCGATGAAGAGCCCGCACCTCCATCTGAGGAGGATCGTCCGAAAGAAGCGGAAGAAGCATCACCGGTTTTGCCTCAGCATTTACTTCTTAGTCAGAGTCAGAGTCCGAGTCTGTAACAGAGTCAGAGTCATGTTAAGAACTCAGTTCCCGAAATTAATGAGAAGATTTCAGTTTCCGAACCTGAGTCAATAATCCCTTTCCCCCGAGCTCTCAAAGGTGGAAAGAAGAAAAAGAAGAAAATCCAAAAAGATGACCCTGAGATGGCTGAATTCTGCAATAAACACATCAAGGTCACAATCCCTTTAGATATACATTCACAATATTTAACTCATGTCTAAGTACCGCTCAATTGATTTTCCCCCTCATGGTTTGGAATAATGGAATTAGATATTTACGGGCTTACAAGATAGAGTGATCATCTACTGTAAAATCTGCTGCAATCATCCGAACTGTTCGATCTTAATCGAGCGGTTCGCACGGATTCCTTATTTCTATAGGATATACCGTGGAAATTCGTTTAAACCCTCGATCAAGATCGAACCGTTCGAACAATTGCAGCAAACTCTACAGTACTGCAAGAAGACCGGCTTCCCTTACAAGAGCATATACTCAAGAGTTAATAGAGCCAAATTAAATGAATAATCCGACAATCTCTTGCTTTATCTTCGGACATTAAATTCATATTGTAACTAACTTATACCATATCTTTAATACAACAATAAATATTCTTTGAAATCATGAAAAGTAGGGATGAAAACAAACGCGTATACATTCGTATATGATCTTCTATTGTATTCGTTTTATACATATTTTGACATTCGTATTCGTATTAAAATAGATGCAGGTATGGATATCATTTTGGCATTCGTTAATATTCGCATTCATATTCGTATATTCGTTTTCATACATAAGCATAATAATAGATTTGTTTATAACTGTGTGTAACAACATTTTCAGATTGCATTCTCCATTGTTGATATAATTGTTGTGAAATTACTATATCTTATAAATAAATAATCCTAAACATGTATATTTCAGTTAATTTATTAAATATTTATATTATTATTCGTATCCGATTCGTATTCGTTTTACATTCGTATTTGTTTTAAGGATGTGGTAACATATTTTTCACATTCGTCAATATTCGTATCTACATGCACTCGTATTCATATTTTAAAATGGCAAGGATAAGATTATACCTATATTCGTATCCGTATCAAACCGTTTTCTTCCCTAGACGGAACTCTCCAGTTTGAAAATGTAACCAACATTTTAAAAACTCCTAAAAAACACTTAAAAGAAATAAAGTAGTTGGATAAAAGTTTAAATATCATCCATGTAGCGAATTCCAAAAAATACATACATGTAATAATACATTTCCAACAAGGTGAAACGGATTTTACAAGTTTGGATCCTAATGAAATCAAGAGTGGTATTAACATCCAATAAATTAACTACATCGAGTTAAAATTTATAATACACATAATTAATTAGAAAATAACTAAATGTCTTCTACGTAAGTTTCGAAAAGCGCATCGGACATTGAATCGGTAAGTCTTCGATTTGATCCAACCGGATCGGATTGTCAGATCAAACCGGTCGGATCGGTGATAATGTCAGCATGACATCATCATTCCTATCGACTCGAAAAATAGCGGATCGGGCTTAATTTTTTGGTCAGACTGGTCGAACCAATTTTTGAATCGATAAAAGTGAATACATATATGTAAGTATGCATTTATATATCAATGAAATAATCGTTTAAGATGTCAAATCTTTCAATAAAATGATGTGATTGTCTATTTCGACAAAAACTACAAAAGTTTCACATTTTCTAGAATTATATATGGATATAATATTGTAATAATTTATTTATAGTTGCTTCTACAAAATTACTCTAAGAAAGTATTGACACAACGTATATTCCAAAAAAGAGAGGGGCTTAACTTTTATCATATAAGTTAAGAAGGGCACAAATGATAAAACCCCCATTATTTCATTATTTAAACCTTTATTTTTTTGAAAATGACCAAACCATCAAAATTGAGTCAATCTTAGTCAACCCAGTCCGACAATCGTTGGGACCCGTACTACAACAAAATTGAGCTATAGTGACTGTTTTTCAAAATCCTTTACTAAATTTGCCGTTGTTAAATATATAGTGATGATATTATTCGTTGCAAAATGAGTTTTGTACTCAAAATTTGCAAGAGATATCATATCTGTCGTTACATCAATGGCAACGGTTCATATAGCGACGCTTATCTGTTGCTATTTTTCAAAATATCTACTAACCGTCGCTAATTTTTTAGTTCAAAATTTAGCGACATTTAATTAAAAGTTTGAAAAATGGCAACGGATAAACGTGTTATGTAGATCGTTGCTAATGATCTAACGAAATATATGATACTCGTCACTAATTTCTTGTATGAAAAATCATTTCGCAATGAATAATATCGTCATTATATATTTAACAACGGTTAATTTATTGCCGGAGTTTGAAAAAACCGTCACTTTAGCTCAATTTTCTGTAGTACCGAATTTTATTTTCTTTTTTTTGAAATTAATTACACAAAATCGGTTGAACCGATCAGATCGGAGTCGGTTCCCGACCAACCAATCCAGTCCGATTTTTTAAAACCTTCTTGTACATCTAAAAGATCGCAATACAATCACGAATACCCATCTATCAACAATTATGAGAATTTTTTTTAATAGTAGGTTCTGTAATTTCGGGCGTTCGAAGCGTCTGCACTACGATTCGAACCCCAGTCCTTTAAAGTGGAGGCACACTGCTCTACCACCAAACCACTTCTTGGGTTCAACAATTATGAGAATTATTCAACCCAAACTGAGCTTCATACAATACCTAAATACATACATATATACATACATAATATACTAAGATAACTTAAATTCAATGGGATTATTGGAATACTTCTCATAAAAGTTATTTAATGCCTTTATTAGATTTCCATAATATATTATTCCTCCTTTTCCATAATACAAGACTCCTAAAATTTCAAGTTTTTGATCTATAAATCTCTCTCCATAAAGTATAACAGTACTCGAACTTTGCAAATAATTATTTTATTAGGAACTTGGGGTTATGATGAGCATGCTCAAGATCATCTTCATAAACATACTTAAGCTAAAAACTAGAAAACTAATTATGGAATTGCCTCAGAAATTACATAATTAACAGCAACATTGTAAATGCAAATAATATGGAAAATAACACAAACAACCATGGCATTTATATCGTGTTGAATAAAAAAAACTATAAAGCATATGAATAAAGCTTGGTAATACCTAAAAGTCTAGTTTCTTCCTAGGATAACACCTCTATGAATTTCTGCATAAGTCCAATTAAACCTCTTTTTATTGCAATTTTAGACAAAGAATATAAAAAATATTACCCTAAAATGTGAAAAATAAACTTCAATCCAGGAACATTGTCTACAACTATCAACATCTGAGGATATAGGACTAAATCTATGAGAGTAATTGATTTTATTTTCGATTCATATTATTCAATAAAAGTAATATCTTTTAAAATTATATATATAGGTTGATCTTGTGAGAGCCAAAATATGTAAGAGCGTGAGAGTAGTGAATCTGGACAACTACATTCATCTCATCTATCTCCTTTTGAAATAAATGAGGAGATAGATGACAAAATTTAGTGGTCTAGAATCATTGCTCTCATGCTCTCACAAGATCTACCCTACCGAGAGAGAGAGGGAGGGAGATGGTTGATCTTATAAGAGCAAAAATCTGTGAGAACATGAGAACAATGATTCTGAACCACTGGATTCTGTCATCTCTCTCCTCATTGATTGCAGGAGGAGAGAGAAGAGCAAAATCTAGTGGTATAGATTCAATGCTCCCATGCTCGCATAGTTTTTGGCTCTCACTGCCTAATTACTCTTGCATTTGCCACAAATTCAAGGTGGTTTGAGGGTATATATAACACTTTCATAATTTAAAGGTTTTTATCAGTTGTGCCCTATGGGATATTACAATATCAGTTATACCCATTCCTTTTTTGGAATATCAATTGTACCCCTCCCTTCTTGTAAAATTCACATTTCTACCTTTCGTAATATCAGTTATGCCTTTACTTTACCATTATAGAAGAACATAACAGTAGATCTTGTAAGAAGGTAGGGACACAACTGATATTCCAAGAAAGGAAAGGGTTTAACTGATATTTTAATTTCTCATGCTCAACTGATATTCCAAGAAAGGGAAGTGTTTATGATTTGGATTTGATTGTTGTTTTAGCTTTGGTTACAAGCCCCCTCTTGAGTCTGTTTAATGCATTTATTATAATATAATCATATTTAATTATCTGTTATATTTGTTAACTGAATATGATGAAATACATATACATCTTTCTACAATAAAGTAAATTGCAAAAAGTCCATGAGCTTTATACCTCATTTCAATGTCATACTTGAACTTTATAAAGTAACAATATGCTACATGAACTATAAGATTTATCTCGATGTGATCCTTGACTATTGAAATTTCGTTGATTATTTCTCTTTCCAACCTTACATTTCAATAGTCAAGTACCACATCGAGATAAATAGTAAAGTTTGGGTACAACATTGTTATCTTTTAAAGTTTAGGTATGAATTGAAATCAAGTGTACAGTTCAAGAACTTTTTCGTAATTTACTTATTATTATTTTTGTTGATTTTTCTATCATCTTGTGAAATTATGCATCCATATTTAGAGTTAGAGGGACAAAACTATTTAAATCAAGCAACAAGTTAGCCTATGGGAGTGAAAGTAATAATTAAAGCAAAAAAGTACCATATGGTATCATAGGAATTTTAATGGATGTTTGCCATCACTAGCACAATTGTCGTTCTGTCACAATGTATAACATCATGAGATACTATCGCAAATTGTTCGCAACATGTGGCAGATGATAGTGCCACCAATATTATGTCCATCCCATGTTTGTTGGCTTGGTGGCAAGTTCAAGGCAAACCTGCTATCATTTCCAAGTTCGTGGAATGTATGCCATTTTATTTGTCCATCACTTAGATGTCTTAGTAGTAAATGGTGGATCCACCTTCTTTCATTTTAACCCTTGGTGGCAAGTGGGAAAACTCCACTTGGGATTTGTGGGAAAATCCCCATTATTATGTGCATACTGACGGACATAACCCAACAAAAAAACAATAGAACACAACAAAAGAAAAATAGGACAATGACCATTATTTGTCATGATGTTACTTTTCATATTTGTGCATGTACTATGAAGAAGTTCTCCGGCCTTCTCCTCTTCCTCCCTAGGTTCTTGGTTGGCATGTGTTTGTGTTTCGAACATATGAGGCATTACAAGATGCGGCAGTAGGGTTTCTTGAAGGACGGTTGCGGACACCATCTCCATCCGCACTTTTTATCTTGTTTGATAGCGTGATTGTTTGGTTGATATACCAACTAAAAGAGTTTGGCTTGTGTAGCCCCTTGTTTAGAAAGATGTTATCATTGTTATATCTCAGTGATTTTGTGTTGTGTTGGTTGCATCATTTTTTACATCATCATTGTGATTTTTTCTTATTAAAAATCTATGTGCACTTATGTGATTGTGTTTTGTAGTTTGATTTGCTTACTTGGATCATTCTTGTGGTGTTCATCTTTGTTATGTGCTCAGGTTTGTCACATGTTTCCATAATATCGATGAAAATATCCCATTGTTTATTTCTCGCCTCAACATAAATTAGGATCTCTCTCCACAGAGAAAGTTGCTTAAGATCACTAAAGTATTTAGAAGCCAAATTGTTTTTTTCCATACTACAAACTTTATATCTTAGAATGAGATCATGGTTCAAGTAGGAGGATATGGAGAGCTCTCGTCGGTAGCGAGAGTGCTTGCAACTAGCGACGCGTGGAGGGTTGTACGAGTGGAGGAGGGCCACCACCAAGGGTGAGGACAGAACCACGAGAGCCACTAATCATGAAGTAGAGAGGGAAGAAATGGGTTAGGTGTTTGTCTCTCATCGCAAATGTGGCCAATGGTGCTATAGATGTAAGTTGTGCACTCATCGGGCTGGATCTTGCGTGCAATCTCCTTGCTACTTTGGTTGTGGTAAGGTTAGACATTGGAAGATGGCCCAAATTAGTTTCTAGCGTCATTTAAGGAGATGGATCCTCTTCCATAGGGTCTACTGCAGCAGAGTCTGCAGTAGGGGGTGTGGGTCGCTCGATCTTGATCGGACGGTTCTCACGAATTTGCACGGTAGAGACCCACAAAATATGTGAATTCGTGGGAACTGCTCGATCAAGATCGAGCGGCCCACGCCCCTATTGCAGAGTCTGCAGCAGATCCTACAGCAGAGGATACTCTCTAGCCGTTCAGCCGGTAGGAGTTCATATATCATCTCCACAGACTGCTATGCAGATCAATGCCATAGTGGGCTACCAACGGATAAAAGATGGACTCCTCATTGGAATTTCATCAGACGAGGTGTTGGACGTTCTTGATATCCACAAAGTCTTTGTAAAATTATTGGGCATCTCGTTCACTAGTATTTTTTCTTTTATGGATGCCAAAGCTTATGTATAAGGAGACTAAAGAAGATGGAGACCAATCTCAATCTTCATGATGAAAGGAGTTCATGTGTCATTTGGCATTTCCCTCAATTCACAGATGGGGAAGATTCAAACAGTAAGCTGAGGGTGTCCTGTATCTATGGTGAGTCCTCTCTGTCATGCTCAGTAGAAGCTCTGAAACTGGATCTAAGAGAGATTGAGGTGGTGATGAAGATGCCCGCAGATGGCCTTTCTCCGGGTTCATATCCGATGTCAACCTTATTCGTCTTCGAGGGGTCAGATTCCATGGTCTTAGAGTCCATTGTTCTTTATGTATGAGTCACACATCTTTCTGTCTGGTGGTTCATGTTATGCCACCACCACCTCTACCTTCTTCAGCTAGCCAATCCGCCTCAAGATCGTCGTCAACCTCAACGCGATAGAAACACTAGTTATGGGAAATTGTGGAGGATCCGTTCACGATTATTAATACCCCAATACTGGAAACTATTCAAAAAAGAGAGAGAAAGGTGGAGATCAAATCACATGGTTTAAGTCTCGTTCTCAACTTGGAAGGTGTTGAAACCACAACACAGTTGGAGCAATTACCAGTGTCGCCTTCTTTCATCTTAGAGCTACGACGCATTTTGGTTGCCTATTCGGTGCAAACCCCATTCAGTTTTTTTAATCGGTCATACCCAATCTAAACAAACTTGTTTTAAGCGAGAGGATCCTCTATAACATACTTTGCAGTAGGGGCTGGAGGTGCTCGATCTTGATCGAGCGGTTCGCATGGATTTGAATTTTTTGTGGGGCCCTACAGTGCAAATCCATGTGAACCGCTCGATTAAGATCGAGCGGTTCCAGCCCCTACTGGAGAGTCTGTTGCACTAGGGTCTACAACAGACGATCGACTCCCTTGCTTTTAAGCTTATCGATCAGAGAGGATCTTATGAATACCCATTCATCACTCTTTATTCTTATATTTTAGCTACAAAAACCTTTGCAAATACATGTAGATAGGTATAAATACAAATAATTAGCAAAAAGCATGCATTGTGTAAAAACTAATAATTAACATGTTTTTGTGCCAAAATAAAGGAATAAAGAGACAAAAGAAAAAGAGGGAAATATTTGGAATAAATATTGAGCGACCTAATCCCAAGGGAGGGCTCAACATGGGGCCTGACCGCATAAAAGCCAAAGTAGAGGGAGATAGGGGTTTATGTGTGTTAATTAATATGTAAATAAAATAAAAATATTTTCCTCACAAAAATAGATTAAGATAGGTTTGTAAATATTTGTATATATTTATAAATATAAAATCAAGATAAAAATAGAAAAATTAAAAAAAAAGAAACAAAAACATCACTCATGTACATAGTCACCATGTATATAGTCCATTCATCTTATATTTATTTAGCCTTATAAATAAATAAAATTAATTTCCAAAAATCTTGTACATATTTTATGTCTTATGATGTAAATAAATAAAATAAATTAAAATAAAAACAAAATAAAAATAACAAAATTAAAAATCAAAAATAATATTGTAAATATACCATGTATATTTATGTACATATCTATTTATTTCACCTATGTATAAAAATAATAAAAATAAAATAAAAATATCTTTTTCATTCCTTATTTATGCTATAAATAAATAAAATATAAAAATGGGAATAAAATTGTATAAAAATAACAAATTAAAAATCAAAACTAAAAACCCTATATTGTATATATACCTATGTATAGTACTATATTATAAATACACTATTTTTTATTTTGAAAAATTAATTAAAAATCACAAAAATAGAAAAAAATAAAATAACATTTTTCATGTTTTAAGTTATTATTAATTCGATCATTTTCTATCTGAAAATAAATAAACAAAAAATTGTGCTTGGCGGGGCTCTGATTGGTCCACGAGGGAAGGTTGACCCCCGGTCAACTCTCCCCCAGGACCACCAGAGCCGGGTTCATCTTGACCGACCTGATTTCACTATTTTCTCCACAGTCGACCCGATCGCCATTGACATTAACCCTGGGCCCCGATTACTCCTTGATCATTCCAGATCTTCGCCCGGGGTGGATCTTAGGGATCCGAGTTGCGTACAGCTCGCCCGACCCCTTCCTTCTCGGACCCCTGATCATATAAAGTCTCAGCTCCGGCGAGGTTTCACGCATCTTTGGACCTCCTGCTCGCAGCCAAGGAGCTCCTCCGGAGTGCCTGAGTGACAACCGAGTCCTCTGGAGTGGGAAGCGAGGCACGAGTACCCCAGGAGACCAATGATCCGGTGGCTCTGCCGCCGTGCGCCGCCGCGAGCGCGCCCAGCCTCGGGGAGATGACGCCCCCTTGCAGGCCATGACCCAGGAGCTCCCCGAGCTCCAGCCCAGTCGACAGCACCCGCCAGGTAACCTCTTTAGGCCGTAGAATAGCTTAGATTAGGAATTTTTCCGATTTCAGTAGAGTAGCTCCGCCACCTCCACCTGTTGTCTCCGGTCACCCATTCACCCATCCGACACCGCCACCACTTCCACCAGACTCCTCTCCACCTTCTCCGACCCTCCATTCCCCCTGGCTCGCCGCGGAGCAGGAACCTCGGCTCTCACCCTCCGCCGCTCGCCGAGAGCCTCCATCTGCCTCATCTTCCATTGTTTTCGTGCGTTGAAGGGTCGAGGCAGCTTGCCCTCGACCCACCTTGCTTCCTGTGCAGGTCACGACGTCAGGAGCGCCTCATCTGGAGGCCAACAGCTTGGGCGCAGGAGCTTCAGGCCACCGCCGTCGCGGGGCCATTCTGGTGGTTCTCCAACTCATCGGAGGCCGCCATCAGCTGCGGAGCTTCACGGCGGAACCTCTCCGCACCTCACGAGCAGCAGGGGTGGATCTCAACGCGTGTATCAGGCCGGCGAAGCTCGCCGGCCAAGTGTTCTTCCACCATTCCTCCCCAGCCGATCGACCTCGACGCTCCAGATCATATCACGTCCGTCTGTTTGCGGAGCTACAGCCACCGCCAGATCTGTGGAGGATCGATCACAACCGTTGATTCACCGAGGGTTCGGCCACTGCGTACGAGGACCGTCCGATCTCCACGTGGAGGGCCCTCACCCATTCGATCAGGCAAAGCGTTTCAAGGTCAAGGGCGCCACCGCTCTCACTCGTTGGATCTGCTATGTGGCGCACATCCATCCTTCGACATTTAATAAGGAGTATTTGCACTTAGGCCCCTCTACTTTTCGCATTTAGTTTTCAGCCCTGTAAATACATAGTTTAGTTCTTTTATTTTTGTAAAAATTGCACTACAGACCCTTCTTTTTATCAGATTTGCATTTATACCCCTGCCAGTTGTGGACACGTGCGTCGACACGTGATTATTTGGTGTATTTGCATTATTGGCCCTGCCTTTTTGCCCTGTTACGCTTTGTCTTTTTATTAATAGGAATGACAATTAGGTCCCCCAGGCCTGAGTCACGTGTTTCGTGCGTGGCCAGGGGGTAATTTGCATTCCTTACCCTATACTTTCCAGGGTTGTTATCAAGGGACCCAAAACTTTATTATAATTGCAGATAGGTCCCTGTGCACTGTTGCTTTATTTTTATTTTTAATAAAATAGCAAATCAACTCCAAATCCAATGGAAATTGGATACATGGCTCCTGCCATGTTGTAAAATTTTCTGGAATTTTTGGGGACATTTTTGTTTTGATTTGATATTTTTAAAAAAAATCAAAAATACGCATTTTCTTTACTGTCTGATTTGAAAAATCACAAAAAAATAATAAATACCTCTAAAAATTGCAAAAAAATTAGCTAGTGTGTATTTTGTCTTGCTTGATTTTCTGACGAAGTTTGGTCATTTTTCATCATATAAAACTCATAAAAATTAAAAAACACTAAAAATATTATAAAAATTCTAATAATTAATCTAAAAATCCAAAAACAATAATTAAGGTGCCTAAATTTTCCTTGTTTCTTTCTCTATACAGGAAAATTACCTCCAGGCTTATTAGGGATTTTTAGATATTTTATCTAAGTCCCTTAAGCTCGGCTGGACAATACCTCCTTTTTCTGTCATTGTTTCATTTATAGAAAATCATATAAAAATCAGAAAAATCCCAAAAATTCATTAAAAACAGTAGAAAACATAAAATACAAAAAAATCATTTTTACTGGAATTTTTGCTTGATTTTTGATACATTAAATAATTGCTTGAACTTGGTTATTCCCTTTGCTTCTTTATTCTCCTTATTAATTAAAAATCCAAAAAAATTTAAAAACACTTAAAAATCCACCAAAATAGTTTCTCTTTATTTTTGACTCTTTTTGACTACTTCGTAGGCCGCAAGGCCATCACGTGCTCCTTGTGTTCGACCCTGGTCGCTATACCAGGTTAATAAAATAGCAAGACCGCTATTGATTTTGATTTGATTTTATCTTATATTGGTGGTCTCTTTTTATTGATTGACACAACTGAGTGATTGAGGTCGCGACGACCACTTGGGACATACCTGATTACCTCGCTTGCTCGATTTTCGTGTCATCAGATCCATTAACACGAGACCCGTTTGTTGAAGGGTCAAGTGCTAAGTACCCGATAAGGGACATAACTCTGCCATGGGTCCCTACTTCTTTCAAACCTTTACCAGTGAAGGAGATCTAATGGGATGACCTCTCTGCTACATTCCCCTCCTTTAAGGACATTGTCTCGCCACTGCATAAACATTTTGAACCTCACCTTGGCTTTGCCTTAGCATGATTAGTGTGCATGGAGACTCGGGTGGAACAACCAGCAGCTCCAGCGGGTCTAGTGATCTCCGCCCCCTTATCTGTAAATGCTTATTTTTGTATTCACATGATCTTACAGAATTCATTTTGGAGGTTGATGGGAGAAGACTAAACAAGAGCACTACCTCTACCTTCTACAATAAGTGAGGCTTCGTCTTCCTCATCCAGCTCCACTATTGCGAGACAACAAAGGAAATTTTATTATCTCAGATCATAAGGCCCAAGTTATGTCGGTAGCAGAAGTGGTGCAAGCTTCGAGACAATCAACATGCTCTCAATGAAAGTTCTAACTTGGAACTTGAGGGGTCTAGTAAGACCCAGAAAAATGGAGCTTGGGTGGGACTCTACTAACTAAATGGGTTTATATTGTGGTCATGATGCAAGAATAAAAAATCCGGTCATGTTCTTCTTCCCTTTGGAGATTGACGGGCGCTAACTTCATGACGAACTTAAGATCTTTGGGTGTCGTTGGCACTATGAGAGGACTCATCGTTGAATAGAAAGGCTCGATGTTTAACTTCGTAAAGAGCCATGAGGAAGACATTTTCTTACAGTTCTCTTGGAGAACATGTACGCAAGCACTTGATTTGCATTCTCGTATGTCCGTGACCCTTGTATGTAGATTCTTAGATGTGATTTATGGTGGACCTCCATAATGCAAGAGGCACCTTCCTTGGGGTGGCTTGGTTAATTGGTGGCGACTTCGACGTTACTTTGCTTTTGTCAAACCATCCTCGCTCGAGGGTAGGATAGGATCATGGTTAAATTGATTTTGCTGAGCTGATTGATGATTTGGAGTTAGGGGAGACTGATGCGTCGAGCACAAATTACACCTGGAGAAACTCTAGGCCGTGCTCTCGTATTGATTGTTTCATAGCATCCGCGGAGCTTCTTAACTTTTTCTCACACTCGGCTTCCACACATATTGGCCTCGTTCAAGGTCTAACCACATGCCACATCTTTGGGACTCTGGCCTGGTCTCTCCCCCATGAGTTTTCTTCGGATTTGAGCGAACGTGGCTACGAGAAGAGCGTTTCAAAGATTTGGTTTCAAACCATTGGAACTCCATGGTGGTCTCAGGATCTGCAGCGTCATAGCTAGCCCAGAAGCTTTCTTCTTTACACGAATATCTTCGCTCCTTTAAAAAGGAGGTTAGAGAGGTAAGAAGGTCACACCAAACATATGTGGAGACAAAATTGAGAAGATTCGATGGGCTGGAGGACATTAGGGATCTTAGAATCAAGGAACTCATTGAAAGAGCAACTGCAGAAAAAATAACCTAGAAGAGATTAAGAAGCGGGACGTGTAGTGGAAGCAAAGGTCACGCTACTCTTGGCTCAAAGAAGGTGATGCAAACATATTTTATTTTCATAGAGTTGCAGCGGGAGGCATAACCTCAACTTGATTTGCTTGGTGGTAGAGAATGAAGGAGTGTTGAGGGAGATCATGAAATAGGACAAACAATTGCAGCTTATTTTCTTTTTTTCTCAAGAATATCAGTTGATAGGTTGTGGAGATGGTCTGGGCTTGAGGCTTCCAAATTTTCTGAAGAGTACGCAAATCATCTAGTATAGGTCGTCACATCAGAGGAGGTAAAAACTGTGGTTTGGAACCTTAATGTTGATGGTGCATCGGAGCTTGATGGTTTCCCCGTCTTCTTCTTCAAGGAGTTCTGGTCTTTGGGAGGAAGGTTGTTGCTATCGAGGAGGAGTTTACTTGTGGCAATGCAGGGATTGATAGACTCAACAATACCCTTCTTTTTTAGTTTCCTATGAAGGAGGTTTCTGAGTGAGTGAAGGGCTTCAGTCTGATTTCGCTCTCCAATGTAATTTATTTGATTGTCAAGAAGGTCTTTGCGATTAGATTGAACATGGCGCTAGAGCACATCATCTCACTGCTTCAGTCAGCTTTTATTCTAGGAAGATAGATTGCAGACATCTCGACGATGGTGAATGAGATTATAGCATACCGTAAGAGATGTAAGTCTGAGGGTGTGTTGTGGAGGTTGGTTTTTTTAAAGATTATGACACGGTGGAGTAGCATTAACTGTGGATGGCGATGGTGAGACGAGGTTTGCCTAACACTTGGATCTTATGGAGCAAGCATTGCATCACCTCAACTTCTTACTGCATCACCACAGCTTCTTACTCCATACTTGTTAATGGTAAACTGAAAGGGTTTTTTTTCCAGCCTCAGAGAGGAGTTAAACAGTGGTGCCCCCTTGCTCTTCGTCGTGGTGGGTGTTTGGTGCTTGTAAAGGGCATGCTCTCGATTATTCATGTCTTCTTCATGCCATCTCGTCTACTCCGTGTTTGTATCATACATCGACTGGATATGATCATGCAGATATTTCTTTGGGGTGAAATAGGCCAGGATGGGTCTAGAATATCTGGATTACACCTAGTGGACTGGGAGATGGTTTTGACAAAATTAGCTGGTGGCTTAGGGATCACCCTTATGAAATCCATGAGTGAGGCTTTTCTATTGAAATGGGTTATCAAGATTTGGAGCAAAAGTGAAGACTTGTATTGCAGACTCATCCACAACATCTACAACATTGTGTCCATGCAACATATTTGTCACCTTTCACCGTTCTAGAAAGCCATCAATTCAGTGTTAATTCACTTCTAGGATATCTTCCATTTGATGTTGGGTGATGGTAACTCCTTCCTTTATTTTTTTGGACCGACTGTTGGACTGGTGAGGGTCCTCTCTCCTCTTGATTCCCCGCTTATTCTCTTTGGCTGTTAACAAATCTGTCTGAGTTGTGGATTGCTGGGTTGATGTAAACTGGATGCCTACCTTCATTGCAGATTTTTCTATTCAAGATTTCCTTCTTTTGGATTCCTTAAAACAAATTGATAGACCATCGGATGGACATGGCCAGTGGGTGTGGAAGGACAACTCATTTTTCAGTAAAACAAGCCAGAGCTATCACCAAATCGCCTCCACCAAGATTAGTTGCTTTGGTTGACTGCAACCTTACATGAGAGCTAAAGTTGTCAAGCGGAATCAAAATTTTTAACACGAGACCCGTTCATTGAAGGGTAAGTGTTAAGGACCTGATAAGGGACATAGCTCCCCCATGAGTCCCTACTTATTTCAAACCGTTACCAGTGAAGGAGATCTAATGGGACAACCTCTCTACTGCATTCCCTTCCTTTAAGGACATTGTTCCGCCACTGCATAAGCATTTAGAACCTCACCTCAGCTTTGCCTTAGCGTGATTTATGTGCATGGAGACTCGGGTGGAACATCCAGCAACTCTAGCGATACTAGTGATCTCCACCCCCTTTATCTATAGATGCTTATTTTTGGGGTTCACACGATCTTACGGATACCATTTCGGAGTTGATGGTAGAGGACCAAATAAGCGCACTACCTCTACCTTCTGCAATGAGTGAGGCTTCGGCTTCCTCATCCAGCTTTACTGTTGCGAGGAAGGAGAGAAGGAAAAGATACATAGAGAGAAAATGGTCAAGGGAATCAACAAAGGGAATTTTATTATCTCAGATCATAAGTCCCAAGTTATGTCCGTAGCAGGAGTGGTGCGATCCTCGAGACAATCAACGTGCTCTGAATGAAAGTTTCTAGTATGACCCAGAAAAATGGAGCTCGGGTAGGACTTTGTCAATCGAATGGGTTGATGTTGTGGTCATGATGCAGGAATATGAAATCTGGTCATGTTCTTCTTCCCTTTGGAGATCGATGGGAGATAACTTCATGATGAATTTCAGATCTTTGAATGTTGTTGGCACTACGAGAGGACTTATCGTTGCATGGAAAGGCTCTAGGTTTAACTTCATAGCAGAGTCATGGGGAAGACATGTACTTACAGTTCTCTTGGAGAACATGCACACTAGCAGGAGAGGAACTAATATATATTATGGGGGGCCATGGCCCCCCATGATTATTACACGTCACATGTACAATGTATAAAGTTTTTAATACGACCCCTCCTTAATTGTATTATAATTTGTTTGTTAAAGAAAATTTGTAGAATCATTAAATGGTCAAGTGGTAGAGTGGTATGGTTATTATTTGGAGACCAGGGTTGAATTTTATCTCCATCAATTTTACTTTTTTATATGGTCTATCAATTCACTTCCAAAGTATCAAAATAATTTGATATAAAATTGTATTTGAGTTTATTTATCTCTCCCTTTATTTTTATTACTTCTTGTAAATGAAATAAAATTTATTATTTTCTTTTAACCATGAACTTTTTTGTTTCAAAATTTCACTTGATAATTTAGCCTTTTAGGATGGATTTAGAGAGGATTAAATTATTATATTTATCCATTTTAAAAAATAGCCACTGAAATTACCAATCAGTTTGAAATTCTAAAATTAATAATAGATTTAAATTCTACGTTTATCAAGATTGAAAGAAGTTCATTTTAAAATATTAATTCTATTTAAAAATATCATTGGAAAATACATAGATTTTTCTATTTTTGAGCATTCATAATAGTTGTATACTCGACCCCTCCTTGATGAAATTCCTTGTTCCGCCCCAGCACATTTTCTTGGATTTATCTTAGATTGTGGGTTGATTGTTGACTCATTTAGTTGTTGACATCCGAGAACCGAGAGGGATGCTGATACAGCGATAGCCAGACCCGACTTGTTAGAAACCACAAGCCTTCCAAGACCGGTCGCTAGGATCCCTCACGACCAACTGAGTATCACTATGGACAATGTATTTTTCATAATATATCTCAAAAATTGTGGGTAATTATTTTTTTATATTTTAAAAGTCATTTGGAAAATTGCAATGATATAATAATTTTTCGAAAGTTATATATAAAATATGATGTAAAATCATTGTATATAAAAGTCATAAGTGTTTAAAACTTGTGAATTAGTTTCTTTTAAAATTATTTTGTAAAACTGCCATATGTGATAATTTATTACGAATGAAGCTTATTGCTACCTTCTAAGCATATAAGGTCAAGGGACATCAGATTTTAATTTGGGGCTAAACATTGTCTTTAAGCTATACAATGTTTTATGTATTTTAATTATTGTTGTACCTCAATAGAACCTTAAAATCTAAATATAATCTATTTCATGTTTCAACAAGATCAAGTTATATATATCAAAAAGTAAAAGAGCATCAAATAGACTTTGAGAGGAGTTGTATTTCGACTCATCTCAACTAGATTTAGAATAAACTTACCATATTATGTTGAAAAATTACAACTAGTCTTTTTTATAATGCTCAAATAGAATTAGAGATGAGATGCATAAAGAATTCACATCCATCCATTGATTTTCACGCAAGAGGCGTAATGTGATCATGCCTTCATGTCAAGAGAATGATTACCTTATCGCCACAATCTAAATTGACATATATTGATAACTTCGTGGATCACATCATATTTTTCTCTAAATAATGTGTCTGCTCTCCAAAAATGTTGTCAACTTGTCATCGGAGTCAACTTGTCCTACATTAATGATATTTATCCATGAAAATATTGATGATGGCACGAGAGGACCTTGATGACACCATACTCAAAATCTTAAAGATCTTCCCAACATCCTTCACAACGACATCATAACGTTCTTGTTAGCGTCTTCATCCTTTAGTCTTGGTCTTCCTTAATTTAAGGAACGATGTTACTTGCGATGATACAACCTTGTGTTCCTATTATGTTAATTTGGAAGTGATAACTTGGAGTCATAGCATAATAAAGCGGACTAAGCCATTGACAATAACTCGAATGGAATAAACTTATTTGATATCATAAGGTAGGAGGCATGGAGTACTCCATAATTTTTATTGTTTTGTACATATCTATATAAAACTATGATTGCATTCAAATTATTCATATATCCAAGGAGGTTTTTGTTAAAAAAACAATAACTATTGCTTCAAAAATGACACAAGAAAGAGCAAGTAATAAAGTTCAATTACAAGAAAAAAATTAACAACACTCATGTTTACAACAAGATAGAATAAACATGATAAGTATAATGATTTTATTCTCACTTGAGGATGACTTCTCCTTTTCAATCATCATCGATATACGTCTGTATAATTCACACAATAGAAAAAACTCGTTATTGATTTAAAAAAACTTTATCTGAGGGTGGCACGTAATACTTCAAAAACCTCCACCTGCACCATAACCATAACCCGCGCCAAACCCATGGCCAGAACCGCCTCCTCCACCGCCGCCTCCACCACCTCCTCCACCGCCCCTCCATTTCCACTAAGTCCATAACCGGAGCCGCTTCCAGAGCCATAACCTTGTCCGCCTCCTGCACCTCCTCCACCACCACCACACCTCCTCCTCCTCCACCACCACCATTTGCACCATAACCTGAGCCATGTCCAGAACCAAAACCAGATCCGCTTCCCCCACCATAACCACCGCCAATGCCATACCCACCTCCTCCACCATTACCACCACCAAGACCAAAGCCTGAGCCCTTACCAAATCCGTATCCAACACCGCTTCCAGTTCCTACACCACCACCGTATCCACTTCCAGATCCAACGCCTCCTCTTCCGAACCCACCTCCAATACCATATCCATGGCCGGCACCAAATCCACTACCATATCCAACACCACCTCCGGCACCCTTCCCGCCTCCACCCCCACCACCTGCACCATCCCCACCACCGCCATTTCCTCCACTTGAACCTCCAGCAAAGCCTGATCCGGATCCAGAACCAGAGGCAGAGCCTGCACCTACTCCACCTCCACTACCAGAGCCAACCCCCCCACCACTTCCTCCACCGGCACCTCCTCCCCCACCCCCACCCTTTCCACCACCTACACCGCCTCCTTGGCCATAACCATATCCACTTCCAGATCTGGCTCCAGAGCCATTACCACTGCCTCCTCCTCCTCCACTACCTGCTCCACCACCTCCACTCTTTCCTCCTCCACTAGAGCCTGATCCAGATCCACTACCATAACCAGAGCCTCCACCTATACCTCCTCCTCCACCACCGCCTCCTCCCCCGGCTCCACCACCACTGCTCGCACCTCCTCCGCTCTTTCCTCCACCGTAGCCTGATCCGCTACCATAGCCAGATCCGCCACCACTTCCTCCTCCTCCACCCCCACCCTTCCCGCCACCCGAACCCGATCCATTTCCACTCCCAAAGCCATATCCGCCACCACTTCCTCCACCTCCACTCTTTCCTCCCCCTCCACCAGATCCATATCCACTACCATAACCAGAGCCTCCACCCGCTCCTCCTCCACCACCGCCTCCTCCTCCGGCTCCACCACCACTGCTAGCTCCTCCTCCGCTCTTTCCTCCACCGTAGCCTGATCCGCTACCATAGCCAGATCCACTACCACTTCCTCCGCCTCCACCCCCACCCTTCCCGCCACCCGAACCTGATCCATTTCCACTCCCAAAGCCATATCCGCCACCACTTCCTCCACCTCCACTCTTTTCTCCCCCTCCACCAGATCCAGATCCACTACCATAACCAGAGCCTCCACCCGTTCCTCCTCCACCGCCTCCTCCTCCTCCGGCTCCACCACCACTGCTGGCTCCTCCTCCGCTCTTTCCTCCACCATAACCTGATCCGCTACCATATCCAGATCCGCCACCACTTCCTCCGCCCCCACCCTTCCCACCACCCGAACCTGATCCATTTCCACTCCCAGAACCGAAGCCCCCACCACTTCCTCCGCTAGAGCCTGATCCAGATCCACTACCAGAACCTGAGCCTCCACCATTTCCTCCCCTCACCCTCCGCCTCCTCCTCCTCCTCCTCCTCCTCCGCCCGTTCCCCCTCCGACACCTCCACCATATCCCGATCCATATCCAGAGCCAGTGCCCCCACCACTTGCTCCTCCACCACCACCACCAGCACCCCCTCCAGCTCCACCTCCTCCACCAAATCCGCGGCCAAATCCGAAACCCCCGCCCCTCCCTCCTCCGCTCCCGCTGCCTGACCCATACCCAAAGCCTCCACCGATGCCGCCCCCTGTACCACCACCCCCTCCGCCTCCTCCTCCTCCACCACCACCACTTCCTCCAGCAACACCTCCACCGTATCCGGAGCCAGAACCATATCCGGAACCATATCCTCCCCACGTACTACCACCACCTCCGCCTCCTCCCCCACCGCCACCGCCACCAAACTGCATGAGAATTCTCGTCGCGGAGGTGATGCCCAAGAAGAGCATCAACAGCAAAGCGATAGATGAAAATTTAGCCATTCTCACCGACTGGATTGCTTGTCCATCGAGGCAATGGATTCAATCTCTATTTATACTGCAACATCGGGTTCGCAAAATTGATTAATGTTCAGGGGAATATGTGAGTGCATCACTCCAGCAAATCAGCATGTTCGATCGTGCTATCTTGTTTGCCAGCAAATTTAACTATTTTATATATAAAATGACATATTTATCTAAGACAACCATTGCTATAGGTATACTTTCACAATATTTAACTCACGTCTAAGTACCGCTCAATTGATTTTTCCCCCTCATGGTTTGGTATAATGGAATTAGATCTTTACGGCTTACAAGATAGAGTGATCATCTACTGCAAAATCTGTTGCAATCACTCGAACTGTTCGATCTTGATCGAGCGGTTCGCACGGATTCCTTATTTTTATAGGATATACCGTGGAAATTCGTTTAAACCCTCGATCAAGATCGAACCGTTCGAGCAATTGCAGCAAACTCTACAGTACTGCAAGAAGACCGGCTTCCCTTACAAGAGCATATACTCAAGAGCTAATAGAGCCAAATTAAATGAATAATCCGACAATCTCTTGCTTTATCTTCCGACATTAAATTCATATTGTAACTAACTTATACCATATCTTTAATACAACAATAAATATTCTTCGAAATCATGAAAAGTAGGGATGAAAACAAACACGTATACATTCGTATATGATCTTCTATTGTATTCGTTTTATACATATTTTGACATTCGTATTCGTATTAAAATAGATGCGGGTATCACTACAACAAAATTTAGCTATAGTGACGGTTTTGAAGAAATCCGTTACTAAATGAGTCGTTGTTAAATATATAATGACGATATTATTCGTTGCGAAGTGAGTTTTCGTACTCAAAATTAGCAACGAATATCATATCTATCGTTATATTATTAGCAACGGTCCACATAGCGACGCTTATCCGTTGCTATTTTTCAAAATATCAACTAATCGTCGCTATTTTTTTAGTCCAAAATTTAGCGACGATTAGTTAAAATTTTGAAAAATAGCAGCGAATAAGCATCGTTATGTGGACTGTTGCAAATGATACAACAACAGATATGATATTTTTTTGATAATTTTGAGTACGAAAACTCATTTCAACGAATAATATCGTCATTATATATTTAACAACGGCTAATTTAGTGACGGAATTTTTCAAAACTGTCACTATAGCTCAATTTTTTGTAGTGTATGGATATCATTTTAGCATTCGTTAATATTCACATTCATATTCGTATATTCGTTTTCGTACATAAGCATAATAATATATTTGTTTATAAAACATTTTAAGATTGCATTCTCCGTTGTTGATATAATTGTTGTGAAATTACTATATCTTATAAATAAATAATCCTAAACAGGTATATTTCAGTTAATTTATTAAGTATTTATATTATTATTCGTATCCGATTCGTATTCGTTTTACATTTGTATTTGTTTTAAGGACGTGGTAACATATTTTTCACATTCGTCAATATTCGTATCTACATGCACTCGTATTCATATTTTAAAATGGCCAAGGATATGATTATACCTATATTCGTATCCGTATCAAACCGTTTTCTTCCCTAAACGGAACTCTCCATTTTGAAAATGTAACCAACGTTTTAAAAACTCCTAAAAAACACTTAAAAGAAATAAAGTAGTTGGATAAAAGTTTAAATATCATCCATGTAGCGAATTCCAAAAAATACATACATGTAATAATAAATTTCCAATAAGGTGAAACGAATTTTACAAGTTTGGATCTTAATGAAATCAAGAGTAGTCTTAACAGCCAATAAATTAACTACATCGAGTTAAAATTTATAATACACATAATTAATTAGAAAATAACTAAATGTCTTCTACGTAAGTTTCAAAAAGCGCATCGGACATTGAATCGGCAAGTCTTTGATTTGGTCCAACCGGATCGGATTGTCAGATCAAACCGGTCGGATCGGTGATAATGTCAGCATGACATCATCATTCCTGTCGACTCGAAAAATACCGGATCGGGCTTAATTTATTGGTCAGACTGGTCGAACCAATTTTTGAACCGATAAAAGTGAATACATATATGTAAGTATGCATTTATATATCAATGAAATAATCGTTTAAGATGTCAAATCTTTCAATAAAATGATGTGATTGTCTATTTTGACAAAAACTATAAAAGTATCACATTTTCTAGAATTATATATGGATATAATATTGTAATCATTTATTTATAGTTGCTTCTACTAAATTACTCTAAGAAAGTATTGACACAAAGTATATTCCAAAAAAGAGAGGGGCATAACTTTTATCGCATAAGTTAAGAAGGGCACAAATGATAAAACCCTCATTATTTCATTATTTAAACCTTTATTTTTTGAAAATTTACCAAACCATCAAAATTGAGTCAATCTTAGTCAACCCAGTACTACAACAAAATTGAGCTATAGTGACTATTTTTTCAAAATCCATTGCTAAATTAGCTGCTGTTAAATATATAGTGATGATATTATTCGTTGCGAAATGAGTTTTGTACTCAAAATTAGCAACAGATATCATATTTGTCGTTACATCAATGGGAACGGTCCATATAGCGACGCTTATCCGTTGTTATTTTTAAAAATATCAACTAACCGTCACTAATTTTTTAGTTCAAAATTTAACGACGATTAATTAGAAGTTTGAAAAATGGTAACGGATAAGCGTCGTTATGTAGATTGTTGCTAATGATCTAACGAAATATATGATATTCGTCGCTAATTTCTAGTACGAAAAATCATTTCGCAACGAATAATATCGTCATTATATATTTAACGGTTAATTTAGTGGCGGAGTTTGAAAAAACCGTCACTACAGCTCAATTTTTTGTAGTGTCAAATTTTATTTTCTTTTTTTTTGAAATTAATTACACAAAATCGGTTCAAACTGATCAGATCAGAGTCGGTTCCCGACCGACCAATCCGGTCCGATTTTTAAAAACCTTCTTGTACGTCTAAAAGATCGCAGTACAATCACGAATACCCATCTATCAACAATTATGAGAATTTTTTAAATAGTGGGCCCTGTAATTTCGGACGTTCGAAGCGTCTCCATTGCGATTCGAACCCCAGTCCTTTAAAGTGGAGGCACACTGCTCTACCACCAAACCACTTCTTGGGTTCAGCAATTATGAGAATTATTCAACCCAAACTGAGCTTCATACAATACCTAAATACATACATATATACATACATAATATACTAAGATAACTTAAATTCAATGGGATTATTGCAATACTTCTCATAAAAGTTATTTAATGCCTTTATTAGGTTTTCATAATATATTAATCCTCCTTTTCCATAATACAAGACTCCTAAATTTTCAAGTTTTTGATCTATAGATCTCTCTCCATAAAGTATAACAGTACTCGAGCTTTGCAAATAATTATTTTATTAGGAACTTGCAAGAGTTAAGTAGAGGTTATGATGTGCATGCTCAAGATCATCTTCATAAACATACTTAAGCTAAAAACTAGACAAACTAATTATGGAATTGCCTCAGAAATTACATAATTAACAGCAACATTGTAAATGCAAATAATATGAAAAATAACACAAACAACCATGGCATTTATATCGTATTGAATAAAAAAACTATAAAGCATATGAATAAAGCTTGGTAATACCTAAAAGTCTAGTTTCTTCCTAGGATAACACCTCTATGAATTTCTGCATAAGCCCAATTAAACCTCTTTTTATTGCAATTTTAGACAAAGAATATAAAAAATATTACCCTAAAAAGTGAAAAATAAACTTCAATCCAGGAACATTGTCTACAACTATCAACATCTAAGGATATAGGACTAAATCTATGAGAGTAATTGATTTTATTTTCGATTCATATTATTCAATAAAAGTAATATCTTTTAAAATTATATATATAGGTTGATCTTGTGAGAGCCAAAATATGTAAGAGGGTGAGAGTAGTGAATCTGGACAATTACATTCAGCTCATCTATCTCATTTTAAAATAAATGAGGAGACAGATGACAAAATTTAGTGGTCTAGAATCATTGCTCTCATGCTCTCACAAGATCAACCCTACCGAGAGAGAGGGAGGGAGATGGTTGATCTTATAAGAGCAAAAATCTGTGAGAATGTGAGAGCAATGATTGTGGACCACTGGATTCTGTCATCTCTCTCCTCATTGATTGCAGGAGGAGAGAGAAGAGCAAAATCTAGTAGTACAGATTCAATGCTCCCATGCTCGCATAGTTTTTGGATCTCCCTGCTTAATTACTCTTGCGTTTGCCACAAATTCAAGGTGGTTTGAGGGTATATATAACACTTTCCATAATTTAAAGGTTTTTATCAGTTGTGCCCCGATGGGATATTACAATATCAGTTATACCCATTCCTTTTTTGGAATATCAATTTTACCCCTCCCTTCTTGTAAAATTCACATTTCTACCTTTCGTAATATCAATTATGCCTATACTTTACCTCAATAGAAGAACATAACTGTAGATCTTGTAAGAAGGTAGGGACACAACTGATATTCCAAGAAAGGGAAGGGTTTAACTGATATTTCAATTTCTCATGCTCAACTAATATTCCAAGTAAGGGAAGTGTTTATGATTTGGATTTGATTGTTGTTTTAGCTTTGGTTACAAGCCCCCTCTTGAGTCTGTTTAATGCATTTATTATAATATAATCATATTTAATTATCTGTTATATTTGTTAACTGAATACGATGAAATATATATATATATACATCTTTCTACTATAAAGTAAATTGCAAAAAAGTCCATGAGCTTTATACCTCATTTCAATGTCATACTTGAACTTTAAAAGGTAACAATGTGCTACATGAAGTATAAGATTTGTCTCGATGTGATCCTTGACTATTGAAATTTCGCTGATTATTTCCTTTTCCAACCTTGCATTTCAATAGTCAAGTACCACATCGAGATAAATAATAAAGTTTGGGTACAACATTGTTATCTTTTAAAGTTTAGGTATGAATTGAAATCAATTGTACAGTTCAAGAACTTTTTCATAAATTACTTATTATTATTTTTGATGATTTTTCTATCATCTTGTGAAATTATGCATCCATATTTAGAGTTAGAGGGACAAAACTATTTAAATCAAGCAACAAGTTAGCCTATGTGAGTGAAAGTAATAATCAAAGCAAAAAAGTACCATATGGTATCATAGGAATTTTAATGGATGTTTGCCATCACTAGCACATTGTTATTCCATCACAATGTATAACAACATGAGATACTAATGCAAATTGTTCGCAACATGTGGCAGATGATAGTGCCACCAATATTATGTCCATCCCATGTTTGTTGGCTTGGTGGCAAGTTCAAGGCAAACCTGCTATCATTTCCAAGTTAGTGGAATGTATGCCATTTTATTTCTCCATCACTTAGATGTCTTAGTAGTAAATGATGGATCCACCTTCATTCATTTTAACCCTTGGTGGCAAGTGGGAAAACTCCACTTGGGATTTGTGGGAAAATCTCCATTATTATGTGCTTGCTGACGGACATAACCCAACAAAAAAACAATAGAACACAACAAAAGAAAAATAGGACAACGACCTTTATTTGTCATGATGTTACTTTTCATATTTGTGCATGTACTATGAAGAAGTTCTTCGGCCTTCTCCTCTTCCTCCCTAGGTTCTTGGTTGGCATATGTTTGTGTTTCGAACATATGAGGCATTACAAGATGCGGCAGCAGGGTCTCTTGAAGGACGGTTGCGGACACCATCTCCATCCGCACTTTTTATCTTGTTTGATAGCGTGATTGTTTGGTTGATATACCAACTAAAAGAGTTTGGCTTGTGTAGCCCCTTGTTTAGAAAGATGTTATCATTGTTATATCACAATGATTTTGTGTTGTGTTGGTTGCATCATTTTTTACATCATCATTGTGATTTTTTCTTATTAAAAATCTATGTGCACTTATGTGATTGTGTTTTGTAGTTTGATTTGCTTACTTGGATCATTCTTGTGGTGTTCATCTTTGTTATGTGCTCAGGTTTGTCACATGTTTCCATAATATCGATGAAAATATTCCATTGTTTATTTCTCGCCTCAACATAAATTAGGATCTCTCTCCATAGAGAAAGTTGCTTAAGATCACTAAAGTATTTAGAAGCCAAATTGTTTTTTTCCATACTATAAATTTTATAGCTTAGAATGAGATCATGGTTCAAGTAGGCAGATATGGAGAGCTCTCGTCGGTAGCGAGAGTGCTTGCAACTAGCGATGCGAGGAGGGTTGTACGAGTGGAGGAGGGCCACCACCAAGGGTGAGGACAGAACCACGAGAGCCACTAATCACGAAGTAGAGAGGGAAGAAATGGGTTAGGTGTTTGTCTCTCATCGCAAATGTGGCCAATGATGCTATAGATGTGAGTTGTGCACTCATCGGGCTGGATCTTGCGTGCAATCTCCTTGCTACTTTGGTTGTGGTGAGGTTAGACATTGGAAGATGGCCCAAATTAGTTTCTAGCGTCATTTAAGGAGATGGATCCTCTTCTGTAGGGTCTACTGCAGCAGATTCTGCAGTAGGGGTGTGGGCCGCTTGATCTTGATCGAACGGTTCTCACGAATTTGCACGGTAGAGACCCACAAAAATTGTGAATTCGTGGGAACTGCTCGATCAAGATCGAGCGGCCCACGCCCCTATTGCAGAGTCTGCAATAGATCCTACAGCAGAGGATACTCTCTAGCCGTTCAGCCTGTAGGAGTTCATATATCATCTCCACAGACTACTATGAAGATCAATGCCATAGTGGGCTACCAACGGATAAAAGATGGACTCCTCATTGGAATTTCATCAGATGAGGTGTTGGACGTTCTTGATATCCACAAAGTCTTTGTAAAGTTATTGGGCATCTCGTTCACTAGTATTTTTTCTTTTATGGATGCCAAAGCTTATGTGTAAGGAGACTAAAGAAGATGGAGACCAATCTCATTCTTCATGAGGAAAGGAGTTCATGTGTCATTTGGCGTTTCCCTCAATTCACAGATGGGGAAGATTTAAACAGTAAGCTGAGGGTGTCCTGTATCTATGGTGTGTCCTTTCTGTCATGCTCTGTAGAAGCTCTGAAACTGAAGCTAAGAGAGATTGAGGTGGTGATGAAGATGCCCGCAGATGGCCTTTCTTTAGGTTCATATCCGATGTCAACCTTATTCGTCTTCGAGGGGTCAGATTCCATGGTCTTAGAGTCCATTGTTCTTTATGTATGAGTCACGCATCTTTTTGTCTGGTGGTTCATGTTATGCCACCACCACCTCTACCTTCTTCAGCTAGCCAATCCGCCTCAAGATCGTCGTCAACCTCAACGCGAAAGAAACACTAGTTATGGGAAATTGTGGAGGATCCGTTCACGATTATTAATACCCCAATACTGGAAACTATTCAAAAAAGAGAGAGAAAGGTGGAGATCAAATCACATGGTTTAAGTCTCGTTCTCAACTTGGAAGGTGTTGAAACCACAACACAGTTGGAGCAATTACCAGTGTCGCCTTCTTTCATCTTAGAGCTACGACGCATTTTGGTTGCCTATTCGGTGCAAACCCCATTCGGTTTTTTTAATCGGTCATACCCAACCTAAACAAACTTGTTTTAAGTGAGAGGATCCTCTATAGCATACTTTGCAGTAGGGGCTGGAGGTGCTCGATCTTGATCGAGCGGTTCGCATGGATTTGAATTTTTTGTGGGGCCCTACAGTGCAAATCCATGTGAACCGCTCGATTAAGATCGAGCAGCTCCAACCCCTACTGCAGAGTCTGTTGCACTAGGGTCTACAACAGACGATCGACTCCCTTGCTTTTAAGTTTATCGATCAGAGAGGATCCATTAACACGGGACCCGTTTGTTGAAGGGTCAAGTGCTAAGTACCCGATAAGGGACATAGCTCTGCCATGGGTCCCTACTTCTTTCAAACCTTTACCAGTGAAGGAGATCTAATGGGATGACCTCTCTGCTACATTCCCCTCCTTTAAGGACATTGTCTCTCCACTGCATAAACATTTTGAACCTCACCTCGGCTTTGCCTTAGCATGATTTGTGTGCGTGGAGACTCGGGTGGAACAACCAGCAGCTCCAGCGGGTCTAGTGATCTCCGCCCCCTTATCTGTAAATGCTTATTTTTGGATTCACATGATCTTACAGAATTCATTTTGGAGGTTGATGGGAGAAGACTAAACAAGAGCACTACATCTACCTTCTACAATAAGTGAGGCTTCGTTTTCCTCATCCAGCTCCATTATTGCGAGACAACAAAGGAAATTTTATTATCTCAGATCATAAGGCCCAAGTTATGTCGGTAGCAGAAGTGGTGCAAGCTTCGAGACAATCAACATGCTCTCAATGAAAGTTCTAACTTGGAACTTGAGGGGTCTAGTAAGACTCAGAAAAATGGAGCTTGGGTGGGACTCTATTAACTAAATGGGTTTATATTGTGGTCATGATGCAAGAATAAAAAATCCGGTCATGTTCTTCTTCCCTTTGGAGATTGACGGGCACTAACTTCATGACGAACTTAAGATCTTTGGGTGTCGTTGGCACTATGAGAGGACTCATCGTTGCATGGAAAGGCTCGATGTTTAACTTTGTAGCAGAGCCATGAGGAAGACATTTTCTTACAGTTCTCTTGGAGAACATGTACGTAGCACTTGATTTGCATTCTCGTATGTCCGTGACCCTTGTATGTAGATTCTTAGATGTGATTTATGGCGGACCTCCATAGTGCAAGAGGCACCTTCCTTGGGGTGGCTTGGTTAATTGGTGGCGACTTCGACGTTACTTTGCTTTTGTCAAACCATCCTCGCTCGAGGGTAGGATAGGATCATGGTTAAATTGATTTTGCTGAGCTGATTGATGATTTGGAGTTAGGGGAGACTGATGCGTCGGGCACAAATTACACCTGGAGAAACTCTAGGTCGTGCTCTCGTATTGATTGTTTCATAGCATCCGCGGAGCTTCTTGACTTTTTCTCACACTCGGCTTCCACACATATTGGCCTCGTTCAAGGTCTAACCACATGCCACTTCTTTGGGACTCTGGCCTGGTCTCTCCCCCATGAGTTTTCTTCGGATTTGAGGGAACGCAGCTACGAGAAGAGAGTTTCAAAGATTTGGTTTCAAACCATTGGAACTCCATGGTGGTCTCAGGATCTGCAACGCCATAGCTAGCCTAGAAGCTTTCTTATTTACACGAATATCTTTGCTCCTTTAAAAAGGAGGTTAGAGAGGTAAGAAGGTCACACCATACACATGTGGAGACAAAGTTGAGAAGATTCGATAGGCTGGAGGGCATTAGGGATCTTAGAATCGAGGAACTCATTGAAAGAGCAACTGCAGAAAAAATAACCTAGAAGAGGTTAAGAAGCGGGACGTGTAGTAGAAGCAAAGGTCACGCTACTCTTGGCTCAAAGAAGGTGATGCAAACATATTTTATTTCCATAGAGTTGCCAGCGGGAGGCATAACCTCAACTTGATTTGCTTGGTGGTAGAGAATGAAGGAGTGTCGAGGGAGATCATGAAATAGGACAGACAATTGCAGCTTATTTTCTTTTTTTCTCAAGAATATCAGTTGATAGGTTGTGGAGATGGTCTGGGCTTGAGGCTTCCAAATTTTCTGAAGAGTACGCAAATCATCTAGTATAGGTCGTCACATCAGAGGAGGTGAAAACTGTGGTTTGGAACCTTAATGTTGATGGTGCATCGGAGCTTGATGGTTTCCCCGTCTTCTTCTTCAAAGAGTTCTGGACTTTGGGAGGAAGGTTGTTGCTATCGAGGAGGAGTTTACTTATGGCAATGCAGGGATTGACAGACTCAACAATACCCTTCTTTTTTAGTTTCCTATGAAGGAGGTTTCTGAGTGAGTGAAGGGCTTCAGTCTGATTTCCCTCTCCAATATAATTTATTTTATTGTCAAGAAGGTCTTTGCGATTAGATTGAACATGGTGCTAGAGCACATCATCTCACTGCTTCAGTCAGCTTTTATTCTAGGAAGATAGACTGCAGACATGTCGACGATGGTGAATGAGATTATAGCATACCGTAAGAGATGTAAGTCTGAGGGTATGTTGTGGAGGTTGGTTTTTTTAAAGATTATGACACGGTGGAGTGGCATTAACTGTGGATGGCGATGGTGAGACGAGGTTTTCCTAACACTTGGATCTTATGGAGCAAGCATTGCATCACCTCAACTTCTTGCTGCATCACCACAGCTTCTTACTCCGTACTTGTTAATGGTAAACTGAAAGGGCTTTTTTTCCAGCCTCAGAGAGGAGTTAAACAGTGGTGCCCCCTTGCTCTTCGTCGTGGTGGGTGTCTGGTGCTTGTAAAGGGCATGCTCTCGATTATTCATGTCTTCTTCATGCCATCTCGTCTACTCCGTGTTTGTATCATACATCGACTGGATATGATCATGCAGATATTTCTTTGGGGTGAAATAGGCCAGGATGGGTCTAGAATATCTGGATTACACCTAGTGGACTGGGAGATGGTTACTTTGACAAAATTAGCTGGTGGCTTAGGGATCACCCTTATGAAATCTATGAGTGAGGCTTTTCTATTGAAATGGGTTATCAAGATTTGGAGCAAAAGTGAAGACTTGTATTGCAGACTCATCCACAACATCTACAACATTGTGGCCATGCAACATATTTGTCACCTTTCACCATTCTAGAAAGCCGTCAATTCAGTGTTAATTCACTTCTAGGATATCTTCCATTTGATGTTGGGTGATGGTAACTCCTTCCTTTATTTTTTTGGACCGACTATTGGACTGGTGAGGGTCCTCTCTCCTCTTGATTCCCCGCTTATTCCCCTTGGCTGTTAACAAATCTGTCTGAGTTGTGGATTGCTGGGTTGATGTAAACTGGATGCCTACTTTCATTGCAGATTTTTCTATTCAAGATTTCCTTCTTTTGGATTCCTTAAAACAAATTGATAGACCATCGGATGGACATGGCCAGTGGGTGTGGAAGGACAACTCATTTTTCAGTAAAACAAGCCAGAGCTATCACCAAATCGCCTCCACCAAGATTAGTTGCTTTGGTTGACTGCAACCTTACATGAGAGCTAAAGTTGTCAAGCAGAATCAAAATTTTTGTATCTGCTGTGCAAAAGATGCATTATGACTAGAGATAGTTGTGTCAGACTCTTCACAATTGGAGTGCCTACAGTTGGTGATGCGAGGAGAGTTGTATGAGTGGAGGAGGGCCACCACCAAGGGTGAGGATAGATCCACGAGAGGCACTAGTCATGAAGTGGAGAAGGAGGAAGAGTGTTGGGTGTTTGTCTCTCATTGCAAGTGTGTCCAGCGATGCTATAGATGTGAGTTGTGTGTCATCGGGCAGTATCTTACGTGCAAACTCCTTGATGCTTTGATTGTGGTAAGGCCAGACATTAGAAGATGGGTTTCTCTCAGGTGGATATTCTTTCATATCCCAAATTAGTTTGTAGCGTTGTTCAGGGAGATGGATCCTCTTCCATTGGGTCTGCTGCAGCAAACTCTGCAGTAGGGGCGTGAGCTTCTCGATCTTGATTGAGCGGTTCCCACATGCAAATTCGTGGGAACCGCTTGATCAAGATCGAGCGGCCTACACCCCTACTTTAGCATCAGAAACAACAGACCCTACGACATAGGATCCCCTCTAGTCGTTCATCCAATACGAGTTCAAATATCAGCTCCACAGACTGCTACGCAGACATATGCGATAATGGTTAATGAAGGCTAGCCAAGAACTACTACCGAATTAAAGATGGACTTCTCGTTGGAATTTCATAAAGCGAGGTGTTGGATGTTGTTTCTATCCAGAAGTCAGTAAATTTATTGGGTGTCTTGTTCACTAGTAATGTTAATGTTGCATTTATGGATGTCAAAGCTAGATGTGTAAGGGGACTAATGAAGACATAGGCCAATCTCGTTCTTCATGAGGAAATGAGTTGATGAGTCATTTGGCGTTTCCCTCTATTTACAGATGGGGAAGATTCAAACAGTAAGCAGAGGGTGGCCCATATCTACGGTGTTCCCCTTTTGTCGTGCTCAGTAGAAGCTCTAAAATGGGAGCTAAGAGAGATTGAGGTAGTGATATAGATACTCACATATGGCCTTTCCCCGGGATCATATCCGATGCCAACCTTAGTCGTCTTGGAGGGGTCAGATTCCATGGCCTTAGAGTCCATTTGTTCTTTACGTGTAGGTCGTGCATCTTTATGACTATTGGTTCATGTTCTGCCACCACCATCTCTACCTTCTTCAGTGAGCCAAACCACTTCAAGCTCGTCGTCAGCCTCAACGCTGGTGAAACAGTGGTTATGGGGAATTGTGGAGGATTCGTTTACGATTGTTAATACCCTTATATTGGAAACTATTCAAAAAAGAGAGAGAAAAGTGGAGATGAAATCACAGAGTTCAAGTCTCATTCCAAACTTGGAAGGGGTTGAAACCACAACACAGTTGGAACCAACGGAGCAATTGCCAACGTCGCCTTCTTTCCTCTTAGAGCTATGATGCATTTTAGATGCATATTCGCTTCTGACCTCATTCATTTTTTTGAATAGATAATGCCCAATCTGAACAAACTTGCTTTTAAGATTACTGATCAGAGAGGATCCATTAACACGAGACCCGTTCATTGAAGGGTAAGTGTTAAGGACCTGATAAGGGACATAGCTCCCCCATGAGTCCCTACTTATTTCAAACCGTTACCAGTGAAGGAGATCTAATGGGACAACCTCTCTACCGCATTCCCCTCCTTTAAGGACATTGTTCCGCCACTGCATAAGCATTTAGAACCTCACCTCAGCTTTGCCTTAGCGTGATTTATGTGCATGGAGAATCGGGTGGAACATCCAGCAACTCTAGCGATACTAGTGATCTCCACCCCCTTTATCCGTAGATGCTTATTTTTGGGTTTCACACGATCTTACGGATACCATTTCGGAGTTGATGGTAGAGGACCAAATAAGAGCACTACCTCTACCTTCTGCAATGAGTGAGGCTTCGGCTTCCTCATCCAGCTTCACTGTTGCGAGGAAGGAGAGAAGGAAAAGATACATAGAGAGAAAATGGTCAAGGGAATCAACAAAGGGAATTTTATTATCTCAGATCATAAGTCCCAGGTTATGTCCGTAGCAGGAGTGGTGCGAGCCTCAAGACAATCAACGTGCTCTGAATGAAAGTTTCTAGTATGACCCATAAAAATGGAGCTAGGGTAGGACTTTGTTAATCGAATGGGTTGATGTTGTGGTCATGATGCAGGAATATGAAATCTGGTCATGTTCTTCTTCCCTTTGGAGATCGATGGGAGATAACTTCATGATGAATTTCAGATCTTTGAATGTTGTTGGCACTACGAGAGGACTTATCGTTGCATGGAAAGGCTCTAGGTTTAACTTCATAGCAGAGTCATGGGGAAGACATGTACTTACGGTTCTCTTGGAGAACATGCACACTAGCAGGAGAGGAACTAGTATATATTATGGGGGGCCATGGCCCCCCCATGATTATTACACGGCACGTGTACAATGTATAAAGTTTTTAATACGACCCCTCCTTAATTGTATTATAATTTGTTTGTTAGAGAAAATTTGTAGAATCATTAATTGGTCAAGTGGTAGAGTGGTATGGTTATTATTTGGAGACCAGGGTTGAATTTATCTCCATCAATTTTACTTTTTTTTATACGGTCTATCAATTCACTTCCAAAGTATCAAAATAATTTGATATAAAATTGTATTTGACTTTATTTATCTCTCCCATTATTTTTATTACTTCTTGTAAATGAAATAAAATTTATTATTTTCTTTTAACCATGAACTTTTTTGTTTCAAAATTTCACTTGATAATTTAGCCTTTTAGGATGGATTTAGAGAGGATTAAATTATTATATTTATCCATTTTAAAAAATAACCACTGAAATTACCAATCAATTTGAAATTCTAAAATTAATAATAGATTTAAATTCTACGTTTATCAAGATTGAAAGAAGTTCATTTTAAAATATTAATTCTATTTAAAAATATCATTGGAAAATACATAGATTTTTCTATTTTTGAGCATTCATAATAGTTGTATACTCGACCCCTCCTTGATGAAATTCCTTGTTCCGCCCCAGCACATTTTCTTGGATTTATCTTAGATTGTGGGTTGATTGTTGACTCATTTAGTTGTTGACATCCGAGAACCGAGAGAGATGCTGATACAGCGATAGCCAAACCCGACTTGTTAGGAACCACAAGCCTTCTAAGACCGGTCGCTAGGATCCCTCACGACCAACTGAGTATCACTATGGACAATGTATTTTCCATAATATATCTCAAAAATTGTGGGTAATTATTTTTTTATATTTTAAAAGTCATTTGGAAAATTGCAATGATATAATAGTTTTTCGAAAGTTGTATATAAAATATGATGTAAAATCATTGTATATAAAAGTCATAAGTGTTTAAAACTTGTGAATTAGTTTCTTTTAAAATTACTTTGTAAAACTGCCATATGTGATAATTATTACGAATCAAGCTTATTGCTACCTTCTAAGCATATAAGGTCAAGGGACATCAGATTTTAATTTGGGGCTAAACATTGTCTTTAAGCTATACAATGTTTTATGTATTTTAATTATTGTTGTACCTCAATAGAACCTTAAAATCTAAATATAATCTATTTCATGTTTCAACAAGATCAAGTTATATATATCAAAAAGCAAAAGAGCATCAAATAGACTTTGAGAGGAGTTGTATTTCGACTCATCTCAACTTAGATTTAGAATAAACTTACCATATTATGTTGAAAAATTAAACTAGTCTTTTTTATAATGCTCAAATAGAATTAGAGATGAGATGCATAAAGAATTCACATCCATCCATTGATTTTCACGCAAGAGGCGTAATGTGATCATGCCTTCATGTCAAGAGAATGATTACCTTGTCGCCACAATCTAAATTGACATATATTGATAACTTCGTGGATCACATCATATTTTTCTCTAAATAATTTGTCTGCTCTCCAAAAATGTTGCCAACTTGTCATCGGAGTCAACTTGTCCTACATTAATGATATTTATCCATGACAATGATGATGATGGCACGAGAGGACCTTGATGACACCATACTCAAAATCTTAAAGATCTTCCCAACATCCTTCACAACGACATCATAACATTCTTGTTAGCGTCTTCATCCTTTATTCTTGGTCTTCCTTAATTTAAGGAACGATGTTACTTGTGTTGATACAACCTTGTGTTCCTATTATGTTAATTTGGAAGTGATAACTTGGAGTCATAGCATAATAAAGCGGACTAAGCCATTGACAACAATTCGAATGGAATAAACTTATTTGATATCATAAGGTAGGAGGCGTGGACTACTCCATAATTTTTATTGTTTTGTACATATCTATATAAAACTACGATTGCATTCAAATTATTCATATATCCACGGAGGTTTTTGTTAAAAAACAATAACTATTGCTTCAAAAATGACACTAGAAAGAGCAAGTAATAAAGTTCAATTACAAGAAAAAAAATTAACAACACTCATGTTTACAACAAGATAGAATAAACATGACAAGTATAATGATTTTATTCTCACTAGAGGATGACTTCTCTTTTTCAATCATCATCGATATACGTCTGTATAATTCACACAATAGAAAAAACTCGTTATTGATTTAAAAAAACTTTATCTGAGGGTGGCACGTAATACTTCAAAAACCTCCACCTGCACCATAACCATAACCCGCGCCAAACCCATGGCCAAAACCGCCTCCTCCACCGCCGCCTCCACCACCTCCTCCACCACCCCCTCCATTTCCACTAAGTCCATAACCGGAGCCGCTTCCAGAGCCATAACCTTGTCCGCCTCCTGCACCTCCACCACCACCACCACCTCCTCCTCCTCCACCACCACCATTTGCACCATAACCTGAGCCATGTCCAGAACCAAAACCAGATCCGCTTCCCCCACCATAACCACCGCCAATGCCATACCCACCTCCTCCACCATTACCACCACCAAGACCAAAGCCTGAGCCCTTACCAAATCCGTATCCAACACCGCTTCCAGTTCCTACACCACCACCGTATCCACTTCCATATCCAACGCCTCCTCTTCCGAACCCACCTCCAACGCCATATCCATGGCCGGCACCAAATCCACTACCATATCCAACACCACCTCCGGCACCCTTCCCGCCTCCACCCCCACCACCTGCACCACCCCCACCACCTCCTCCACCTGAACCTCCACCAAAGCCTGATCCGGATCCAGAACCAGAGGCAGAGCCTGCACCTACGCCACCTCCACTACCAGAGCCAACCCCCCCACCACTTCCTCCACCGGCACCTCCTCCCCCACCCCCACCCTTTCCACCACCTACACCGCCTCCTTGGCCATAACCATATCCACTTCCAGATCCGGCTCCAGAGCCATTGCCACTGCCTCCTCCTCCTCCACTACCTCCTCCACCACCTCCACTCTTTCCTCCTCTACTAGAGCCTGATCCAGATCCACTACCATAACCAGAGCCTCCACCTATTCCTCCTCCTCCACCACCGCCTCCTCCCCCGGCTCCACCACCACTGCTCGCACCTCCTCCGCTCTTTCCTCCACCGTAGCCTGATCCGCTACCATAGCCAGATCCGCCACCACTTCCTCCTCCTCCACCCCCACCCTTCCCGCCACCCGAACCTGATCCATTTCCACTCCCAAAGCCATATCCGCCACCACTTCCTCCACCTCCACTCTTTCCTCCCCCTCCACCAGATCCAGATCCACTACCATAACCAGAGCCTCCACCCGCTCCTCCTCCACCACCGCCTCCTCCTCCGGCTCCACCACCACTGCTTGCTCCTCCTCCGCTCTTTCCTCCACCGTAGCCTGATCCGCTACCATAGCCAGATCCGCCACCACTTCCTCCGCCTCCACCCCCACCCTTCCCGCCACCCGAACCTGATCCATTTCCACTCCCAAAGCCATATCCGCCAACACTTCCTCCACCTCCACTCTTTCCTCCCCCTCCACCAGATCCAGATCCACTACCATAACCAGAGCCTCCACCCGTTCCTCCTCCTCCACCGCCTCCTCCTCCTCCGGCTCCACCACCACTGCTGGCTCCTCCTCCGCTCTTTCCTCCACCATAGCCTGATCCGCTACCATATCCAGATCCGCCACCACTTCCTCCGCCTCCGCCCCCACCCTTCCCACCACCCGAACCTGATCCATTTCCACTCCCAGAACCGAAGCCCCCACCACTTCCTCCGCCAGAGCCTGATCCAGATCCACTACCAGAACCTGAGCCTCCACCATTTCCTCCCCCTCCCCCTCCGCCTCCTCCTCCTCCTCCTCCGCCCGTTCCTCCTCCGACACCTCCACCATATCCCGATCCATATCCAGAGCCAGTGCCCCCACCACTTGCTCCTCCACCACCACCAGCACCCCCTCCAGCTCCACCTCCTCCACCAAATCCGCGGCCAAATCCGAAACCCCCGCCCCTCCCTCCTCCGCTCCCGCTGCCTGACCCATACCCAAAGCCTCCACCGATGCCGCCCCCTGTACCACCACCCCCTCCGCCTCCTCCTCCTCCTCCACCACCACCACTTCCTCCAGCAACACCTCCACCGTATCCGGAGCCAGAACCATATCCGGAACCATATCCTCCCCACGTACTACCACCACCTCCGCCTCCTCCCCCACCGCCACCGCCACCAAACTGCATGAGAATTCTCGTCGCGGAGGTGATGCCCAAGAAGAGCATCAACAGCAAAGCGATAGATGAAAATTTAGCCATTCTCACCGACTCGATTGCTTGTCCATCGAGGCAATGGATTCAATCTCTATTTATACTGCAACATCGGGTTCGCAAAATTGATTAATGTTCAGGGGAATATGTGAGTGCATCACTCCAGCAAATCAGCATGTTCGATCGTGCTATCTTGTTTGCCAGCAAATTTAACTATTTTATATATAAAATGACATATTTATCTAAGACAGCCATTGCTATATATATACATTCACAATATTTAACTCACGTCTGAGTACCGCCCAATTGATTTTTTCCCCTCATGGTTTGGTATAATGGAATTAGATATTTACGGGCATACACGATAGAGTGATCCTCTACTGTAAAATCTGTTGCAATCGCTCCAACTGTTCGATCTTGATCGAGCGGTTCGCACGGATTCCTTATTTTTTTATAGGATATACTGTGGAAATTTGTTTGAACCCATCGATCAAGATCGAACCGTTCGAGCAATTGCAGCAAACTCTACAGTACTGCAAGAAGACCGGCTTCCCTTACAAGAGCATATACTCAAGAGCTAATAGAGCCAAATTAAATGAATAATCCGACAATCTCTTGCTTTATCTTCGGACATTAAATTCATATTGTAACTAACTTATACCATATCTATAATACAACAATAAATATTCTTTGAAATCATGAAAAGTAGGGATGAAAACAAACGCGTATACATTCGTATATGATCTTCTATTGTATTCATTTTATACATATTTTGACATTCGTATTCGTATTAAAATAGATGCGGGTATGGATATCACTTTGGCATTCGTTAATATTCGCATTCATATCCGTATATTCGTTTTCGTACATAAGCATAATAATAGATTTGTTTATAACTGTGTGTAACAACATTTTAAGATTGCATTCTCCGTTGTTGATATAATTGTTGTGAAATTACTATATCTTATAAATAAATAATCCTAAACATGTATATTTCAGTTAATTTATTAAATATTTATATTATTATTCGTATCCGATTCGTATTCGTTTTACATTCGTATTTGTTTTAAGGATGTGGTAACATATTTTCCACATTCATCAATATTCGTATCTACATGCACTCGTATTCATATTTTAAAATGGAAAGGATAAGATTATACCTATATTCATATCCGTATCAAACCATTTTCTTCCCTAAACGGAACTCTCCAGTTTGAAAACGTAACCAACATTTTAAAAACTCCTAAAAAACACTTAAAAGAAATAAAGTAGTTGGATAAAAGTTTAAATATCATCCATGTAGCGAATTCCAAAAAATACATACATGTAATAATAAATTTCCAACAAGGTGAAACGAATTTTACAAGTTTGGATCCTAATGAAATAAAGAGTGGTATTAACAGCCAATAAATTAACTACATCGAGTTAAAATTTATAATACATATAATTAATTAGAAAATAACTAAATGTCTTCTACGTAAGTTTCAAAAAGCGCATCGGACATTGAATCGGCAAGTCTTCGATTTGGTCCAACCGGATCGGATTGTCAGATCAAACCGGTCGGATCGGTGATAATGTCAGCATGACATCATCATTCCTATCGACTCGAAAAATACCGGATCAGGCTTAATTTATTGGTCAGACTGGTCGAACCAATTTTTGAACCGATAAAAGTGAATACATATATGTAAGTATGCATTTATATATCAATGAAATAATCGTTTAAGATGTCAAATCTTTCAATAAAATGATGTGATTGTCTATTTTGACAAAAACTATAAAAGTTTCACATTTTCTAGAATTATATATGGATATAATATTGTAATCATTTATTTATAGTTGCTTCTACTAAATTAATCTAAGAAAGTATTGACACAAAGTATATTCCAAAAAAGAGAGGGGCATAACTTTTATCGCATAAGTTAAGAAGGGCACAAATGATAAAACACTCATTATTTCATTATTTAAACCTTTATTTTTTGAAAATTTACCAAACCATCAAAATTGAGTCAATCTTAGTCAACCCAGTCCAACCATCGATGGGACCCGTACTACAACAAAATTGAGCTATAGTGACTATTTTTTCAAAATCCATTGCTAAATTAGCTGCTGTTAAATATATAGTGATGATATTATTCGTTGCGAAATGAGTTTTGTACTCAAAATTAGCAACAGATATCATATTAAAATAAATGAGGAGACATATGACAAAATTTAGTGGTCTAGAATCATTGCTCTCATGCTCTCACAAGATCAACCCTACCAAGAGAGAGGGAGGGAGATGGTTGATCTTATAAGAGCAAAAATCTGTGAGAATGTGAGAGCAATGATTCTGGACCACTGGATTCTGTCATCTCTCTCCTCATTGATTGCAGGAGGAGAGAGAAGAGCAAAATCTAGTAGTACGGATTCAATGCTCCCATGCTCGCATAGTTTTTGGATCTCCCTGCTTAATTACTCTTGCGTTTGCCACAAATTCAAGGTGGTTTGAGGGTATATATAACACTTTCCATAATTTAAAGGTTTTTATCAGTTGTGCCCCGATGGGATATTACAATATCAGTTATACCCATTCCTTTTTTGGAATATCAATTTTACCCCTCCCTTCTTGTAAAATTCACATTTCTACCTTTCGTAATATCAGTTATGCCTATTGACGAGCCGCAAAATCGACCCTTTAACAATGTGTTTTTAGCACATGGAATCGTCATCGTAGTCGAGCCGGTTTCGGTCGTCAAAGAGATCCCCTCATTTAAATATTCCATAATGAATCGAAATGAGGTGATCGAAGATTTATTTTACTTGGCAAGAACCAAGGTCGAACTCAGGGACACGAGCCTCTCTCGTATTAATCGGATTTAAGTTAGTTTAATCAAGTGTTGAAATAAATCATATAGGTCAAATGATGCACAGACAACAATGCATAAATAAAAACATGCATTTTTTATCAAATTTTATCATGCAAATAAATGACATGAAATGCAATGAAAATGTAGTGGGAATATGCCCTAGACACAAATTCATGAGCAAAATATCCAATGAGTCAATTTCAGATTTAATCGAGATAGCAAATTCAGTTTGAACAAGGCATGGATTAATTAATAAGAGACACAAAGCTATCAAAATAATATGTCAACATTAAAGTGTCCATTACATGAAATAAGCATGCCATTAGAAAGAACGTCAAACGAGCTTCGAAATGAAACTGAAATCAACTGAAACGGAAACATGATGCTCAAGATATGCATAAAGAAAGACAAGGGCATAACTGAAAGAAAACATGAAATGATAACTACAGAAAGGTCCCTGGGAAGGACTAAAATGTAATTAAAATAAGATCTGAGGCCTTCCCTGTAAAGATTCCATACGCGCGGGGACCATTCTGCAAATCTGGAGAAGTCCGAGGGCGTCTCTGCAATTCGCCCAAGAGGCACGTGCCAGGCACGTGCTGTCTCAGGCTCGGAGTCAGGTTCGGCAGAGGCTCGATGGAGCTTCGGCTTGGCTTTGACCCAGGCTTGGGCTAGCTGCAGGCTCGGGAGCATCCAAGCCTAAAGGCTCGGGTGCTAGGCTCGGCTGGGCCTCTGGTGTCACCACGTGGCTAACTGTCGACCCTTGGATCATGATGATCCAAGGGTTACTGTGAAAGCGCTCCTGGGCGACGTGGTTGCACAAAGGCCGTTGGATCGATGCGATCCAACGGTTGCTGGAGAAGACGTGCGTGGTCGAATCTGGGCCGTTGGATGGTCTCTGAGATGAAACCATCCAACGGTAACTGTGTTGTCTCCTCCCTCGAAGAAGGGCGGCGATTTTGGAGCTCCGGCGAGAAAGCTCCTCCTCCGCCGCTCCGTTCTGGGCACTATGGACCTCCCTAGAGCTCCTTGGATGGATGTCGAGGAAGATGGGAGCTCAAGGAAGGTTCAGAGGCTTCTGGCGTCGTTCGTCGGAGCTCGAATGGCCATCGCGACGTCGATGAAGTCTGCTCCGACTGGGCTCCGGCCATTGACGCTCCCGAAGACCTGCAACGTTAGACACATAGCCGAAGCGACAAAGAAATGCGTGCGTGCGACGTGAAGTGAGGTGGAAGCTCATCGGGGACGAAGAACGTGGGGAGCTTGAAGCTCCTCCGCCGCGAGGGCGGAGGAGGTGGGTCTGAGGTGCGATGGGGTCTGGAGGAAGGAGGAAGTGATCGGAGGATCGTGCGAGGAAGGGGGATCGGAGGCGGAGCTAATGGAGTGGTCAATGGAGTCCGGGAATGGCCGGAGCGGCTTGATTAAATAGACGAAATTGAAAGAAAAGACAAGGGAGGAAGAGAGAACCAACCTGATCGGAGACGGAGCGGAGTGGCTTGGGCTGAGGCTCAAATGGAGCCCCGGGTCTTCGCTGGACGTCGCCAGCCGGTCGACGCAGCTCGAGCGGGCCTGGAGGCACCACAGCTCCGCCATGATCGGCGGAGGGTCGACACCGGGAAGATTTGTCGTCTTCGCTCAATCCTTCCACCTCCCCCTGTCACAGGGAGGTGGAGGAGGGCTGGGCGAACTCCCTCGTAAAGGTGGACAAGGTGCTTTGATTGATGGGGCGGCGGATTTAAAGTTCGAAGGTGCCGGCTCCAGTGATGGAGGTCGTGATTTCGAGGGAGATGTGGAGAGAGTGGAGACAGTTTCATGGGTGGAGGTTGTACTCGCGGTGGTCGTGGGTGATGGAGGAAGATCGTGGGGCAGTTGGCGAAGTACGCGGTGGTCGGATGAGACGAGGGAAATAGGAAGGGTGAGGGATGTTCGCGAGGTGGAAATAGTGGGAAGCGAGGGCGTCTGGAGGTTGACGACGGTCTCCTGACCGTTGGATCTGGAGATCCAACGGTGGAGAGTAAGGCGCGGAGTGACGACCAGGATAAGATCTGGGGCGGCATGATCGGAGGGCAGATGGAGCGGCCACGTGTCATGACGAGGTCGAGGCGCTAAAGAACGGTGATGATGGAATCTCGTGCATGATCGATCGGCTGAGGAGAGAGAGCGGCTTGAGCGGTATAGATGAAGTCCGGGGTGAAGTGATCAAAGGGCTCGGGTGCTGCCACGTGGCAGGCTGTGCGAGAGGCGGTAGCGGATGGCTTGGATGGAATCAAGGGGTCGATCGGATGGATGAGATTTGGCCTAGGAGATAACGGCTATGATGAGAGATCTGGGATGCGATCGAAGGGCGCTCAAATTGCCACGTGGCGTGAGCAGAAGAAGGCGGAAACGAACGGTGAGGATGGAGTGCGGGGGATGATCTGAGGGCTGCGGATAATGATCGGCGTGGAAGAAGCACAGCCGTTGGATCCATGAGGGGATCTAACGGTTGTGGTTGACGGCGGATAAGGCAAAGAATGCCGGGCCACGTGGCGCCCCCAGAGTGGGCCACGTGGCCCAATCAGATTATTCAGAAGGTTTTTCTTATTTTTGAGGGCTCTATTGACCGAATTTAAGAAAACTCAAAACATGAAAGTTGTAGATCTTGATGAGATCTACAAGTTTCATGTTGACCAAAACTCGAAAAGAGATCAAACAAGGGCCCGAAATATTTTTGAAGGTATTTTTAAGCCTAAAAATACCACAAATTTTTGTTTTGTCATTTTTTTTGTGGTTTTTAATTTATTTAGGGCTCTGTTAATTATTAGACAATAACAGGGATTTATTGACAAAACCTTAAGCAAGGGGGTTAATTATAACAAATAAAGATGATGAAACTGAGGTTCATCACCCCCCTATACTTAAACTATGCTCGTCCTCGAGCATCAAAAAGAATGGCTAAGTTGGATTAACCCCCTTGTGCATGTGAATACAGGATCCAATCTGATCAAGTCGACTCGGCTTCGGAGATCCAAGATTTTAGAGTTCAACCCAGCCTTAATCAAGAGGCTTCCAATTCCTCTACTTCTCTAGACTCTCTCTGATGTACATATAAACTAAAGGATATGAGTTTAGTGTTGACTGCAATTTCGAGAGTAGAGTCAAGTCTTCACCCAAAATCTTGGTCCGAGAAAATCTCCTAAGGACCCAATCCTCAGCACTAGGGAATAAATCAAATCTTGCAATCAGTCCACCGTCTCTTTAGTTGTCAGACTTAGAAAATGTGGATGGCAGGCCAGAAAATGGAGGGCATGGGTTTGTGTCAATTCTTCTCTCCCTCTCATTGGAACAAGGATTCTCTCTAGTGCCTTTTACGCAACACATTTTTTTTGGTGTTGATCAGTGCGTCCGTCAAGAGAAGTTGGAGCCGTCTACACTTGTTTTCCTGGGAGTACACCGGGGTGTGTCTTTTTTTGAGTATCTATTATACCTTCTACACCCAGACTTGTAGCATTTACGATGCAGAGCCCTTTTTTGGTGCAAGCCCGACTCCTGGTCCTAATAGCGGTGGTCCAAGTGGACACTTTGAAAAAGTTTGGGAGCGCTCGCCTTTGGTGGAAGCTCTTTTATATTTGACTTTGTGGAATGAGAGCTTTTCTTTGAATTTCATTGACTTGTATAATTTTTGGCTAGCTCCACTGCTTTTACCAAGAGTTGGCGCACACTGATCAACAATTTTTATTTATATCACACCCAGGCACTTAGGTCAATGTCAAGAGATTAGTATAAGAATCAAGTTCTCATACTGGCTAAAATTTGCTGACACTCAGGTTTCCTGAAGCCTTCAAAGATTTTATCCCATCCTCGAGCATCCTTAGATCAAATCAAAACTTGACTTCCTCATCCCAATCCCTCAGGTGAAAAATCAACTCATCTCAATCAAAACCGCAGTCGTGCATGTGATGTGCTGATCATATTCTCTTTGTCTGAGATTAAGCATGGAATATAGCATGCAAATCTAGAGACCTAGGGGAATGTGGATGATTAAGTCTAAGACCCTGATGGTTAAGGCTGGTTAACCGCAAATCTCAAAGACCTCAAAAAAGCTAAGTCTCCTTGAACACTTCAGATCCTGGGTGAAAGTGTAAGAGGTTTAATCCAACTTCTTCATTCAAAAACACATTTTTTTTTCAAATTTTGCAATTTTTATGGATTTTAGTTTTTAAAGTCAAAACACAGGTTAGACTCAACTTTCCTTGATAGAAGATTTTCAAAACCATGTCACACGAATAAAGAATTTAAAACATTTTCAAAAATGATTTTTTAAAACAATAGAAACTCATTTTTTTTTCAAATCATTTTCAAAAATATTTTTATCAAAATAGTGTAACATAGTTAGAAAAGCCGTGAAATCTTTTGAGTTCTCTTAGTCCAACGAATTTTTACCTTAGCCAAAAAGTTTTTAATTTTTCAAAATTTTCAGATTTTAGCTAAAGTAAGTAACTAATATGTACGGTACACCCCCCTATCCTTAAACTTTGCTATGTCCTCATAGCACTAGATGTTACGAGTCCATAGGTCCATTTAAAAAGAGAAGAATATACGGGAGATAAGAGGGACTCCCCCCTATACTTAGGTTAGAAATAACCTAAGTATAAAGGCAAGAAAAGATGAGTAGAGAAATCACAGGGACTTGGGTCCCCCCTATACTTAGGCTGAGATTAGCCTAAGTATAAAGATGAGGATTAATGTTGGAAGAGACCCAAGGTGAACGAAGAAGAGGGATGGATTTACAGGTGAGCGGTATTGAATCTTGGAGATGAAATGGAGTGACTATGGTTTTGGGGTTGTGTGTCGCAACAAATAAGGCTCAATCAAGCAAGCAAACCCTTAGTTTCACCAACTCACACATGAAACCAACCAAGGTTGGTTGATTATCTTGTCGGTTTTATTGGTGATAAAACTTTAGATAATTACGCGGAGAAATATGTGCAATAAAAACCAACGCGTAACTGAGGGTGTTGCTCTCCCAAAACCGATTTTTACTCCATTTTTGGTTGACTTGCAATTAACAGTCCCAATTTTATTTTGAGTTATCACTGAATTAAGGTTAGCACAAAATCAAGAAATCATCGTCTACCGTTCATTCCATTTTCCATTAATCCTAGGTGATCAAGCTAGGAAATGAAAGCCGAGAAAAACATGTATTCGAAGAAACCGCGATCTGGGCTAAGCGATAAATCATGCAGTGATTTGACGATAAAAGCCGCGAAAAAAACTGAGGCCGTTTGAAAACTCAAGTCCAACATGTATGCAAGTCGAAAAAGCCGCACCTAATCATGCATCTATTAGCGGTGATTGATCTTCATTAATTTTAGCTAAGTGATGCGAGATTAAGTGCGTCTATATTCAAAGTGTGTCCTACCTACGATCAAGCACAAGAAAATATGGAAATTGAGCTCGGAGAGCCGTGTGCCTATCCTAGGTCGACACTCAAGTGGGGACGATCCCCACACAACCACATTTGTCCGATTACAATCGCGAGTCTTCGATCGAAGACCGCTGTAAAAGGCGAGTTTATTATAAAATAAAATGCAACAAAAATGCGAGACATTTTTTTTCTTTTCTTCCTCCTTTGCTCCAAGCATGCTCCTGCGGCTCCTCGCAGCGGGGAGTATCCTGCTCCTCGCCTCCTTGATCCATCAAGGGCCCTGCCACAGAAACAATCGTTAGATACCAAATAAGAAAGAAAAATTTTATATGCAAAATATGTGGTTAATTGACCTGAAAAGGAACACTAAATTAAACACACAAAAATCCAAAAAATAAAAGAAATGAGCCGTGTCCCCGGCAACGGCGCCATTTGACGAGCCGCAAAATCGACCCTTTAACAATGTGTTTTTAGCACATGGAATCGTCATCGTAGTCGGGCCGGTTTCGGTCGTCAAAGAGATCCCCTCATTTAAATATGCCATAATGAATCGAAATGAGGTGATCGAAGATTTATTTTACTTGGCAAGAACCAAGGTCGAACTCAGGGACACGAGCCTCTCTCGTATTAATCGGATTTAAGTTAGTTTAATCAAGTGTTGAAATAAATCATATAGGTCAAATGATGCACAGACAACAATGCATAAATAAAAACATGCATTTTTTTATCAAATTTTATCATGCAAATAAATGACATGAAATGCAATGAAAATGTAGTGGGAATATGCCCTAGACACAAATTCATGAGCAAAATATCCAATGAGTCAATTTCAGATTTAATCGAGATAGCAAATTCAGTTTGAACAAGGCATGGATTAATTAATAAGAGACACAAAGCTATCAAAATAATATGTCAACATTAAAGTGTCATTACATGAAATAAGCATGCCATTAGAAAGAACGTCAAACGAGCTTCGAAATGAAACTGAAATCAACTGAAACGGAAACATGATGCTCAAGATATGCATAAAGAAAGACAAGGGCATAACTGAAAGAAAACATGAAATGATAACTACAGAAAGGTCCCTGGGAAGGACTAAAATGTAATTAAAATAAGATCTGAGGCCTTCCCTGTAAAGATTCCATACGCGCGGGGACCATTCTGCAAATCTGGAGAAGTCCGAGGGCGTCTCTGCAATTCGCCCAAGAGGCACGTGCCAGGCACGTGCTGTCTCAGGCTCGGAGTCAGGTTCGGCAGAGGCTCGATGGAGCTTCGGCTTGGCTTTGACCCAGGCTTGGGCTAGCTGCAGGCTCGGGAGCATCCAAGCCTAAAGGCTCGGGTACTAGGCTCGGCTGGGCCTCTGGTGTCACCACGTGGCTAACTGTCGACCCTTGGATCGTGATGATCCAAGGGTTACTGTGAAAGCGCTCCTGGGCGACGTGGTTGCACAAAGGCCGTTGGATCGATGCGATCCAATGGTTGCTGGAGAAGACGTGCGTGGTCGAATCTGGGCCGTTGGATGGTCTCTGAGATGAAACCATCCAACGGTAACTGTGTTGTCTCCTCCCTCGAAGAAGGGCGGCGATTTTGGAGCTCCGGCGAGAAAGCTCCTCCTCCGCCGCTCCGTTCTGGGCACTATGGACCTCCCTAGAGCTCCTTGGATGGATGTCGAGGAAGATGGGAGCTCAAGGAAGGTTCAGAGGCTTCTGGCGTCGTTCGTCGGAGCTCGAATGGCCATCGCAACGTCGATGAAGTCTGCTCCGACTGGGCTCCGGCCATTGACGCTCCCGAAGACCTGCAACGTTAGACACATAGCCGAAGCGACAAAGAAATGCGTGCGTGCGACGTGAAGTGAGGTGGAAGCTCATCGGGGACGAAGAACGTGGGGAGCTTGAAGCTCCTCCGCCGCGAGGGCGGAGGAGGTGGGTCTGAGGTGCGATGGGGTCTGGAGGAAGGAGGAAGTGATCGGAGGATCGTGCGAGGAAGGGGGATCGGAGGCGGAGCTAATGGAGTGGTCAATGGAGTCCGGGAATGGCCGGAGCGGCTTGATTAAATAGACGAAATTGAAAGAAAAGACAAGGGAGGAAGAGAGAACCAACCTGATCGGAGGCGGAGCGGAGTGGCTTGGGCTGGGGCTCAAATGGAGCCCCGGGTCTTCGCTGGACGTCGCCAGCCGGTCGACGCAGCTCGAGCGGGCCTGGAGGCACCGCAGCTCCGCCGTGATCGGCGGAGGGTCGACACCGGGAAGATTCGTCGTCTTCGCTCAATCCTTCCACCTCCCCCTGTCACAGGGAGGTGGAGGAGGGCTGGGCGAACTCCCTCGTAAAGGTGGACAAGGTGCTTTGACTGATGGGGCGGCGGATTTAAAGTTCGAAGGTGCCGGCTCCAGTGATGGAGGTCGTGATTTCGAGGGAGATGTGGAGAGAGTGGAGACAGTTTCATGGGTGGAGGTTGTACTCGCGGTGGTCGTGGGTGATGGAGGAAGATCGTGGGGCAGTTGGCGAAGTACGCGGTGGTCGGATGAGACGAGGGAAATAGGAAGGGTGAGGGATGTTCGCGAGGTGGAAATAGTGGGAAGCGAGGGCGTCTGGAGGTTGACGACGGTCTCCTGACCGTTGGATCTGGAGATCCACGGTGGAGAGTAAGGCGCGGAGTGACGGCCAGGATAAGATCTGGGGCGGCATGATCGGAGGGCAGATGGAGCGGCCACGTGTCATGACGAGGTCGAGGCGCTAAAGAACGGTGATGATGGAATCTCGTGCATGATCGATCGGCTGAGGAGAGAGAGCGGCTTGAGCGGTATAGATGAAGTCCGGGGTGAAGTGATCAAAGGGCTCGGGTGCTGCCACGTGGCAGGCTGTGCGAGAGGCGGTAGCGGATGGCTTGGATGGAATCAAGGGGTCGATCGGATGGATGAGATTTGGCCTAGGAGATAACGGCTATGATGAGAGATCTGGGATGCGATCGAAGGGCGCTCAAATTGCCACGTGGCGTGAGCAGAAGAAGGCGGAAACGAACGGTGAGGATGGAGTGCGGGGGATGATCTGAGGGCTGCGGATAATGATCGGCGTGGAAGAAGCACAGCCGTTGGATCCATGAGGGGATCTATCGGTTGTGGTTGACGGCGGATAAGGCAAAGAATGCCGGGCCACGTGGCGCCCCCAGAGTGGGCCACGTGGCCCAATCAGATTATTCAGAAGGTTTTTCTTATTTTTGAGGGCTCTATTGGCCGAATTTGAGAAAACTCAAAACATGAAAGTTGTAGATCTTGATGAGATCTACAAGTTTCATGTTGACCAAAACTCGAAAAGAGATCAAACAAGGGCCCGAAATATTTTTGAAGGTATTTTTAAGCCTAAAAATACCACAAATTTTTGTTTTGTCATTTTTTTTGTGGTTTTTAATTTATTTAGGGCTCTGTTAATTATTAGACAATAACAGGGATTTATTGACAAAACCTTAAGCAAGGGGGTTAATTATAACAAATAAAGATGATGAAACTGAGGTTCATCACCTATACTTTACCTCAATAGAAGAACATAACTGTAGATCTTGTAAGAAGGTAGGGACACAACTGATATTCCAAGAAAGGGAAGGGTTTAACTGATATTTCAATTTCTCATGCTCAACTAATATTCCAAGTAAGGGAAGTGTTTATGATTTGGATTTGATTGTTGTTTTAGCTTTGGTTACAAGCCCCCTCTTGAGTCTGTTTAATGCATTTATTATAATATAATCATATTTAATTATCTGTTATATTTGTTAACTGAATACGATGATATATATATATATATATATATATATATATACATCTTTCTACTATAAAGTAAATTGCAAAAAAGTCCATGAGCTTTATACCTTATTTCAATGTCATACTTGAACTTTAAAAGGTAACAATATGCTACATGAAGTATAAGATTTGTCTCGATGTGATCCTTGACTATTGAAATTTCGCTGATTATTTCTCTTTCCAACCTTACATTTCAATAGTCAAGTACCACATCGAGACAAATAATAAAGTTTGGGTACAACATTGTTATCTTTCAAAGTTTAGGTATGAATTGAAACCAAGTGTACAGTTCAAGAACTTTTTCGTAATTTACTTATTATTATTTTTGAAGATTTTTATATCATCTTGTGACATTATGCATTCATATTTAGAGTTAGAGGGACAAAACTATTTAAATCAAGCAACAAGTTAGCCTATGTGAGTGAAAGTAATAATCAAAGCAAAAAAGTACCATATGGTATAATAGGAATTTTAATGGATGTTTGCCATCCCTAGCACATTGTCGTTCCGTCACAATGTATAACAACATGAGATACTAATGCAAATTGTTCGCAACATGTGGCAGATGATAGTGCCACCAATATTATGTCCATCCCATGTTTGTTGGCTTGGTGGCAAGTTCAAGGCAAACCTGCTATCATTTCCAAGTTGGTGGAATGTATGCCATTTTATTTGTCCATCACTTAGATGTCTTAGTAGTAAATGGTGGATCCACCTTCTTTCATTTTAACCCTTGGTGGCAGGTGGGAAAACTCCACTTGAGATTTGTGGGAAAATCCCCATTATTATGTGCTTGCTGACGGACATAACCCAACAAAAAAACAATAGAACACAACAAAAGAAAAATAGGACAACGACCTTTATTTGTCATGATGTTACTTTTCATATTTGTGCATGTACTATGAAGAAGTTCTTCGGCCTTCTCCTCTTCCTCCATAGGTTCTTGGTTGGCATGTGTTTGTGTTTCGAACATATGAGGCATTACAAGATGCGACAGCAGGGTCTCTTGAAGGACGGTTGCGGACACCATCTCCATCCGCACTTTTTATCCTGTTTGATAGCGTGATTGTTTGGTTGATATACCAACTAAAAGAGTTTGGATTGTGTAGCCCCTTGTTTAGAAAGATGTTATCATTGTTATATCACAATGATTTTGTGTTGTGTTGGTTGCATCATTTTTTACATCATCATTGTGATTTTTTCTTATTAAAAATCTATGTGCACTTATGTGATTGTGTTTTGTAGTTTGATTTTCTTACTTGGATCATTCTTGTGGTGTTCATCTTTGTTATGTGCTCAGGTTTGTCACATGTTTCCATAATATCGATGAAAATATCCCATTGTTTATTCCCCGCCTCAACATAAATTAGGATCTCTCTCCACAGAGAAAGTTTCTTAAGATCACTAAAGTATTTAGAAGCCAAATTGCTTTTTTTCCATACTACAAACTTTGTAGCTTAAAATGAGATCATGGTTCAAGTAGGCGGATACGGAGAGCTCTCGTCGGTAGCGAGAGTGCTTGCAACTAGCGATGCGAGGAGGGTTGTACGAGTGGAGGAGGGCCACCACCAAGGGTGAGGACAGAACCACGAGAGCCACTAATCACGAAGTAGAGAGGGAAGAAATGGGTTAGGTGTTTGTCTCTCATCGCAAATGTGGCCAATGGTGCTATAGATGTGAGTTGTGCACTCATCGGACTGGATCTTGCGTGCAATCTCCTTGCTACTTTGGTTGTGGTAAGGTTAGACATTGGAAGATGACCCAAATTAGTTTCTAGCGTCATTTAAGGAGATGGATCCTCTTCCATAGGGTCTACTGCAGCAGATTCTGCAGTAGGGGTGTGGGCCGCTCGATCTTGATTGAACGGTTCTCACGAATTTGCACGGTAGAGACCCAGAAAAATTGTGAATTCGTGGGAACTGCTCGATCAAGATCGAGCGGCCCACGCCCCTATTGCAGAGTCTGCAACAGATCCTACAGCAGAGGATACTCTCTAGCCGTTCAGCCTGTAGGAGTTCATATATCATCTCCACAGACTGCTATGCAGATCAATGCCATAGTGGGCTACCAACGGATAAAAGATGGACTCCTCATTGGAATTTCATCAGATGAGGCGTTGGACGTTCTTGATATCCACAAAGTCTTTGTAAAATTATTGGGCATCTCGTTCACTAGTATTTTTTCTTTTATGGATGCCAAAGCTTATGTGTAAGGAGACTAAAGAAGATCGAGACCAATCTCATTCTTCATGATGAAAGGAGTTCATGTGTCATTTGTCATTTCCCTCAATTCACAGATGGGGAAGATTCAAACAGTAAGCTGAGGGTGTACTGTATCTATGGTGTGTCCTCTCTGTCATGCTCAGTAGAAGCTCTGAAACTGGATCTAAGAGAGATTGAGGTGGTGATGAAGATGCCCGCAGATGGCCTTTCTCCGGGTTCATATCCGATGTCAACCTTATTCATCTTCGAGGGGTCAGATTCCATGGGCTTAGAGTCCATTGTTCTTTATGTATGAGTCACGCATCTTTCTGTCTGGTGGTTCATGTTATGCCACCACCACCTCTACCTCCTTCAGCTAGCCAATCCGCCTCAAGATCGTCGTCAACCTCAACGCGAAAGAAACACTAGTTATGGGAAATTGTGGAGGATCCGTTCACGATTATTAATACCCCAATACTGAAAACTATTCAAAAAAGAGAGAGAAAGGTGGAGATCAAATCACATGGTTTAAGTCTCGTTCTCAACTTGGAAGGTGTTGAAACCACAACACAGTTGGAGCAATTACCAGTGTCGCCTTCTTTCATCTTAGAGCTACGACGCATTTTGGTTGCCTATTCGGTGCAAAACCCATTCGATTTTTTTAATCGTTCATACCCAACCTAAACAAACTTGTTTTAAGCGAGAGGATCCTCTATAGCATACTTTGCAGTAGGGGCTGGAGGTGCTCGATCTTGATCGAGCGGTTCGCATGGATTTGAATTTTTTGTGGGGCCCTACACTGCAAATCCATGTGAACCGCTCGATTAAGATCGAGCGGCTCCAACCCCTACTGCAGAGTCTGTTGCACTAGGGTCTACAACAGACGATCGACTCCCTTGCTTTTAAGCTAATCGATCAGAGAGGATCCATTAACACGGGACCCGTTTGTTGAAGGGTCAAGTGCTAAGTACCCGATAAGGGACATAGCTCTGCCATGGGTCCCTACTTCTTTCAAACCTTTACCAGTGAAGGAGATCTAATGGGATGACCTCTCTGCTACATTCCCCTCCTTTAAGGACATTGTCTCTCCACTGCATAAACATTTTGAACCTCACCTCGGCTTTGCCTTAGCATGATTTGTGTGCGTGGAGACTCGGGTGGAACAACCAGCAGCTCCAGCGGGTCTAGTGATCTCCGCCCCCTTATCTGTAAATGCTTATTTTTGGATTCACATGATCTTACAGAATTCATTTTGGAGGTTGATGGGAGAAGACTAAACAAGAGCACTACCTCTACCTTCTACAATAAGTGAGGCTTCGTTTTCCTCATCCAGCTCCACTATTGCGAGACAACAAAGGAAATTTTATTATCTCAGATCATAAGGCCCAAGTTATGTCGGTAGCAGAAGTGGTGCAAGCTTCGAGACAATCAACATGCTCTCAATGAAAGTTCTAACTTGGAACTTGAGGGGTCTAGTAAGACTCAGAAAAATGGAGCTTGGGTGGGACTCTATTAACTAAATGGGTTTATATTGTGGTCATGATGCAAGAATAAAAAAATCCGGTCATGTTCTTCTTCCCTTTGGAGATTGACGGGCACTAACTTCATGACGAACTTAAGATCTTTGGGTGTCGTTGGCACTATGAGAGGACTCATCGTTGCATGGAAAGGCTCGATGTTTAACTTCGTAGCAGAGCCATGAGGAAGACATTTTCTTATAGTTCTCTTGGAGAACATGTACGTAGCACTTGATTTGCATTCTCGTATGCCCGTGACCCTTGTATGTAGATTCTTAGATGTGATTTATGGCGGACCTCCATAGTGCAAGAGGCACCTTCCTTGGGGTGGCTTGGTTAATTGGTGGCGACTTCGACGTTACTTTGCTTTTGTCAAACCATCCTCGCTCGAGGGTAGGATAGGATCATGGTTAAATTGATTTTGCTGAGCTGATTGATGATTTGGAGTTAGGGGAGACTGATGCGTCGGGCACAAATTACACCTGGAGAAACTCTAGGTCGTGCTCTCGTATTGATTGTTTCATAGCATCCGCGGAGCTTCTTGACTTTTTCTCACACTCGGCTTCCACACATATTGGCCTCGTTCAAGGTCTAACCACATGCCACTTCTTTGGGACTCTGGCCTGGTCTCTCCCCCATGAGTTTTCTTCGGATTTGAGGGAACGTAGCTACGAGAAGAGCGTTTCAAAGATTTGGTTTCAAACCATTGGAACTCCATGGTGGTCTCAGGATCTGCAACGTCATAGCTAGCCCAGAAGCTTTCTTCTTTACACGAATATCTTTGCTCCTTTAAAAAGGAGGTTAGAGAGGTAAGAAGGTCACACCATACATATGTGGAGACAAAGTTGAGAAGATTCGATAGGCTGGAGGACATTAGGGATCTCAGAATCGAGGAACTCATTGAAAGAGCAACTGCAGAAAAAATAACCTAGAAGAGGTTAAGAAGCGGGACGTGTAGTAGAAGCAAAGGTCACGCTACTCTTGGCTCAAAGAAGGTGATGCAAACATATTTTATTTCCATAGAGTTGCCAGCGGGAGGCATAACCTCAACTTGATTTGCTTGGTGGTAGAGAATGAAGTAGTGTCGAGGGAGATCATGAAATAGGACAGACAATTGCAGCTTATTTTCTTTTTTTCTCAAGAATATCAGTTGATAGGTTGTGGAGATGGTCTGGGCTTGAGGCTTCCAAATTTTCTGAAGAGTACGCAAATCATCTAGTATAGGTCGTCACATCAGAGGAGGTGAAAACTGTGGTTTGGAACCTTAATGTTGATGGTGCATCGGAGCTTGATGGTTTCCCCGTCTTCTTCTTCAAAGAGTTCTGGACTTTGGGAGGAAGGTTGTTGCTATCGAGGAGGAGTTTACTTATGGCAATGCAGGGATTGACAGACTCAACAATACCCTTCTTTTTTAGTTTCCTATGAAGGAGGTTTCTGAGTGAGTGAAGGGCTTCAGTCTGATTTCCCTCTCCAATATAATTTATTTTATTGTCAAGAAGGTCTTTGCGATTAGATTGAACATGGTGCTAGAGCACATCATCTCACTGCTTCAGTCAGCTTTTATTCTAGGAAGATAGATTGCAGACATGTCGACGACGGTGAATGAGATTATAGCATACCGTAAGAGATGTAAGTCTGAGGGTATGTTGTGGAGGTTGGTTTTTTTAAAGATTATGACACGGTGGAGTGGCATTAACTGTGGATGGCGATGGTGAGACGAGGTTTTCCTAACACTTGGATCTTATGGAGCAAGCATTGCATCACCTCAACTTCTTGCTGCATCACCACAGCTTCTTACTCCGTACTTGTTAATGGTAAACTGAAAGGGCTTTTTTTCCAGCCTCAGAGAGGAGTTAAACAGTGGTGCCCCCTTGCTCTTCGTCGTGGTGGGTGTCTGGTGCTTGTAAAGGGCATGCTCTCGATTATTCATGTCTTCTTCATGCCATCTCGTCTACTCCGTGTTTGTATCATACATCGACTGGATATGCTCATGCAGATATTTCTTTGGGGTGAAATAGGCCAGGATGGGTCTAGAATATCTGGATTACACCTAGTGGACTGGGAGATGGTTACTTTGACAAAATTAGCTGGTGGCTTAGGGATCACCCTTATGAAATCCATGAGTGAGGCTTTTCTATTGAAATGGGTTATCAAGATTTGGAGCAAAAGTGAAGACTTGTATTGCAGACTCATCCACAACATCTACAACATTGTGGCCATGCAACATATTTGTCACCTTTCACCGTTCTAGAAAGCCGTCAATTCAGTGTTAATTCACTTCTAGGATATCTTCCATTTGATGTTGGGTGATGGTAACTCCTTCCTTTATTTTTTTGGACCGACTATTGGACTGGTGAGGGTCCTCTCTCCTCTTGATTCCCCGCTTATTCCCCTTGGCTGTTAACAAATCTGTCTGAGTTGTGGATTGCTGGGTTGATGTAAACTGGATGCCTACTTTCATTGCAGATTTTTCTATTCAAGATTTCCTTCTTTTGGATTCCTTAAAACAAATTGATAGACCATCGGATGGACATGGCCAGTGGGTGTGGAAGGACAACTCATTTTTCAGTAAAACAAGCCAGAGCTATCACCAAATCGCCTCCACCAAGATTAGTTGCTTTGGTTGACTGCAACCTTACATGAGAGCTAAAGTTGTCAAGCAGAATCAAAATTTTTGTATCTGCTGTGCAAAAGATGCATTATGACTAGAGATAGTTGTGTCAGACTCTTCACAATTGGAGTGCCTACAGTTGGTGATGCGAGGAGAGTTGTATGAGTGGAGGAGGGCCACCACCAAGGGTGAGGATAGATCCACGAGAGGCACTAGTCATGAAGTGGAGAAGGAGGAAGAGTGTTGGGTGTTTGTCTCTCATTGCAAGTGTGTCCAGCGATGCTATAGATGTGAGTTGTGTGTCATCGGGCAGTATCTTACGTACAAACTCCTTGATGCTTTGATTGTGGTAAGGCCAGACATTAGAAGATGGGTTTCTCTCAGGTGGATATTCTTTCATATCCCAAATTAGTTTGTAGCGTTGTTCAGGGAGATGGATCCTCTTCCATTGGGTCTGCTGCAGCAAACTCTGCAGTAGGGGCGTGAGCTTCTCGATCTTGATTGAGTGGTTCCCACATGCAAATTCGTGGGAACTTCTTGATCAAGATCGAGCGGCCTACACCCCTGCTTTAGCATCAGAAACAACAGACCCTACGACATAGGATCCCCTCTAGTCGTTCATCCAATACGAGTTCAAATATCAGCTCCACAGACTGCTACGCAGACATATGCGATAATGGTTAATGAAGGCTAGCCAAGAACTACTATCGAATTAAAGATGGACTTCTCGTTGGAATTTCATCAAGCGAGGTGTTGGATGTTGTTTCTATCCAGAAGTCAGTAAATTTATTGGGTGTCTTGTTCACTAGTAATGTTAATGTTGCATTTATGGATGTCAAAGCTAGATGTGTAAGGGGACTAATGAAGACATAGGCCAATCTCGTTCTTCATGAGGAAAGGAGTTGATGAGTCATTTGGCGTTTCCCTCTATTTATAGATGGGGAAGATTCAAACAGTAAGCAGAGGGTGGCCCATATCTACGGTGTTCCCCTTTTGTCGTGCTCAGTAGAAGCTCTGAAATGGGAGCTAAGAGAGATTGAGGTAGTGATATAGATACTCACATATGGCCTTTCCCCGGGATCATATCCGATGCCAACCTTAGTCATCCTGGAGGGGTCAGATTCCATGGCCTTAGAGTCCATTTGGTCTTTACGTGTAGGTCATGCATCTTTATGACTATTGGTTCATGTTCTGCCACCACCATCTCTACCTTCTTCAGTGAGCCAAACCACTTCAAGCTCGTTGTCAGCCTCAACGCTGGTGAAACAGTGGTTATGGGGAATTGTGGAGGATTCGTTCACGATTGTTAATACCCTTATATTGGAAACTATTCAAAAAAGAGAGAGAAAAGCGGAGATGAAATCACAGAGTTCAAGTCTCATTCCAAACTTGGAAGGGGTTGAAACCACAACACAGTTGGAATCAACGGAGCAATTGCCAACGTCGCCTTCTTTCCTCTTAGAGCTATGATGCATTTTAGATGCATATTCGCTTCTGACCTCATTCATTTTTTTTGAATAGATCATGCCCAATCTGAACAAACTTGATTTTAAGATTACTGATCAGAGAGGATCCATTAACACGAGACCCGTTCATTGAAGGGTAAGTGTTAAGGACCGATAAGGGACATAGCTCCCCCATGAGTCCCTACTTATTTCAAACCGTTACCAGTGAAGGAGATCTAATGGGACAACCTCTCTACCGCATCCCCCTCCTTTAAGGACATTGTTCCGCCACTGCATAAGCATTTAGAACCTCACCTCAGCTTTGCCTTAGCGTGATTTATGTGCATGGAGAATCGGGTGGAACATCCAGCAACTCTAGCGATACTAGTGATCTCCACCCCCTTTATCTGTAGATGCTTATTTTTGGGTTTCACACGATCTTACGGATACCATTTCGGAGTTGATGGTAGAGGACCAAATAAGAGCACTACCTCTACCTTCTGCAATGAGTGAGGCTTCGGCTTCCTCATCCAGCTTCACTGTTGCGAGGAAGGAGAGAAGGAAAAGATACATAGAGAGAAAATGGTCAAGGGAATCAACAAAGGGAATTTTATTATCTCAGATCATAAGTCCCAGGTTATGTCCGTAGCAGGAGTGGTGCGAGCCTCAAGACAATCAACGTGCTCTGAATGAAAGTTTCTAGTATGACCCAGAAAAAATGGAGCTCGGATAGGACTTTGTTAATCGAATGGGTTGATGTTGTGGTCATGATGCAGGAATATGAAATCTGGTCATGTTCTTCTTCCCTTTGGAGATCAATGGGAGATAACTTCATGATGAATTTCAGATCTTTGAATGTTGTTGGCACTACGAGAGGACTTATCGTTGCATGGAAAGGCTCTAGGTTTAACTTCATAGCAGAGTCATGGGGAAGACATGTACTTACGGTTCTCTTGGAGAACATGCACACTAGCAGGAGAGGAACTAGTATATATTATGGGGGGCCATGGCCCCCCATGATTATTACACGGCACGTGTACAATGTATAAAGTTTTTAATACGACCCCTCCTTAATTGTATTATAATTTGTATGTTAGAGAAAATTTGTAGAATCATTAAATGGTCAAGTGGTAGAGTGGTATGGTTATTATTTGGAGACCAGGGTTGACTTTTATCTCCATCAATTTTACTTTTTTTATACGGTCTATCAATTCACTTCCAAAGTATCAAAATAATTTGATATAAAATTGTATTTGACTTTATTTATCTCTCCCATTATTTTTATTACTTCTTGTAAATGAAATAAAATTTATTATTTTCTTTTAACCATGAACTTTTTTGTTTCAAAATTTCACTTGATAATTTAGCCTTTTAGGATGGATATAGAGAGGATTAAATTATTATATTTATCCATTTTAAAAAATAGCCACTGAAATTACCAATCAATTTGAAATTCTAAAATTAATAATAGATTTAAATTCTACGTTTATCAAGATTGAAAGAAGTTCATTTTAAAATATTAATTCTATTTAAAAATATCATTGGAAAATACATAGATTTTTCTATTTTTGAGCATTCATAATAGTTGTATACTCGACCCCTCCTTGATGAAATTCCTTGTTCCGCCCCAGCACATTTTCTTGGATTTATCTTAGATTGTGGGTTGATTGTTGACTCATTTAGTTGTTGACATCCGAGAACCGAGAGAGATGCTGATACAGCGATAGCCAGACCCGACTTGTTAGGAACCACAAGCCTTCCAAGACCGGTCGCTAGGATCCCTCACGACCAACTGAGTATCACTATGGACAATGTATTTTCCATAATATATCTCAAAAATTGTGGGTAATTATTTTTTTATATTTTAAAAGTCATTTGGAAAATTGCAATGATATAATAGTTTTTCGAAAGTTGTATATAAAATATGATGTAAAATCATTGTATATAAAAGTCATAAGTGTTTAAAACTTGTGAATTAGTTTCTTTTAAAATTACTTTGTAAAACTGCCATATGTGATAATTATTACGAATCAAGCTTATTGCTACCTTCTAAGCATATAAGGTCAAGGGACATCAGATTTTAATTTGGGGCTAAACATTGTCTTTAAGCTATACAATGTTTTATGTATTTTAATTATTGTTGTACCTCAATAGAACCTTAAAATCTAAATATAATCTATTTCATGTTTCAACAAGATCAAGTTATATATATCAAAAAGCAAAAGAGCATCAAATAGACTTTGAGAGGAGTTGTATTTCGACTCATCTCAACTTAGATTTAGAATAAACTTACCATATTATGTTGAAAAATTAAACTAATCTTTTTTATAATGCTCAAATAGAATTAGAGATGAGATGCATAAAGAATTCACATCCATCCATTGATTTTCACGCAAGAGGCGTAATGTGATCATGCCTTCATGTCAAGAGAATGATTACCTTGTCGCCACAATCTAAATTGACATATATTGATAACTTCGTGGATCACATCATATTTTTCTCTAAATAATTTGTCTGCTCTCCAAAAATGTTGCCAACTTGTCATCGGAGTCAACTTGTTCTACATTAATGATATTTATCCATGACAATGATGATGATGGCACGAGAGGACCTTGATGACACCATACTCAAAATCTTAAAGATCTTCCCAACATCCTTCACAACGACATCATAACGTTCTTGTTAGCGTCTTCATCCTTTATTCTTGGTCTTCCTTAATTTAAGGAACGATGTTACTTGTGTTGATACAACCTTGTGTTCCTATTATGTTAATTTGGAAGTGATAACTTGGAGTCATAGCATAATAAAGCGGACTAAGCCATTGACAACAATTCGATTGGAATAAACTTATTTGATATCATAAGGTAGGAGGCATGGACTACTCCATAATTTTTATTGTTTTGTACATATCTATATAAAACTACGATTGCATTCAAATTATTCATATATCCACGGAGGTTTTTGTTAAAAAACAATAACTATTGCTTAAAAAATGACACTAGAAAGAGCAAGTAATAAAGTTCAATTACAAGAAAAAAATTAACAACACTCATGTTTACAACAAGATAGAATAAACATGACAAGTATAATGATTTTATTCTCACTAGAGGATGACTTCTCTTTTTCAATCATCATCGATATACGTCTGTATAATTCACACAATAGAAAAAACTCGTTATTGATTTAAAAAAAACTTTATCTGAGGGTGGCACGTAATACTTCAAAAACCTCCACCTGCACCATAACCATAACCCGCGCCAAACCCATGGCCAAAACCGCCTCCTCCACCGCCGCCTCCACCACCTCCTCCACCACCCCCTCCATTTCCACTAAGTCCATAACCGGAGCCGCTTCCAGAGCCATAACCTTGTCCGCCTCCTGCACCTCCACCACCACCACCACCTCCTCCTCCTCCACCACCACCATTTGCACCATAACCTGAGCCATGTCCAGAACCAAAACCAGATCCGCTTCCCCCACCATAACCACCGCCAATGCCATACCCACCTCCTCCACCATTACCACCACCAAGACCAAAGCCTGAGCCCTTACCAAATCCGTATCCAACACCGCTTCCAGTTCCTACACCACCACCGTATCCACTTCCATATCCAACGCCTCCTCTTCCGAACCCACCTCCAACGCCATATCCATGGCCGGCACCAAATCCACTACCATATCCAACACCACCTCCGGCACCCTTCCCGCCTCCACCCCCACCACCTGCACCACCCCCACTGAAAAACTCCACCTGATCTGCTGTCTTCTCGAATTCCTGCGAAGAGATCAGAGAAAGAAAGATTTTGGTCGTTGTATCGACCAGGTGAGTTTCGTCAGAAGAGATTAAGAGTTAATTAATCTCCTTTATTTTATTTATACTCCTAAACAAAGTGTATAGCGGTTTTGTACGGGAGTGTCGAACTCAGGGAGGCAAACTGTTTTAAACTAGGAAAATCAATGGAAAACCTAAAGATAAGTGTTCCCTAATTTTTAGTGTATTTTTAGGAATTTTTATGGATTTTTATTTGATTTTTATGAATTTTATATTGTTTTTGTAATTTTTGATTATTTTATGATTTTTATTATTGTTAGAAATTTATTTAAATTTTTATTTGAATTTTAATTTTGTACTTTTTAGATTTTTAAAGGTTTTTACTATTTTTATGGATTTTTAAAGGGTTATTAGGATTTTTATGATTTTTGGTTTGTTTTTAAGGGAGAAAAGGGAATTTTTATTGCAAACAGTGTAGTTTTTGTGATTTTTAATAATGAAAATAATGCGAAAATATTTTTATTTTATTTTCTTTAAAAACTAGATGAAATTCCCTTTAAAATGATAGGTGGCACGTTTTTAGGGGATTTTTATTGAATTAGTTATGATTTTTACAAGTTTTTGTCAATTTTATGTATTTTGTATTTTTTTATTGATTTTATTATTTAATTTTTATTTTATTTTGGGTCTAATATGTAAAATATATCACTATATACTCAATACAGTGTTTAGATGATTTTTTTTTAAAAATATTTTTATAATTTTTATGGTGTTTTAAATGTGTATAGGGTGTATAGTGATAGGGGTATATATGTAATAAAAGGTGTTAGGCAGGGGCACGCCTGTAATATATGAAACGTCGAGGGCTGATGTGCAAAACGTCCAGGTCCTCACGCGCTGCGCACAAGCTGCTGTCCTGGAAGGACTGATTTGCAAAATCGAGAACCTGTAAGGGCCTGCGTATAAAATTCAGTAACCACGTGCTCTGCACGCGCTTTTCGCCTTCGAGGACCTGTTTGTAAATTCAAAAACCTGTTGAGAACGTTTTGCAAAATTCACAGTACTCACGTGATTCGCACGCGCGCTTCTGTTAGGCTGTGCGCTTGACAGCTGGCACGTGCGTGTCCGTTCGTTGGTGACGATCCGAAGGTGGAGATTTGGGCGCGAATTAACGACCTGGATCTAATCTGGAGTATCCGTCGGAGATCGGACGACTCTGGAGGTCTCTCGATGAACAGGGACGAAGGCCTGCACCGGCGAGATTTGATCAGCAAATTGGAGTGCTCAGCCGATCGATCCTCGCTGCTGTCGACTCTAATGGCTTCGCCTCACTCCTCCGCACCAGATCGAAGTCAAAAATTGCAATCAGAGTGTTCTGATCGAGGAACTGGAAGCGAAGTCTGCTTGAGGCTTTTGTATCTTCGGTAGAACCTGGGGAACCTGCTCCTGTGATGAATCGAGTGACTTATTCGTCACCGGAAGTCGCAACAGCCTCCGATCGATGTTCCGATGCGGAATAGAATTCCAGAGAAGCAGTGCCTGCTCGAGTTCCACTAATATTCGTCGGAGATGAAGGACGCGAACACCCTGCGACCTGCAAAAACAAATACACCTGGATCGAGGTTTTAGAAGCCTCGATCCGGTGGATCACAGCACAACAAGGGGGGGAAATGGATGAATGAGGTTATACGGAGACGAAGGAGAACCTCGGAGCTCCGGCCGTCGGACACGGCCGGAGATGATCAGGTATGGAAGGGGAATGGAGCAGCGGATGTCGATCGTTGATGATGATGGAAGTCGGATCAAATCGAGTGGATTTTGAGTCAATTTTCAATCAGGAACAGAAGGGAATGGAGGGATTGAGAGGAGAATGGAGGGGTTGAGAAGAGAATGGAGGATTGGAGGAGATAGAGAAGGGAAACTAACCTGGAAGTGGAGGAAGGTAGCTGAAGGTAGAAGGCGCGCCTGGGATGCTGGAGCTCGGCGAAGCTCCGATCGATGATTGCCTCGACGTGCGGCGGCTCACGGAGGCTGGCGCACACGACGGCGGAGCGGCAGGGCTTCGCCTACGGCGCGGCGATCTCGCCGATCCCTCTCCCTCTCGCTCGGCGGAGCAGAAGCGCTCCGGCTGTCACTCTCGGAGCTCTCTCTCTCTCTCTCTCGCTCGAGCTCTGGTGGAAGGATTTGCAAATGGCAGATGGAAGAGCTCGCGGGGGTTGGGATCTATTTATAGAGGAGAGGGAAGATGCACCTGGACGGGATTTAGGCCGGAGGGGAGTCGTTGACCTAACGGACTGGAGGTTGGAGCGGTTGACGGAGGTTGACAGCTCGGAGAAGAGCCTGGGCGCGAGGAGGAAGAAGGCTCGAAGCTCAGAGAGGAGACGGGGCTCGCGAGGTGTTTAAGGGAAGAGGAAGATGAACAGTCAACGCGCCCTAAAAATAATAAATATAAATTAAGTATAAAGTATATATATAAATTAGTTAAGTTATTTAAATAAGTAATAATTATTATTTATTAATTTAATTTTATTTTATTTATTATATAATTTTATAAATTATTTTTATGAATATAAATATATTTTTATTTACTTTTTATAAGTTAATTTTATACTTTTAAATAGATATGTATATGTATACTTATAGGTATTTTACCTATGTATGTACATTATTTTTATTTTATTATTATTATTTTTTTTATTATTATTTTTTTTATTTTGGATTTGTGCTTTTAATAAGTTATATATATTATCCATATTATAAAAGAATTTTTTTTTTATTTATGTTTATATAAATAGCATAGGTAAGTTATCTATGTATGCTATAGACCTATATGTATATATTTTTTATTATTTTATTTTTTTTTTATTATTTTCTTTTACAACATTTTATTATTAATTCTTTTAGTTATTATAACATATATTATCAACATTATTTACAAAATATTAATTTATAAAAATATGGGATATTGGAGAAGATAGGTACTATGTACAAGAAGAGCCAAAAACCTAACTTTTGCATATGGACCCCAAAAATTATGCACCCAATTTTATAAAATAGTTTATGAAATGCTATATACAATTAAAGGTGAGTTTGGGTGATTTGGAGTTTTTATTTGCAAGTTATGGGTCTGTGAAGTTTAGATTTTGGCTTTTTATTTTGTGTATAATTTGTACATTGATTATTATTTTTATACAAACTCAATTTTGTATTTTTATTTAAATTATTATCTACAACTTTGATGAAGAAAGTATTTAATTTTTGGAGTGGTTTTGATGATAAATAAAATAGGTGAAATATTTACATTATGGAGAGTGGATAATTTATATTTTTGGTCTTGGTTTTCTTTAAATTTTATAAGTTAAGATCCTTATCTCCCCCTACTTATTTCTCTTGTCGACCTGGTCAATATTGACCTGGTCTCGGGGTTAGGATCAGTCTGAATATTTTATATCCAGCCTTCTTTTTATTTTTATTTTCCTTTTTCTCTTTATTCTTTTATTTTGGTGAAAATAAGTGTTAAATATATAATATTAATATTTGTGGTTAGAATGTTAATTTCATGGAGTTAATGGATATTTACATGCATTTTACCAAGGATTTTAGCCAAAATGAAAGAATAAAGGAGATGAATCATGGATTCATCATTCCCCTATACTTTACCTTTGCTAGTCCCTTAGCAAACACTTATTCTATAAATAAGTGCAAGCAAAAAGAAAAAGAAAAAGGAAAATAAAAGAACTTAGAACATGATTGTTTCTTTAAACCAAATTTCTCTTCGTCCAAAATTTGGAGCCTGGATTTAAACCTTTGGATTAATGATGTGTCGGGACTCTATTAGACTTAGGATTTAAGCCTCGACAGCCCTCAAGTTCCACAAATCCTTATCCAGATTCACCTCAACAGCCAGCTCAGATCCACCTATCCATCACGCAAACTTTTCGGCTTTGAAAGCAATTAGTACTGTGTGTGAAAGGTTTTAGCTCTTCCTGCTTAAAGAAGCGAAGAAACCGCCCATACAGCTACACACTTCCATTGAGCCCTTATCCAGCAACTCAGTCCTCGAGGAGGGAGGTATTTCCTTCTGAGGTCAGGTCGTGCTGTGTCCACAATCGAATAAGATAGGAAGTAGAAGAAGGAGAAGAGAACTGGAGTGTGATCAGTGTAATCACATCTCCGGTGAAGCCTGGCCAGTTTAGCCAAGTCTCCACGAAGACATGCAGGCTTTTCTGAAGCTTGGACCATTGTGGTCATTTTGGAATTTGGTGTATTTGGCTTCTTTGGTAGTAATGATTGTTGCACTGCATCGGTCTTTTGTGCCCCGACGGATATAGCATCTTTTCATTCCGCCCATTTTTTGGGGTCTTAGAAAAAATTGTGCCAGCAGATCCTTCCCTCATCCGAAGCTTTATTTCAACCCCAATCTCTCCCGTCTTTAGACATCACCACCACCAGATAAGGATGGAAACGCACCACCGAAATGGATTGCCCTTCGCAACCCCAGGCAGGTCGAGCTAAGTGCAGAGTGCTTGAGTTCAAAATTGATTCAAATGGAGAAGAGTTCAACGGATGACACCAGGTGTCCTACTTAGGCACTTTCAAGTTGAATTCCGAACACGGTCTCATGGAACTCAAAGAATTAAGTCTACAAGACCTGAAGAGTCTCAATTCCCGATCCTAATAAAGTCCCTCTTGAATTAAGTGGATTAAGGCCTAAACCAAGCTCCATCTCTCGGACTTAGATCCATGCGGTTCAAGAATCGAACTTGTTCTGAAAAATGCTAATGAATGCAACAATTTTTTTTATGAGGTAGATTTTTCGGCTTAAATGTTTTAAGTGATTTTTAAAGGATTTTGCAAATTTTTATTGGATTTTAAACTTTTCAATTTTTAGGGGTTTTTTTTCTTTTTAAAAGTTAGTGAATTAATTTGATTTACAAAAATTTTACACGGATTTTGTGTATTTTACAAAGGATTTTATACATGTTTTATATACAAGTTATACGGCTTTTATACAAGATTTTTATGGGGATTTTATTTATTATATTTTTAAGGATTTTATCAAAGAATTTACAACTTTTTTATCTACAATTTTTTTAAGCCATTTTTTATAAAACATTTTTACGGTTTTCTTGTGGCTTTTAAAAACCCAAAATATAGACCCATACTTTTAAGAAGCCTTATTATTAAAAATACGAGAAAGTACGAGTTATGGCTTCTAAAGTATATATAGCATATATATACGACACCCCCCTATACTTAGCGTGAACTATGTCCTCATAGTGACCAAAGAAGCGGCAAAGGAAGACATAACTCGGGCTAAGTATAGATTGGTGAAAAGAATCTATACTACAATGACTCAAAGAATAACGAATGAATGAATAGAAGTCGATCATCTCCTCTATACTTGGTGTCAAGTGATTCCAAGGATAGCAGACTCAAAACCGAAGATGATCGAGGTCAAGAGAATGTACACCACTCAACGGCTCAGCTTGTCCCCCCTATACTTAGGGTAAAATATCCCTAAGTATAGAGACGAAAATCAAAAGGTGAGGGACAAGCGAGGGAGCAGACGAGACAAAAAAACGACGACAATCAAAAGACGGTATGAGCGAGATCACCCCCCCTATACTTAGGGTAAAGCACACCCTAAGTATAAGCAACAACAGGGGTGATCGAACAGGACGATACAAACAATAACACGGTGTCTACACCCCCCTATACTTAGGATAAAGCACATCCTAAGTATAGCAAAATCTAGATGAACCTAAGGGTGTAAGACAAACGAAAAGAAGAAAGAATGAAAAAGTATCGAAAACACGTATATACAAAGCATACAGTGTTGAGGTGCCTCTCAACGAGCGCTAGAGTTTACGCCCCTAGCTGGGCGCAAAGGCTAGGACAACGCAGTGTCGAGGTTTAGGATGGCATCTGTAATGCGAATGCCATACTGTCGTTGCAGTCTCGATGCGAGAACAACAACGAACTCAACAAAGTTAGAAGAGACACCCAAATAATCGATCAGGCAGGTGTTGGCTACCGAGAAAAGATAAGAGATCATAAAATCAAGGATTGGTAGCACAAAAGAAATTGTCGGCTCAATATCAGAATATAGTGAAAGGGTTGAGCCGAAGAAATCGAACGTGGAGAAAGAAGGATCAATGAAAGAATCTTCCACGTTAATCACCGTCTCGATAAGGTATGGAAGGTCTAGATCAAGTGACTCACTATGAAAATAGGTATCCGATGTTCCTATGGTAGAAAGATCAGATAAATCATCGAATATCTCAAAGATCGGCTCATCCTCGCGAGCGTCATCGAGGAGAGAAAACTCATATTCTGATAGATCGAACGAATCAGGATACTCAAGATAATCTTCATACTCGATCTCGACATCCGACAGATCAGATGTATATCCAGAGAATGGGATCGAGTAAAGAGAACACATCTCCCGCAGATAACCCTCGGGGAGATGTGACAAATCAGAAAAACTCGAGAAAGAGAACGAACGATCATACTCGAATAATGGATTCTTTCTCGAAGTCAGAGAAAAATCGTCCACCGTCTCAGAGAAAACATTCTCAAAAAGATCAAGGTCAAGATCGAAGAGATCGTTGACCTGCCAGATTGAAGCAAGCAAATCTTGGGCTAGGAAGTCAGTCATCTGAAAAACTCCACCTGATCTGCTGTCTTCTCGAATTCCTGCGAAGAGATCAGAGAAAGAAAGATTTTGGTCGTTGTATCGACCAGGTGAGTTTCGTCAGAAGAGATTAAGAGTTAATTAATCTCCTTTATTTTATTTATACTCCTAAACAAAGTGTATAGCGGTTTTGTACGGGAGTGTCGAACTCAGGGAGGCAAACTGTTTTAAACTAGGAAAATCAATGGAAAACCTAAAGATAAGTGTTCCCTAATTTTTAGTGTATTTTTAGGAATTTTTATGGATTTTTATTTGATTTTTATGAATTTTATATTGTTTTTGTAATTTTTGATTATTTTATGATTTTTATTATTGTTAGAAATTTATTTAAATTTTTATTTGAATTTTAATTTTGTACTTTTTAGATTTTTAAAGGTTTTTACTATTTTTATGGATTTTTAAAGGGTTATTAGGATTTTTATGATTTTTGGTTTGTTTTTAAGGGAGAAAAGGGAATTTTTATTGCAAACAGTGTAGTTTTTGTGATTTTTAATAATGAAAATAATGCGAAAATATTTTTATTTTATTTTCTTTAAAAACTAGATGAAATTCCCTTTAAAATGATAGGTGGCACGTTTTTAGGGGATTTTTATTGAATTAGTTATGATTTTTACAAGTTTTTGTCAATTTTATGTATTTTGTATTTTTTTATTGATTTTATTATTTAATTTTTATTTTATTTTGGGTCTAATATGTAAAATATATCACTATATACTCAATACAGTGTTTAGATGATTTTTTTTTAAAAATATTTTTATAATTTTTATGGTGTTTTAAATGTGTATAGGGTGTATAGTGATAGGGGTATATATGTAATAAAAGGTGTTAGGCAGGGGCACGCCTGTAATATATGAAACGTCGAGGGCTGATGTGCAAAACGTCCAGGTCCTCACGCGCTGCGCACAAGCTGCTGTCCTGGAAGGACTGATTTGCAAAATCGAGAACCTGTAAGGGCCTGCGTATAAAATTCAGTAACCACGTGCTCTGCACGCGCTTTTCGCCTTCGAGGACCTGTTTGTAAATTCAAAAACCTGTTGAGAACGTTTTGCAAAATTCACAGTACTCACGTGATTCGCACGCGCGCTTCTGTTAGGCTGTGCGCTTGACAGCTGGCACGTGCGTGTCCGTTCGTTGGTGACGATCCGAAGGTGGAGATTTGGGCGCGAATTAACGACCTGGATCTAATCTGGAGTATCCGTCGGAGATCGGACGACTCTGGAGGTCTCTCGATGAACAGGGACGAAGGCCTGCACCGGCGAGATTTGATCAGCAAATTGGAGTGCTCAGCCGATCGATCCTCGCTGCTGTCGACTCTAATGGCTTCGCCTCACTCCTCCGCACCAGATCGAAGTCAAAAATTGCAATCAGAGTGTTCTGATCGAGGAACTGGAAGCGAAGTCTGCTTGAGGCTTTTGTATCTTCGGTAGAACCTGGGGAACCTGCTCCTGTGATGAATCGAGTGACTTATTCGTCACCGGAAGTCGCAACAGCCTCCGATCGATGTTCCGATGCGGAATAGAATTCCAGAGAAGCAGTGCCTGCTCGAGTTCCACTAATATTCGTCGGAGATGAAGGACGCGAACACCCTGCGACCTGCAAAAACAAATACACCTGGATCGAGGTTTTAGAAGCCTCGATCCGGTGGATCACAGCACAACAAGGGGGGGGAAATGGATGAATGAGGTTATACGGAGACGAAGGAGAACCTCGGAGCTCCGGCCGTCGGACACGGCCGGAGATGATCAGGTATGGAAGGGGAATGGAGCAGCGGATGTCGATCGTTGATGATGATGGAAGTCGGATCAAATCGAGTGGATTTTGAGTCAATTTTCAATCAGGAACAGAAGGGAATGGAGGGATTGAGAGGAGAATGGAGGGGTTGAGAAGAGAATGGAGGATTGGAGGAGATAGAGAAGGGAAACTAACCTGGAAGTGGAGGAAGGTAGCTGAAGGTAGAAGGCGCGCCTGGGATGCTGGAGCTCGGCGAAGCTCCGATCGATGATTGCCTCGACGTGCGGCGGCTCACGGAGGCTGGCGCACACGACGGCGGAGCGGCAGGGCTTCGCCTACGGCGCGGCGATCTCGCCGATCCCTCTCCCTCTCGCTCGGCGGAGCAGAAGCGCTCCGGCTGTCACTCTCGGAGCTCTCTCTCTCTCTCTCTCGCTCGAGCTCTGGTGGAAGGATTTGCAAATGGCAGATGGAAGAGCTCGCGGGGGTTGGGATCTATTTATAGAGGAGAGGGAAGATGCACCTGGACGGGATTTAGGCCGGAGGGGAGTCGTTGACCTAACGGACTGGAGGTTGGAGCGGTTGACGGAGGTTGACAGCTCGGAGAAGAGCCTGGGCGCGAGGAGGAAGAAGGCTCGAAGCTCAGAGAGGAGACGGGGCTCGCGAGGTGTTTAAGGGAAGAGGAAGATGAACAGTCAACGCGCCCTAAAAATAATAAATATAAATTAAGTATAAAGTATATATATAAATTAGTTAAGTTATTTAAATAAGTAATAATTATTATTTATTAATTTAATTTTATTTTATTTATTATATAATTTTATAAATTATTTTTATGAATATAAATATATTTTTATTTACTTTTTATAAGTTAATTTTATACTTTTAAATAGATATGTATATGTATACTTATAGGTATTTTACCTATGTATGTACATTATTTTTATTTTATTATTATTATTTTTTTTATTATTATTTTTTTTATTTTGGATTTGTGCTTTTAATAAGTTATATATATTATCCATATTATAAAAGAATTTTTTTTTATTTATGTTTATATAAATAGCATAGGTAAGTTATCTATGTATGCTATAGACCTATATGTATATATTTTTTATTATTTTATTTTTTTTTTATTATTTTCTTTTACAACATTTTATTATTAATTCTTTTAGTTATTATAACATATATTATCAACATTATTTACAAAATATTAATTTATAAAAATATGGGATATTGGAGAAGATAGGTACTATGTACAAGAAGAGCCAAAAACCTAACTTTTGCATATGGACCCCAAAAATTATGCACCCAATTTTATAAAATAGTTTATGAAATGCTATATACAATTAAAGGTGAGTTTGGGTGATTTGGAGTTTTTATTTGCAAGTTATGGGTCTGTGAAGTTTAGATTTTGGCTTTTTATTTTGTGTATAATTTGTACATTGATTATTATTTTTATACAAACTCAATTTTGTATTTTTATTTAAATTATTATCTACAACTTTGATGAAGAAAGTATTTAATTTTTGGAGTGGTTTTGATGATAAATAAAATAGGTGAAATATTTACATTATGGAGAGTGGATAATTTATATTTTTGGTCTTGGTTTTCTTTAAATTTTATAAGTTAAGATCCTTATCTCCCCCTACTTATTTCTCTTGTCGACCTGGTCAATATTGACCTGGTCTCGGGGTTAGGATCAGTCTGAATATTTTATATCCAGCCTTCTTTTTATTTTTATTTTCCTTTTTCTCTTTATTCTTTTATTTTGGTGAAAATAAGTGTTAAATATATAATATTAATATTTGTGGTTAGAATGTTAATTTCATGGAGTTAATGGATATTTACATGCATTTTACCAAGGATTTTAGCCAAAATGAAAGAATAAAGGAGATGAATCATGGATTCATCACCCACCACCTCCTCCACCTGAACCTCCACCAAAGCCTGATCCGGATCCAGAACCAGAGGCAGAGCCTGCACCTACGCCACCTCCACTACCAGAGCCAACCCCCCCACCACTTCCTCCACCGGCACCTCCTCCCCCACCCCCACCCTTTCCACCACCTACACCGCCTCCTTGGCCATAACCATATCCACTTCCAGATCCGGCTCCAGAGCCATTGCCACTGCCTCCTCCTCCTCCACTACCTCCTCCACCACCTCCACTCTTTCCTCCTCCACTAGAGCCTGATCCAGATCCACTACCATAACCAGAGCCTCCACCTATTCCTCCTCCTCCACCACCGCCTCCTCCCCCGGCTCCACCACCACTGCTCGCACCTCCTCCGCTCTTTCCTCCACCGTAGCCTGATCCGCTACCATAGCCAGATCCGCCACCACTTCCTCCTCCTCCACCCCCACCCTTCCCGCCACCCGAACCTGATCCATTTCCACTCCCAAAGCCATATCCGCCACCACTTCCTCCACCTCCACTCTTTCCTCCCCCTCCACCAGATCCAGATCCACTTCCATAACCAGAGCCTCCACCCGCTCCTCCTCCACCACCGCCTCCACCTCCGGCTCCACCACCACTGCTTGCTCCTCCTCCGCTCTTTCCTCCACCGTAGCCTGATCCGCTACCATAGCCAGATCCGCCACCACTTCCTCCGCCTCCACCCCCACCCTTCCCGCCACCCGAACCTGATCCATTTCCACTCCCAAAGCCATATCCGCCACCACTTCCTCCACCTCCACTCTTTCCTCCCCCTCCACCAGATCCAAATCCACTACCATAACCAGAGCCTCCACCCGTTCCTCCTCCTCCACCGCCTCCTCCTCCTCCGGCTCCACCACCACTGCTGGCTCCTCCTCCGCTCTTTCCTCCACCATAGCCTGATCCGCTACCATATCCAGATCCGCCACCACTTCCTCCGCCTCCGCCCCCACCCTTCCCACCACCCGAACCTGATCCATTTCCACTCCCAGAACCGAAGCCCCCACCACTTCCTCCGCCAGAGCCTGATCCAGATCCACTACCAGAACCTGAGCCTCCACCATTTCCTCCCCCTCCCCCTCCGCCTCCTCCTCCTCCTCCTCCGCCCGTTCCTCCTCCGACACCTCCACCATATCCCGATCCATATCCAGAGCCAGTGCCCCCACCACTTGCTCCTCCACCACCACCAGCACCCCCTCCAGCTCCACCTCCTCCACCAAATCCGCGGCCAAATCCGAAACCCCCGCCCCTCCCTCCTCCGCTCCCGCTGCCTGACCCATACCCAAAGCCTCCACCGATGCCGCCCCCTGTACCACCACCCCCTCCGCCTCCTCCTCCTCCTCCACCACCACCACTTCCTCCAGCAACACCTCCACCGTATCCGGAGCCAGAACCATATCCGGAACCATATCCTCCCCACGTACTACCACCACCTCCGCCTCCTCCCCCACCGCCACCGCCACCAAACTGCATGAGAATTCTCGTCGCGGAGGTGATGCCCAAGAAGAGCATCAACAGCAAAGCGATAGATGAAAATTTAGCCATTCTCACCGACTCGATTGCTTGTCCATCGAGGCAATGGATTCAATCTCTATTTATACTGCAACATCGGGTTCGCAAAATTGATTAATGTTCAGGGGAATATGTGAGTGCATCACTCCAGCAAATCAGCATGTTCGATCGTGCTATCTTGTTTGCCAGCAAATTTAACTATTTTATATATAAAATGACATATTTATCTAAGACAACCATTGCTATATGTATACTTTCACAATATTTAACTCACGTCTAAGTACCGCCCAATTGATTTTTTCCCCTCATGGTTTGGTATAATGGAATTAGATATTTACGGGCATACACGATAGAGTGATCCTCTACTGTAAAATCTGTTGCAATCGCTCCAACTGTTCGATCTTGATCGAGCGGTTCGCACGGATTCCTTATTTTTTATAGGATATATTGTGGAAATTCGTTTGAACCCATCGATCAAGATCGAACCGTTCGAGCAATTGCAGCAAACTCTACAGTACTGCAAGAAGACCGCTCTTGCTTTATCTTCGGACATTAAATTCATATTGTAACTAACTTATACCATATCTATAATACAACAATAAATATTCTTTGAAATCATGAAAAGTAGGGATGAAAACAAACGCGTATACATTCGTATATGATCTTCTATTGTATTCATTTTATACATATTTTGACATTCGTATTCGTATTAAAATAGATGCGGGTATGGATATCACTTTGGCATTCGTTAATATTCGCATTCATATCCGTATATTCGTTTTCGTACATAAGCATAATAATAGATTTGTTTATAACTGTGTGTAACAACATTTTAAGATTGCATTCTCCGTTGTTGATATAATTGTTGTGAAATTACTATATCTTATAAATAAATAATCCTAAACATGTATATTTCAGTTAATTTATTAAATATTTATATTATTATTCATATCCGATTCGTATTCGTTTTACATTCGTATTTGTTTTAAGGATGTGGTAACATATTTTCCACATTCATCAATATTCGTATCTACATGCACTCGTATTCATATTTTAAAATGGAAAGGATAAGATTATACCTATATTCATATCCGTATCAAACCGTTTTCTTCCCTAAACGGAACTCTCCAGTTTGAAAACGTAACCAACATTTTAAAAACTCCTAAAAAACACTTAAAAGAAATAAAGTAGTTGGATAAAAGTTTAAATATCATCCATGTAGCGAATTCCAAAAAATACATACATGTAATAATAAATTTCCAACAAGGTGAAACGAATTTTACAAGTTTGGATCCTAATGAAATCAAGAGTGGTATTAACATCCAATAAATTAACTACATCGAGTTAAAATTTATAATACACATAATTAATTAGAAAATAACTAAATGTCTTCCACGTAAGTTTCAAAAAGCGCATCGGACATTGAATCGGCAAGTCTTCGATTTGGTCCAACCGGATCGGATTGTCAGATCAAACCGGTCGGATCGGTGATAATGTCAGCATGACATCATCATTCCTATCGACTCGAAAAATACCGGATCGGGCTTAATTTATTGGTCAGACTGGTCGAACCAATTTTTGAACCGATAAAAGTGAATACATATATGTAAGTATGCATTTATATATCAATGAAATAATCGTTTAAGATGTCAAATCTTTCAATAAAATGATGTGATTGTCTATTTTGACAAAAACTATAAAAGTTTCACATTTTCTAGAATTATATATGGATATAATATTGTAATCATTTATTTATAGTTGCTTCTACTAAATTAATCTAAGAAAGTATTGACACAAAGTATATTCCAAAAAAGAGAGGGGCATAACTTTTATCGCATAAGTTAAGAAGGGCACAAATGATAAAACCCTCATTATTTCATTATTTAAACCTTTATTTTTTGAAAATTTACCAAACCATCAAAATTGAGTCAATCTTAGTCAACCCAGTCCAACCATCGATGGGACCCGTACTACAACAAAATTGAGCTATAGTGACTATTTTTTCAAAATCCATTGCTAAATTAGCTGCTGTTAAATATATAGTGATGATATTATTCGTTGCGAAATGAGTTTTGTACTCAAAATTAGCAACAAATATCATATTAAAATAAATGAGGAGACAGATGACAAAATTAGTGGTATAGAATCATTGCTCTCATGCTCTCACAAGATCAACCCTACCAAGAGAGAGGGAGGGAGATGGTTGATCTTATAAGAGCAAAAATCTGTGAGAATGTGAGAGCAATGATTCTGGACCACTGGATTCTGTCATCTCTCTCCTCATTGATTGCAGGAGGAGAGAGAAGAGCAAAATCTAGTAGTACAGATTCAATGCTCCCATGCTCGCATAGTTTTTGGATCTCCCTGCTTAATTACTCTTGCGTTTGCCACAAATTCAAGGTGGTTTGAGGGTATATATAACACTTTCCATAATTTAAAGGTTTTTATCAGTTGTGCCCCAATGGGATATTACAATATCAGTTATACCCATTCCTTTTTTGGAATATCAATTTTACCCATCCCTTGTAAAATTCACATTTCTACCTTTCGTAATATCAGTTATGCCTATACTTTACCTCAATAGAAGAACATAACTGTAGATCTTGTAAGAAGGTAGGGACACAACTGATATTCCAAGAAAGGGAAGGGTTTAACTGATATTTCAATTTCTCATGCTCAACTAATATTCCAAGGGAAGTGTTTATGATTTGGATTTGATTGTTGTTTTAGCTTTGGTTACAAGCCCCCTCTTGAGTCTGTTTAATGCATTTATTATAATATAATCATATTTAATTATCTGTTATATTTGTTAACTGAATACGATGAAATATATATATATATACATTTTTCTACTATAAAGTAAATTGCAAAAAAGTCCATGAGCTTTATACCTCATTTCAATGTCATACTTGAACTTTAAAAGGTAACAATATGCTACATGAAGTATAAGATTTGTCTCGATGTGATCCTTGACTATTGAAATTTCGCTGATTATTTCTCTTTCCAACCTTACATTTCAATAGTCAAGTACCACATCGAGATAAATAATAAAGTTTGGGTACAACATTGTTATCTTTTAAAGTTTAGATATGAATTGAAATCAATTGTACAGTTCAAGAACTTTTTCGTAAATTACTTATTATTATTTTTGATGATTTTTCTATCATCTTGTGAAATTATGCATCCATATTTAGAGTTAGAGGGACAAAACTATTTAAATCAAGCAACAAGTTAGCCTATGTGAGTGAAAGTAATAATCAAAGCAAAAAAGTACCATATGGTATCATAGGAATTTTAATGGATGTTCGCCATCACTAGCACATTGTTATTCCGTCACAATGTATAACAACATGAGATACTAATGCAAATTGTTCGCAACATGTGGCAGATGATAGTGCCACCAATATTATGTCCATCCCATGTTTGTTGGCTTGGTGGCAAGTTCAAGGCAAACCTGCTATCATTTCCAAGTTAGTGGAATGTATGCCATTTTATTTGTCCATCACTTAGATGTCTTAGTAGTAAATGGTGGATCCACCTTCTTTCATTTTAACCCTTGGTGGCAGGTGGGAAAACTCCACTTGGGATTTGTGGGAAAATCCCCATTATTATGTGCTTGCTGACGGACATAACCCAACAAAAAAAACAATAGAACACAACAAAAGAAAAATAGGACAACGACCTTTATTTGTCGTGATGTTACTTTTCATATTTGTGCATGTACTATGAAGAAGTTCTTTGGCCTTCTCCTCTTCCTCCCTAGGTTCTTGGTTGGCATGTGTTTGTGTTTCGAACATATGAGGCATTACAAGATGCGGCAGCAGGGTCTCTTGAAGGACAGTTGCGGACACCATCTCCATCCGCACTCTTTATCTTGTTTGATAGCGTGATTGTTTGGTTGATATACAACCTAAAAGAGTTTGGCTTGTGTAGCCCCTTGTTTAGAAAGATGTTATCATTGTTATATCACAATTATTTTGTGTTGTGTTGGTTGCATCATTTTTTACATCATCATTGTGATTTTTTTCTTATTAAAAATCTATGTGCACTTATGTGATTGTGTTTTGTAGTTTGATTTGCTTACTTGGATCATTCTTGTGGTGTTCATCTTTGTTATGTGCTCAGGTTTGTCACATGTTTCCATAATATCGATGAAAATATTCCATTGTTTATTTCTCGCCTCAACATAAATTAGGATCTCTCTCCATAGAGAAAGTTGCTTAAGATCACTAAAGTATTTAGAAGCCAAATTGTTTTTTTTCCATACTACAAACTTTATAGCTTAGAATGAGTGATGAATCTATGATTCATCACTTCAAAAGTAAAAAAATAGAGCCTTATTCCCGAGCAAATAGAGGCATATTTCCCTTTATATTGCATAAATAACATTCATGCATACATCCATAATTCATACATTTTAGCAGTTCATCTACATTCAAATAAGAAGCCAAAAATCCCTTGTAAAATACCCATTCACTAAAATAACCTCTTCTCTATAATATGTATTCCTTAGTTAATAATATAGGGAAGAATGCCAAAAATCCCCCTTGTAAAATAGTCAATAAAGCCCTGGAACCCCTGTACACTAAAATGCACATAAAGCCCTCATACAAACTCCGAATTAGGTCTACTTACTCTTAGAATACTACACATTAAAAGACCTTTAAAATGAGACTAATTTCATTGAATTTGGAGCTCGTATGAGAAAGTTGGGTTTTTGGGCCACTTTGTATACTACATAGGTGTATAATTGTATCTTTGTATTTATATATCATATTTGACCTCATCTCCGTCTTTGGTCAACATGAAACTTGTAGATCTCATCGAGATCTACAACTTTCATGTTTTGAGTTTTCCAAACTCGGCCCCCTCTTCTCTCTACACGTGTATTTTCCTCCAGCCACTCATAGCAGGCCACGTGGCGCCTCTGGTTGCGCCACGCGGCCCGCTTCCCCTCGCCTCATCCGCCTCATCTTCCAACCGTTGGATCCTCTTCCAGATCCAACGGCCCAGCTCTGCCCACGCGCGCCTAAAGCCTGCACCATCAGATCATCTCCGGCCTTAATCCACGCCGCACGTTCGCGCTCTCACCAGAACACGCCACGTGGCGCTTTAAAGACCGCTCGATCGCATCCACGATCCTCTGATCTCAGCCGCCTCTCCTTCCAGCGAGTCTCGGCCCTTCCATCAGCTCCATCTCCTCATCCAGGCCGCCCGCTCGCGCTTCGTCCGCAGCTCGCCACGTGGCTCCACCGCAGCCCATCATCTACGCGCCCCGATCTAATCCTACCCGCCCGCCATGCTTCGATCACCACCATTGGATCACAAGATCCAACGGTGAAGACCTCGTCTCCTACCTCTGGGCGCCCTTCTCTCCCACGTCCCTTGCCTTGCGGGAGGGGCGCCCCCTTTCTATTTCCGGCTGCACGTCAGCCACCATCTACGTCAGCCAACACTCCCACGATGAGACCCACTCATCCCTCACCATCGCCAGCTCCCTCACGCTCCACCACCTCCACCAGAGTCGCCCCACGTCGACCACCTACCTCGCCTCGTCACCAACCAACCCACCACCTTCAACCTATAAATACGCCACCACCGGCAACCTTCACCCCCATCCTCCACTCCAGAGAGCTTCCTTGAGCTTAGACCTTCCCATTGGTGACAGCAATTCGACGCGTCTTCGAGCGACGAAGGGATTCTTCTCCGGCGAGATCCACGGCCGCTCCGCCGTGTCGCAGCGACTTCCACGAGCAGCTGCACGAGCTCGGGCGATCACCGCCCTCGAGCGACGACCTAGACCTCAAGCAGGAGGCCTAATCCCCAGGTGAAACTCCTCCATTTCCCCTCTGATCGTTTCTTATTTTTATATTTGTTTTCTCCGACTTTATTCGCCGTCACCGGTCACTCTCTCGCCTCCCTTTCATCCCGCTGAGCTTCGCGTCGAATCTCCCATCCTCGCTACACCTTTCACGACCTCCGACGACGCCTCTCGCAATATTCCAATCACCAGCTCCGCCATTTGGCCGGAGCTCATCTCCAGACGTCCTCCTTCACGCCCTAGGCCTCGCCGACTATCTCCATCTCTCCACAAACACACGCTCGAGCTCCGGCTCTCTCTTTTACACTTGTAGGTACCCAGCTTCTCATTGAACGGAAGCTCGCCGGAGTCATCTTCGAGCTTCATCGCCATCGCCAACCGTCCACCCTCTGCCACTTCTGAGGCCACCGGAGGCTTCGTCGACCATCGGCGCATCCTCTGGGGCACCTCCGACTCGCCATCGACCTCCACTGACGACGGGAAGGAAGGGCGGAGCAGCAGCACTTACGCCGGAGCCCCTCCTTCTCCTCCGCAGGAGGCGGAGGGCCTTCGAGGAAGAAGCTCCAGGAGCCGTTCGATCATCTTGATCAAACGGCCTGCAATCAGCCACGTCATCCGCCGCCGGAGCTGCCAACGACCATGGGATCATCCTTGATTCCACGCTGCTGATATCGCCACGCGTCACCACTACCATCCTTTGGATCGATCTTGATCCAAAGGCCCGCAGTCCGCCACGTCGACGAAGACCGAGCCTCGGCCCCAAACCTAGGCTCGGACGACCCGAGGCTACACCGAGCCTCACTCCAGACCTCCAAAGCACCCGACCCTCGTTTCAAGCCGCCGCAGCCATCCGAGCCTAGGCCACCCACGTGAGGAGCACGTGCGGCCTGGGTAATTTACACAGAGGCCCCTAGAGCTTTCCATATTTGCAAAGAGGTCCCTGTGAAGCTGAGCCTACGTGAGGAGCACGTGCCCTGTGGAGAATTTGCATTCAAGTCCCCAGCATTATAGGTAATTGCATTTTAGTCCCTGTCAGCATATTTGCTTATTGTATTTTTAATTGTTTTTGTATTGCATTTACAACCCTGTGTTTGCACGCATCCCTAGGTTGCATTTTACTTCATTTTGCAAATCTAAAACTTGCATTTTGTTGAGAATTTTGTCCTCTGTCTATTGGTCCACGTTCACATTTTTGTAATTTCAGTTGAATTATTAATGAATTAATTGGTGAATTTTTGATATATTTTGCCCAGTGACACCTTTTAATTTATAGTTAATTCGCTGTGCTTCCAAAAATCATCAAAAATTCACAGTAGCTTAAGGACAAGATTCTTAACATACCATAAAAATTTCATGTCATTTGCACGCATATCGAGGCCTAAATAAATTGTTGAGTGATTTTCTTAATTTAATTTTAGTTAATTCATTTCACAGTGAAATAAAGATCTGTCAATTTTCCTAGGTCCCTTATCATTAGAGCTATCTAGGATAATTTTAGATCTTGAAAACATTGTGGTTTGATATTTATTAAAAATAAAATATTGAAAATCACCCTGTCTGCTCATTTAATTCACAGTAAATTTATTCAGTGTCGAAAAATTTCAAAAAAATTAGTGTAGGTCATTTTCATCATCATTAACCATCTGGCCAATTTTTATAATTTTTGGACTTCATTTGTTATATTAATTAAATTGAAACGTTAAATTGGCTTGCATTTTCCGCATGAGTCTGCATAAAAAGTAAAAAAGACCAAAAAAATTACTCCTCGAAAATCAACACTTGGATACTTGCTAAAATTCACCTAAGGAGACAGATGCCTCCCTGAGATCGACCTTGGACTCCACCAAGTAAAAAAAATATTTGCCGCTTAAAATTAACTTAACATTAATTGATAAGTGGTTTTTGACTAGCCTCTCGTATCCGACTGCAACGAACTATTAATTAATTTGAACATTAATTTGACCGAGTTAACTAAGGGTGCAGAGAGCTTATCAAAATGGCGCCGTTGCCGGGGAGGCACAGCTTAGGTTAAGTTTTGGTGAAATTCTGAGTGCTTGATTTTCTTTCCCCGGGTAGTCTAACCCCCGGCTTTTCTTGTGAATATTTCTTTGTCTTTTAAATTCTTGCATTTTTGTGTCGTTCTTTATCTGACCTCAACTTGTTTTTGTGCGTGGGACACCGGAGTCGAAGACGCTTCGAGGAACACGCATTCGAATTAGTTTGAGTGATTTGAGAGAACCTGTAATTCATTTATTTCCACATTTTTCGCATTTTTTCCAGCGGTTCCCGTTCGGGTTCTCGCGTGTGTAAAAATAGTGGAATCGTGTCCCCGTGTGCTGTGTGGTTGAATTGTAATTTAGCTTGCACTAGCGGCTCCCCGAGCCAATCTAGGAATTGCTTGTGCTCGTAATCATTAGGACCACACAAATCACTTAAAAGACGCACCTAGACCGCAGTACTTAGTCAAATTAAACTGTTCTTCACGCTAATAGAACTGCCTGTCTAGGAGCGGCTTTCATCGCCTGCATTTGCATTTAGATAAAATTTTAATTCTGTTCTGCATCCTGCATAAAAGCGAAGGGATCACTGTAAGTCTCCTGAACTCAGCATAACATCATTGTTTTATCGTGCATCGGCTTTTTCTCGATTTCTCCCTCTGATTTTCACATTTATTAAACGGAAATTGGGACTGTCCGATAGGCGTGCTGTGTGGTGGACTTAATCAGTGATAACTTAACTTAAAATCGGGACTGCTAAACAGTATTGACCAAAAAAAGAATAAAATTTGAAAAATGTTTACGGGAGATTAATCCCCGACCCTGTTTTCAGGCTGAGTGAGGGTACTTGAGTGTGTGTGAACACCTTAAGGCAGAGCCCAAATCCCCGCCTTCCATATCACGAGCCAACTGATCTTAGCAAATATCACGAGTGGGATACTTTTAAGCTCATTGACAAGTACCAAGTAGCCTTCGCCTTCGCGGGTAGATAGGGGCGAACCAGCGGTACTCTGCGACAAGGCCTAGCTTTGTCAGCCTCCGCCTGCTTGTAGGTAGATAGGGGCACGTCATTGAGTCCCCACTCCGGATAGGAGCGCAGAAAGGGAGGATCGATGGTATCTTAGGCGACAGGATAAACAGGGAAGACGCATCCAGCTCTAAGCCGACTTCCCTCTAGGCTGCACAATCCTTGCTATCTTGTTTGAAAAATCACACTTAAAAATTACAAGATTAATCAGACTCGATTTCGAGTCCTTCACTGTGTTGAGTGTGAACTCAGGGTTTTGGATTGATTTTGCTTGCTTCAGGTAGGGGTAAAACCCTATCTTCTTCTCGTCACATCAAGATGAGTAATTGGGGAGATCTCGACGCATTATTCACCGATCTCTCTATGAGTCCCCCAAGTGACTCGTCTTTATCGGCCCAAGCACACCTTGGACCACCCAGGACTCATGACCCTCTTGAGTCTTGGTTCCCTCATACTCAGGGTGGTCACTCTCCAACCAACCCTTTCATCTCCTCCGAGATTATCGAGGAAGATCATCGCCTCGGTAATCCTTTCCTTGAGTTATCCTCTGACATCGACCTTACTTTCCCCCCAGGACTGGAGGACGAGATGCCGCCAAAAGTACCACCAGATGAGGAACAAATAAAATAGATTCTTGCTCGCCTCGCTGAAGCCGAACAGAAGAATGCAGATCTCACGGCGTGGATGGGACAGATCATAGTAGCAGAAGGAATCGACCGACCAATGGTTGATACCTATAACCCGGCGGAGAACGAGATTCAGAACTGGTTGGCACCTGCAGTTCCCGCCCAGGCATTTGAGCTGAAGCCCCACTTCCTTAGTCTGCTTCCGAAGTTCAACGGAAACCTTAATGAAGAACCATACACTTTCCTCCGTGACTTCGAGTTGGTGTGCAACAATCTTAGCCATCCCAATGTTGGCCAAGATTATATTCGGCTGAAGGCCACCCCTTTTGCCTTAGGTGATAAGGCGACTCATTGGTTGAAAAACTTAGGGGTGGTATGCAATACCTGGATGTAGTTCAAGGACCTATTCTTGAAAAAGTTCTACCCTCTCAGTAGGACAAACCAGATGAGAACAAAGATCGCCAGCTTTGCCCAAGGACCTAGTGAACCTTTCCATGATGCTTGGGATAGGTTCAATGATTTAGTACAGAAATGCCCCTGCCATGGCATTTCAAAGGCGATCTTAGTCCAGACCTTGATCTGTGGTCTAACCCCAGAAATGCAGGGGTTAGTCAGTGCCGCCTGTGGAGGAAGCTATCTGAACAAAAATGAGCATGCTGTATGGAAGATCCTAGAGCAGATGACGGTAACCGGCAGGTCTCAGGCCACAAGGGCCTATCAATTGTCTCCCTCAATCCTATCCAATGAGACAACTCGAAGGACTGTAGCAGATCTGACTGAAGACCTCATCCCCAGCATGGGGATGATTACCGACAAGCTTACCATGGTCGAGCAGATCCACAAGAGAGTCGCGGAGATGGAGTCTCTTTCGAGCCTTCCAAAGAAAGTAGAGGAACTCTCTGAAAAGGTAGCTAAGATCAAGCTACCTGCCCCTTCTGCACCACCTGTACCTGTACATCGAGTCCATCTTGTACAGGAACAGGCACCGGGGTCTCAGAGAAGCTGGGATCAGATTTATACCCAGGAGAACCATCATGCACCCCCACAAGTGGAAATGGAATACGAGGAGCCTCCGCCAGTATACGAGATCAACGGGCTTTGGTATAGCCGTGACCCGATAGTCCGGCAAATCGAGATGGGGAAGGATCAGCCACACCGCCCATCCCCAGTCTACCAAGAAACCATGCCCGTCGCCGTCCCGCGCTTCCAGTCCAGGCCAGAACAGGGGCACCAACCGCAGCAGCGCACCTACCAGTAGGGGCCAGCACCGTCCCATCAACAACAGTATCGGCATGGCCAGCAGAGCCAATACAGGACGGCATCAACACAGCAGCAAGCCCAACCCACCGAATTGGAGTCCCTCACCTTGGCGATCCAGACCCTGTCTGATAGGGTCCAACAGATGCAGAATGACTACCTGGACATGAGGACCGACATCAATCGGGTCTCTCGTAACCAGGACCAACAAATGGCGCCAAGGACCCCAATTCCCGCACAGGTTCAGGCCAACCCAAACAGCGTACACCAGGGCCAGAACCGACCTCGAGATCAGGTATATTATTCAGATAATTACTTATCTGAACATGAGATCCTTTCGTACGATAATGTAAATCATATGTCCCTCAGGAGCGGAAGGACCGTGACCATACCTGATCGGGCACGGGCGCAGAAGGAAGGAACCTCCGAGACTCTACCTGAGGAGAACTCGGAGGAAGAAGAGGAGGAGCATCACCACCATCAACACCGGCGGAAGAAGAGGACATCTGAGTCCTCGAAGCATCAGTCTCGCATTTGCATAGAGTCAGACGACATCGATGAAGAGCCCGCACCTCCATCTGAGGAGGATCGTCCGAAAGAAGCGGAAGAAGCATCACCGGTTTTGCCTCAGCATTTTCTTCTTAGTCAGAGTCAGAGTTCGAGTCTGTAACAGAGTCAGAGTCATGTTAAGAACTCAGTTCCCGAAATTAATGAGAAGATTTCAGTTTCCGAACCCGAGTCAATAATCCCTTTCCCCCGAGCTCTCAAAGGTGGAAAGAAGAAAAAGAAGAAAATCCAAAAAGATGACCCTGAGATGGCTGAATTCTGCAATAAATACATCAAGGTCACAATCCCTTTAGATATACATTCACAATATTTAACTCACGTCTAAGTACCGCTCAATTGATTTTCCCCCTCATGGTTTGGAATAATGGAATTAGATATTTACGGGCTTACAAGATAGAGTGATCATCTACTGTAAAATCTGCTGCAATCATCCGAACTGTTCGATCTTAATCGAGCGGTTCGCACGGATTCCTTATTTCTATAGGATATACCGTGGAAATTCGTTTAAACCCTCGATCAAGATCGAACCGTTCCAACAATTGCAGCAAACTCTACAGTACTGCAAGAAGACCGGCTTCCCTTACAAGAGCATATACTCAAGAGTTAATAGAGCCAAATTAAATGAATAATCCGACAATCTCTTGCTTTATCTTCGGACATTAAATTCATATTGTAACTAACTTCTACCATATCTTTAATACAACAATAAATATTCTTTGAAATCATGAAAAGTAGGGATGAAAACAAACGCGTATACATTCGTATATGATCTTCTATTGTATTCGTTTTATACATATTTTGACATTCGTATTCGTATTAAAATAGATGCAGGTATGGATATCATTTTGGCATTCGTTAATATTCACATTCATATTCGTATATTCGTTTTCATACATAAGCATAATAATAGATTTGTTTATAACACTGTGTAACAACATTTTAAGATTGCATTCTCCATTGTTGATATAATTGTTGTGAAATTACTATATCTTATAAATAAATAATCCTAAACATGTATATTTCAGTTAATTTATTAAATATTTATATTATTATTCGTATCCGATTCGTATTCGTTTTACATTCGTATTTGTTTTAAGGATGTGGTAACATATTTTTCACATTCGTCAATATTCGTATCTACATGTACTCGTATTCATATTTTAAAATGGCAAGGATAAGATTATACCTATATTCGTATCCGTATCAAACCGTTTTCTTCCCTAGACGGAACTCTCCAGTTTGAAAATGTAACCAACATTTTAAAAACTCCTAAAAAACACTTAAAAGAAATAAAGTAGTTGGATAAAAGTTTAAATATCATCCATGTAGCGAATTCCAAAAAATACATACATGTAATAATACATTTCCAACAAGGTGAAACGAATTTTACAAGTTTGGATCCTAATGAAATCAAGAGTGGTATTAACATCCAATAAATTAACTACATCGAGTTAAAATTTATAATACACATAATTAATTAGAAAATAACTAAATGTCTTCTACGTAAGTTTCAAGAAGTGCATCGGACATTGAATCGGTAAGTCTTCGATTTGATCCAACCGGATCGGATTGTCAGATCAAACCGGTCGGATCGGTGATAATGTCAGCATGACATCATCATTCCTATCGACTCGAAAAATAGCGGATCGGGCTTAATTTTTTGGTCAGACTGGTCGAACCAATTTTTGAATCGATAAAAGTGAATACATATATGTAAGTATGCATTTATATATCAATGAAATAATCGTTTAAGATGTCAAATCTTTCAATAAAATGATGTGATTGTCTATTTCGACAAAAACTACAAAAGTTTCACATTTTCTAGAATTATATATGGATATAATATTGTAATAATTTATTTATAGTTGCTTCTACAAAATTACTCTAAGAAAGTATTGACACAACGTATATTCCAAAAAAGAGAGGGGCTTAACTTTTATCATATAAGTTAAGAAGGGCACAAATGATAAAACCCCCATTATTTCATTATTTAAACCTTTATTTTTTTAAAAATGACCAAACCATCAAAATTGAGTCAATCTTAGTCAACCCAGTCCGACCATCGTTGGGACCCGTACTACAACAAAATTGAGCTATAGTGACTGTTTTTCAAAATCCTTTACTAAATTTGCCGTTGTTAAATATATAGTGATGATATTATTCGTTGCAAAATGAGTTTTGTACTCAAAATTTGCAAGAGATATCATATCTGTCGTTACATCAATGGCAACGGTTCATATAGCGACGCTTATCTGTTGCTATTTTTCAAAATATCTACTAACCGTCGCTAATTTTTTAGTTCAAAATTTAGCGACATTTAATTAAAAGTTTGAAAAATGGCAACGGATAAACGTGTTATGTAGATCGTTGCTAATGATCTAACGAAATATATGATATTCGTCACTAATTTCTTGTATGAAAAATCATTTCGCAATGAATAATATCGTCATTATATATTTAACAACGGTTAATTTAGTGCCGGAGTTTGAAAAAACCGTCACTTTAGCTCAATTTTCTGTAGTACCGAATTTTATTTTCTTTTTTTTTGAAATTAATTACACAAAATCGGTTGAACCGATCAGATCGGAGTCGGTTCCCGACCAACCAATCCAGTCCGATTTTTTAAAACCTTCTTGTACATCTAAAAGATCGCAATACAATCACGAATACCCATCTATCAACAATTATGAGAATTTTTTTTAATAGTAGGTTCTGTAATTTCGGGCGTTCGAAGCGTCTGCACTACGATTCGAACCCCAGTCCTTTAAAGTGGAGGCACACTGCTCTACCACCAAACCACTTCTTGGGTTCAACAATTATGAGAATTATTCAACCCAAACTGAGCTTCATACAATACCTAAATACATACATATATACATACATAATATACTAAGATAACTTAAATTCAATGGGATTATTGGAATACTTCTCATAAAAGTTATTTAATGCCTTTATTAGATTTCCATAATATATTATTCCTCCTTTTCCGTAATACAAGACTCCTAAAATTTCAAGTTTTTGATCTATAAATCTCTCTCCATAAAGTATAACAGTACTCGAACTTTGCAAATAATTATTTTATTAGGAACTTGGGGTTATGATGAGCATGCTCAAGATCATCTTCATAAACATACTTAAGCTAAAAACTAGAAAAACTAATTATGGAATTGCCTCAGAAATTACATAATTAACAGCAACATTGTAAATGCAAATAATATGGAAAATAACACAAACAACCATGGCATTTATATCGTGTTGAATAAAAAAAACTATAAAGCATATGAATAAAGCTTGGTAATACCTAAAAGTCTAGTTTCTTCCTAGGATAACACCTCTATGAATTTCTGCATAAGTCCAATTAAACCTCTTTTTATTGCAATTTTAGACAAAGAATATAAAAAATATTACCCTAAAATGTGAAAAATAAACTTCAATCCAGGAACATTGTCTACAACTATCAACATCTGAGGATATAGGACTAAATCTATGAGAGTAATTGATTTTATTTTCGATTCATATTATTCAATAAAAGTAATATCTTTTAAAATTATATATATAGGTTGATCTTGTGAGAGCCAAAATATGTAAGAGCGTGAGAGTAGTGAATCTGGACAACTACATTCATCTCATCTATCTCCTTTTGAAATAAATGAGGAGATAGATGACAAAATTTAGTGGTCTAGAATCATTGCTCTCATGCTCTCACAAGATCTACCCTACCGAGAGAGAGGGAGGGAGGGAGATGGTTGATCTTATAAGAGCAAAAATCTGTGAGAACATGAGAACAATGATTCTGAACCACTGGATTCTGTCATCTCTCTCCTCATTGATTGCAGGAGGAGAGAGAAGAGCAAAATCTAGTGGTATAGATTCAATGCTCCCATGCTCGCATAGTTTTTGGCTCTCACTGCCTAATTACTCTTGCATTTGCCACAAATTCAAGGTGGTTTGAGGGTATATATAACACTTTCATAATTTAAAGGTTTTTATCAGTTGTGCCCTATGGGATATTACAATATCAGTTATACCCATTCCTTTTTTGGAATATCAATTGTACCCCTCCCTTCTTGTAAAATTCACATTTCTACCTTTCGTAATATCAGTTATGCCTTTACTTTACCATTATAGAAGAACATAACAGTAGATCTTGTAAGAAGGTAGGGACACAACTGATATTCCAAGAAAGGAAAGGGTTTAACTGATATTTTAATTTCTCATGCTCAACTGATATTCCAAGAAAGGGAAGTGTTTATGATTTGGATTTGATTGTTGCTTTAGCTTTGGTTACAAGCCCCCTCTTGAGTCTGTTTAATGCATTTATTATAATATAATCATATTTAATTATCTGTTATATTTGTTAACTGAATATGATGAAATACATATACATCTTTCTACAATAAAGTAAATTGCAAAAAAGTCCATGAGCTTTATACCTCATTTCAATGTCATACTTGAACTTTATAAAGTAACAATATGCTACATGAACTATAAGATTTATCTCGATGTGATCCTTGACTATTGAAATTTCGTTGATTATTTCTCTTTCCAACCTTACATTTCAATAGTCAAGTACCACATCGAGATAAATAGTGAAGTTTGGGTACAACATTGTTATCTTTTAAAGTTTAGGTATGAATTGAAATCAAGTGTACCGTTCAAGAACTTTTTCGTAATTTACTTATTATTATTTTTGTTGATTTTTCTATCATCTTGTGAAATTATGCATCCATATTTAGAGTTAGAGGGACAAAACTATTTAAATCAAGCAACAAGTTAGCCTATGGGAGTGAAAGTAATAATTAAAGCAAAAAAGTACCATATGGTATCATAGGAATTTTAATGGATGTTTGCCATCACTAGCACAATTGTCGTTCTGTCACAATGTATAACATCATGAGATACTATCGCAAATTGTTCGCAACATGTGGCAGATGATAGTGCCACCAATATTATGTCCATCCCATGTTTGTTGGCTTGGTGGCAAGTTCAAGGCAAACCTGCTATCATTTCCAAGTTAGTGGAATGTATGCCATTTTATTTGTCCATCACTTAGATGTCTTAGTAGTAAATGGTGGATCCACCTTCTTTCATTTTAACCCTTGGTGGCAAGTGGGAAAACTCCACTTGGGATTTGTGGGAAAATCCCCATTATTATGTGCATACTGACGGACATAACCCAACAAAAAAACAATAGAACACAACAAAAGAAAAATAGGACAATGACCATTATTTGTCATGATGTTACTTTTCATATTTGTGCATGTACTATGAAGAAGTTCTCCGGCCTTCTCCTCTTCCTCCCTAGGTTCTTGGTTGGCATGTGTTTGTGTTTCGAACATATGAGGCATTACAAGATGCGGCAGTAGGGTCTCTTGAAGGACGGTTGCGGACACCATCTCCATCTGCACTTTTTATCTTGTTTGATAGCGTGATTGTTTGGTTGATATACCAACTAAAAGAGTTTGGCTTGTGTAGCCCCTTGTTTAGAAAGATGTTATCATTGTTATATCTCAGTGATTTTGTGTTGTGTTGGTTGCATCATTTTTTACATCATCATTGTGATTTTTTCTTATTAAAAATCTATGTGCACTTATGTGATTGTGTTTTATAGTTTGATTTGCTTACTTGGATCATTCTTGTGGTGTTCATCTTTGTTAGTGCTCAGGTTTGTCACATGTTTCCATAATATCGATGAAAATATCCCATTGTTTATTTCTCGCCTCAACATAAATTAGGATCTCTCTCCACAGAGAAAGTTGCTTAAGATCACTAAAGTATTTAGAAGCCAAATTGTTTTTTTCCATACTACAAACTTTATATCTTAGAATGAGATCATGGTTCAAGTAGGAGGATATGGAGAGCTCTCGTCGGTAGCGAGAGTGCTTGCAACTAGCGACGCGTGGAGGGTTGTACGAGTGGAGGAGGGCCACCACCAAGGGTGAGGACAGAACCACGAGAGCCACTAATCATGAAGTAGAGAGGGAAGAAATGGGTTAGGTGTTTGTCTCTCATCGCAAATGTGGCCAATGGTGCTATAGATGTAAGTTGTGCACTCATCGGGCTGGATCTTGCGTGCAATCTCCTTGCTACTTTGGTTGTGGTAAGGTTAGACATTGGAAGATGGCCCAAATTAGTTTCTAGCGTCATTTAAGGAGATGGATCCTCTTCCATAGGGTCTACTGCAGCAGAGTCTGCAGTAGGGGTGTGGGTCGCTCGATCTTGATCGGACGGTTCTCACGAATTTGCACGGTAGAGACCCACAAAATATGTGAATTCGTGGGAACTGCTCGATCAAGATCGAGCGGCCCACGCCCCTATTGCAGAGTCTGCAGCAGATCCTACAGCAGAGGATACTCTCTAGCCGTTCAGCCTGTAGGAGTTCATATATCATCTCCACAGACTGTTATGCAGATCAATGCCATAGTGGGCTACCAACGGATAAAAGATGGACTCCTCATTGGAATTTCATCAGACGAGGTGTTGGACGTTCTTGATATCCACAAAGTCTTTGTAAAATTATTGGGCATCTCGTTCACTAGTATTTTTTCTTTTATGGATGCCAAAGCTTATGTATAAGGAGACTAAAGAAGATGGAGACCAATCTCATTCTTCATGATGAAAGGAGTTCATGTGTCATTTGGCATTTCCCTCAATTCACAGATGGGGAAGATTCAAACAGTAAGCTGAGGGTGTCCTGTATCTATGGTGAGTCCTCTCTGTCATGCTCAGTAGAAGCTCTGAAACTGGATCTAAGAGAGATTGAGGTGGTGATGAAGATGCCTGATGACCGTCCGAATGACTAAGGTAAAGGTACAGAAATATAGGTCGTTGCGACCTCAATCACTCAGACTAAGTCAATCAAGAAAAATGATGAACCACTCGAAAAATACGTAAAATCAATCAAGCACAAAAGCGGTCCTGCTATGATATTAACCTGGTATAGCACCCAGGGTCGAACACAAGGAGCACGGGTTGGCTTAAAAAGCCTACGAAGTAGTCGAAGAATCAGAGAAAAAGGGAAAACATTTTTTGTGGTTTTTAATTGTTTTTAAATTTTTTTGGATTTTTAATATGTAAAGAAAATAAGAAAACACAAGAACAAGCACACTTGAGAAATTTATTTAAAGCATCAAAAATCAAGCAAAAATTCAAGAAAAATTGTTTTTATGTTTCTTAGGTTTTTAAGTGTTTTTGGTGAATTTTTGGGATTTTTATAAGGTGTATTTTATTTTCTAAAAATCAAACAGTGCGAAAAAGGCAAGGTACTGTCCAGCCAGGCCCAAAATCCAAAAATAAAATATTTAAGGATCTCAAGAGGGCCTGGAGGTAATTTTCCTGTATGCTAGAGAAAACAAGGAAAATTTGAGCACCAAAATTATTGTTTTTGGGTTTTTAGATTATTTAATATGATTTTTATGCGTTTTTAGGTGTTTTTGAATTTTTAGGGTTTTTAAGCAATGAAAAATAGCCAAAATTGGCTAGAAAATCAAGAAACACAACAGAAACAACACCTAATTTTTATAGAATATTTAGAGGGGTTTTTAAATTTTTTTGTGATTTTTCAAGTGAAACAGTGCCAAAAGTAAATGTTTTTGAATTTTTAAAAATAACAAATGCACTCAAAAATGTCCCCCAAAATTCTTAAAAATCCTACAACATGGCAGGAGCCATGTGTCAAATTGTTATCGAATTTGGAGATGAATTGATATTTTATTCAAAATCAAGAAGAGGGCACAGTGCACAGGGACTTAAGTGCAAATACCCGTAAATCTGGGGGTCCAGGTGCAATTTGCCCAGCAAATCACGCGTGTGGCGCGTGCCTGGGGCACTCAGGGACCTTCTGGTAATAAAAACCAAGTCCTAGGACCTTTTGGTAACTCGTACCAAAAAGTCCAGGGACGGTTATGCAATTAACCCACTAAAAGGCGCACATGTGCAAATAAAATGTTCACAGGGGCATAAAAGCAATTACCAAAAAGTTTCTAATCATTCATGAACCAACCAGAACTACAGGATAATAGTTGCAAATAACCCAGACAAAGCACGTGGCGAAGCACGTGGATCACACATACAGGGGCATAAATGCAAATAAAAGCAAGCACGAGGTCCAATGTGCAATTTTCCCTACGTAAATAAAACTCCTAAAATATTTACAGGACTGACACGTAAAACAGAAACTAAGAGGGGGCCTAAGGTAATTTACCCCTTTATTATGTCGACGGCTGGATGCGCGCCACGTAGATGATCCAACGGTCTCGGACGTCGGGCGCTTTTCTTCTTCCGCACGTGGGCCTGATCGACGGTGCAGAGAGGGGCCACGTGGAAGATCGAACGGCTGGTGGGTGCTGGTGGTTCCCTCTCTCTGTTCTGACGGTCCAGATCAACCCTCGAGCGGATCGGACGATAACTGCTCCTTCATGGATGAACGGTCACGATGCGAACTGGAAGGCGGGACTGATCGGACGGTGCTCGAGGACCTTCGAAGAACAGGTGGCCGGCGAGGTTCGCCGGCCTAGTGTGCGTGCTAGGGTCCTCCTCAGCTGCCTCCAAGGATCGGAGAAGATCGGCGATGACGTCCCGCAGCTGGTGGTGGCCTCCGATGGCCCAGCCGAGCCCTGGAGGGGCTCCGGCGAGGCCGGCGACGAGAAGCTCCTGGCCTGGAAGTGAGGGGGCCTCAGATGGCCTCCTCTTGACCTGCAAAGTATACCAGAAGCTTCGCGGGTCGAGGGCAAAGTGCCTCGACCCGAAGAAGCGGCGTGAGGGTGAACTGTGGGTCGGGACGAGCGAGCTCCGGCGAGCGGCGGACGGTGGAGCTCGAACCCCAGCTCCTGTGCGAGCTGGGTTGAGTGAAGGGGCGGAGAAGGTGCGTCGAGGGATGGCGGAGGTGGCTGAGTGTTCCGATGATCGAGAAGATGTACGATATAGCCGGTATCAAAGGAATACGTCGGAGCTTCGATTTGGGCGAAACTACAAATTAAGCTAAATAGGCGAGCTAGAGTGCTACCTGGGTGGAGTGGAAGACTGTGCTGGAGCTTAGCTAGCTCCTGGTCGTTGCCTGGAAGGTTGTTACTGCCTGAGGCTCGAGCTCCTGCTAAGTGGCGGAGCACAGCGGCGCGAAGTCGCCGGATCGATGGTCCGGGCACCCCCTCCTCACTGCGACAAAGGCAATCGCAAGCTGTCACCTCGGAGATTGCAATGGAGGTCACGGGAATGAGAGTGGCGAGCCAAAGATGGAAATGGAGTGTGGCGGAGCTCAGGTTATATACGAGTGCCGACCCGGTTAGGGCTGAACGGGTAGGGTCACGGTGGCGCGCGGACCCCGAGGTAGATGCCCGGCGAGGGTGTCGGATGTGGGAGGTGTCAAACGGAGCCGGGGTTTAGGTGTTGGGCAATCGGGTTGAGCGGGTAAAAATCCGAGAAGAAGGTCCGGCGCTCGAATCCGCGAAGAATGGTCCTGGGGGGGGGGGTCAGTTGACCGGGCGGTCAACATCCCCAGGGCCCAATGAAATCAGGCCACGTGGCAATATCTTGAGGTGACAAATACACCTAGCTAGGGGCCGAATCAGCAAAAACTTTCAACATGAAATATTTTTCTTTTATTTTTTTCTATTTTTTGGTGATTTTTAATTAATTTTTAGAAATAAAAATAAGGTATTTACAATATATAGCTATACATAGGTATATGTACAATATAGGGTGTTTGATTTTTAATTATTATTTTTATACAATTTTATTCCTATTTTATATTTTATTTATTTATAGAATAAAATGAGGAATAAAAGGACATTTTTATTTTATTTTTATTATTTATACACATAGGTGAAATAAATAGATATATACAACTATGTACATGGCATATGTACAATATGTTTTTGCATTTTTAATTTTTGTTATTTTTATTTGATTTTTGTTTTAAGTCTTTTTATTTATTTTATTTACAATATATACCATAGAATATTCACAAAAAGTTTTGAAAATAAAAAAATTTATTTACAAGGTTAAATACATAAGGAGGCATGGTCTATGTACATGGTGAAAGGGCTATTTTTGCATTTTTGATTTTTAAATTTTTATTTTGTTTTTAAGAGTTTCTAAATATATACAAATATTTACAAGAATATTTTTGGTTGAGGAAAATATAATTTTATTTATTTACATAGATATCTACACATGAGCTCCTATCTCTCTCTACTGTGGCTTTTATGCGGTTAGGCCCATGCTGAGCCCTCCCTTGGGTTAGGTTGCTCAATATTTATTCTAAATATTTCCCTCTTTTTCTTTTTGATCTTTATTCTTTTATTTTTGCACAAAAACATGCTAATTATAAGTTTTTACACAATGCATGCTTTTGGTAATTGTTCCTATTTACACATATCTACATGCATTTGCGTAGGTTTTTGTAGATAAAATATAAGAATAAAGAGTGATGAATGGGTATTCATCAATGCCCGCAGATGGCCTTTCTCCGGGTTCATATCCGATGTCAACCTTATTCGTCTTCGAGGGGTCAGATTCCATGGTCTTAGAGTCCATTGTTCTTTATGTATGAGTCACACATCTTTCTGTCTGGTGGTTCATGTTATGCCACCACCACCTCTACCTTCTTCAGCTAGCCAATCCGCCTCAAGATCGTCGTCAACCTCAACGCGATAGAAACACTAGTTATGGGAAATTGTGGAGGATCCGTTCACGATTATTAATACCCCAATACTGGAAACTATTCAAAAAAGAGAGAGAAAGGTGGAGATCAAATCACATGGTTTAAGTCTCGTTCTCAACTTGGAAGGTGTTGAAACCACAACACAGTTGGAGCAATTACCAGTGTCGCCTTCTTTCATCTTAGAGCTACGACGCATTTTGGTTGCCTATTCGGTGCAAACCCCATTCAGTTTTTTTAATCGGTCATACCCAATCTAAACAAACTTGTTTTAAGCGAGAGGATCCTCTATAGCATACTTTGCAGTAGGGGCTGGAGGTGCTCGATCTTGATCGAGCGGTTCGCATGGATTTGAATTTTTTGTGGGGCCCTACAGTGCAAATCCATGTGAACCGCTCGATTAAGATCGAGCGGTTCCAACCCCTACTGGAGAGTCTGTTGCACTAGGGTCTACAACAGACGATCGACTCCCTTGCTTTTAAGCTTATCGATCAGAGAGGATCTTATGAATACCCATTCATCACTCTTTATTCTTATATTTTAGCTACAAAAACCTTTGCAAATACATGTAGATAGGTATAAATACAAATAATTAGCAAAAAGCATGCATTGTGTAAAAAATAATAATTAACATGTTTTTGTGCCAAAATAAAGGAATAAAGAGACAAAAGAAAAAGAGGGAAATATTTGGAATAAATATTGAGCGACCTAATCCCAAGGGAGGGCTCAACATGGGCCTGACCGCATAAAAGCCAAAGTAGAGGGAGATAGGGGTTTATGTGTGTTAATTAATATGTAAATAAAATAAAAATATTTTCCTTACAAAAATAGATTAAGATAGGTTTGTAAATATTTGTATATATTTATAAATATAAAATCAAGATAAAAATAGAAAAATTAAAAAAAAAAAGAAAACAAAAACATCACTCATGTACATAGTCACCATGTATATAGTCCATTCATCTTATATTTATTTAGCCTTATAAATAAATAAAATTAATTTCCAAAAATCTTGTACATATTCTATGTCTTATGATGTAAATAAATAAAATAAATTAAAACAAAAACAAAATAAAAATAACAAAATTAAAAATCAAAAATAATATTGTAAATATACCATGTATATTTATGTACATATCTATTTATTTCACCTATGTATAAAAATAATAAAAATAAAATAAAAATATCTTTTCATTCCTTATTTATGCTATAAATAAATAAAATATAAAATGGGAATAAAATTGTATAAAAATAACAAATTAAAAATCAAAACTAAAAACCCTATATTGTATATATACCTATGTATAGTACTATATTATAAATACACTATTTTTATTTTGAAAAATTAATTAAAAATCACAAAAAATAGAAAAAAAAATAAAATAAACATTTTTCATGTTTTAAGTTATTATTAATTCGATCATTTTCTATCTGAAAATAAATAAACAAAAAAATTGTGCTTGGCGGGCTCTGATTGGTCCACGGGGGAAGGTTGACCCCCGGTCAACTCTCCCCCCAGGACCACCAGAGCCGGGTTCATCTTGACCGACCTGATTTCACTATTTTCTCCACAGTCGACCCGATCGCCATTGACATTAACCCCGTTCCCCGATTACTCCTTGATCATTCCAGATCTTCGCCCGGGGTGGATCTTAGGGATCCGAGTTGCGTACAGCTCGCCCGACCCCTTCCTTCTCGGACCCCTGATCATATAAAGTCTCAGCTCCGGCGAGGTTTTCACGCATCTTTGGACCTCCTGCTCGCAGCCAAGGAGCTCCTCCAGAGTCCCTGAGTGACAACCGAGTCCTCTGGAGTGGAAGCGAGGCACGAGTACCCCAGGAGACCAATGATCCGGTGGCTCTGCCGCCGTGCGCCGCCGCGAGCGCGCCCAGCCTCGGGGAGATGACGCCCCCTTGCAGGCCATGACCCAGGAGCTCCCCGAGCTCCAGCCCAGTCGACAGCACCTTCCAGGTAACCTCTTTAGGCCGTAGAATAGCTTAGATTAGGAATTTTCCGATTTCAGTAGAGTAGCTCCGCCACCTCCACCTGTTGTCTCCGGTCACCCATTCACCCATCTGACACCGCCACCACTTCCACCAGACTCCTCTCCACCTTCTCCGACCCTCCATTCCCCCTGGCTCGCCGCGGAGCAGGAACCTCGGCTCTCACCCTCCGCCGCTCGCCGGAGAGCCTCCATCTCGCCTCATCTTCCATTGTTTTCGTGCGTTGAAGGGTCGAGGCAGCTTGCCCTCGACCCACCTTGCTTCCTGTGCAGGTCACGACGTCAGGAGCGCCTCATCTGGAGGCCAACAGCTTGGGCGCAGGAGCTTCAGGCCACCGCCGTCGCGGGGCCATTCTGGTGGTTCTCCAACTCATCGGAGGCCGCCATCAGCTGCGGAGCTTCACGGCGGAACCTCTCCGCACCTCACGAGCAGCAGGGGTGGATCTCAGCGCGTGTATCAGGCCGGCGAAGTTCGCCTTCCAAGTGTTCTTCCACCATCCTCCCCAGACGTTCGATCGACCTCGACGCTCCAGATCATATCACGTCCGTCCGTTTGCGGAGCTACAGCCACCGCCAGATCTGTGGAGGATCGATCGCAACCGTTGATTCACCGAGGGTTCGGCCACTGCGTACGAGGACCGTCCGATCTCCACGTGGAGGGCCCTCACCCATTCGATCAGGCAAAGCGTTTCAAGGTCAAGGGCGCCACCGCTCTCACTCGTTGGATCTGCTATGTGGCGCACATCCATCCTTCGACATTTAATAAGGAGTATTTGCACTTAGGCCCCTCTACTTTTCGCATTTAGTTTTCAGCCCTGTAAATACATAGTTTAGTTCTTTTATTTTTGTAAAAATTGCACTACAGACCCTTCTTTTTATCAGATTTGCATTTATACCCCTGCCAGTTGTGGACACGTGCGTCGACACGTGATTATTTGGTGTATTTGCATTATTGGCCCTGCCTTTTTGCCCTGTTACGCTTTGTCTTTTTATTAATAGGAATGACAATTAGGTCCCCCAGGCCTGAGTCACGTGTTTCGTGCGTGGCCAGGGGGTAATTTGCATTCCTTACCCTATACTTTCCAGGGTTGTTATCAAGGGACCCAAAACTTTATTATAATTGCAGATAGGTCCCTGTGCACTGTTGCTTTATTTTTATTTTTAATAAAATAGCAAATCAACTCCAAATCCAATGGAAATTGGATACATGGCTCCTGCCATGTTGTAAAATTTTCTGGAATTTTTGGGGACATTTTTTTTTGATTTGATATTTTTAAAAAAAATCAAAAATACGCATTTTCTTTACTGTCTGATTTGAAAAATCACAAAAAAAATAATAAATACCTCTAAAAATTGCAAAAAAATTAGCTAGTGTGTATTTTGTCTTGCTTGATTTTCTTACGAAGTTTGGTCATTTTTCATTATATAAAACTCATAAAAATTAAAAAACACTAAAAATATTATAAAAATTCTAATAATTAATCTAAAAATCCAAAAACAATAATTAAGGTACCTAAATTTTCCTTGTTTCTTTCTCTATACAGGAAAATTACCTCCAGGCTTATTAGGGATTTTTAGATATTTTATCTAAGTCCCTTAAGCTCGGCTGGACAATACCTCCTTTTTCTGTCATTGTTTCATTTATAGAAAATCATATAAAAATCAGAAAAATCCCAAAAATTCATTAAAAACAGTAGAAAACATAAAATACAAAAAAAACATTTTTACTGGAATTTTTGCTTGATTTTTGATACATTAAATAATTGCTTGAACTTGGTTATTCCCTTTGCTTCTTTATTCTCCTTATTAATTAAAAATCCAAAAAAATTTAAAAACACTTAAAAATCCACCAAAATAGTTTCTCTTTATTTTTGACTCTTTTTGACTACTTCGTAGGCCGCAAGGCCATCACGTGCTCCTTGTGTTCGACCCTGGTCGCTATACCAGGTTAATAAAATAGCAAGACCGCTATTGATTTTGATTTGATTTTATCTTATATTGGTGGTCTCTTTTTCTTGATTGACACAACCGAGTGATTGAGGTCGCGACGACCACTTGGGACATACCTGATTACCTCGCTTGCTCGATTTTCGTGTCATCATATCCATTAACACGAGACCCGTTTGTTGAAGGGTCAAGTGCTAAGTACCCGATAAGGGACATAGCTCTGCCATGGGTCCCTACTTCTTTCAAACCTTTACCAGTGAAGGAGATCTAATGGGATGACCTCTCTGCCACATTCCCCTCCTTTAAGGACATTGTCTCTCCACTACATAAACATTTTGAACCTCACCTCGGCTTTGCCTTAGCATGATTTGTGTGCGTGGAGACTCGGGTGGAACAACCAACAGCTCCAGCGGGTCTAGTGATCTCCGCCCCCTTATCTGTAAATGCTTATTTTTGGATTCACATGATCTTACAGAATTCATTTTGGAGGTTGATGGGAGAAGACTAAACAAGAGCACTACCTCTACCTTCTACAATAAGTGAGGCTTCGTTTTCCTCATCCAGCTCCACTATTGCGAGACAACAAAGGAAATTTTATTATCTCAGATCATAAGGCCCAAGTTATGTTGGTAGCAGAAGTGGTGCAAGCTTCGAGACAATCAACATGCTCTCAATGAAAGTTCTAACTTGGAACTTGAGGGGTCTAGTAAGACTCAGAAAAATGGAGCTTGGGTGGGACTCTATTAACTAAATGGGTTTATATTGTGGTCATGATGCAAGAATAAAAAATCCGGTCATGTTCTTCTTCCCTTTGGAGATTGACGGGCACTAACTTCATGACGAACTTAAGATCTTTGGGTGTCGTTGGCACTATGAGAGGACTCATCGTTGCATGGAAAGGCTCGATGTTTAACTTTGTAGCAGAGCCATGAGGAAGACATTTTCTTATAGTTCTCTTGGAGAACATGTACGTAGCACTTGATTTGCATTCTCGTATGTCCGTGACCCTTGTATGTAGATTCTTAGATGTGATTTATGGCGGACCTCCATAGTGCAAGAGGCACCTTCCTTGGGGTGGCTTGGTTAATTGGTGGCGACTTCGACGTTACTTTGCTTTTGTCAAACCATCCTCGCTCGAGGGTAGGATAGGATCATGGTTAAATTGATTTTGCTGAGCTGATTGATGATTTGGAGTTAGGGGAGACTGATGCGTCGGGCACAAATTACACCTGGAGAAACTCTAGGTCGTGCTCTCGTATTGATTGTTTCATAGCATCCGCGGAGCTTCTTGACTTTTTCTCACACTCGGCTTCCACACATATTGGCCTCGTTCAAGGTCTAACCACATGCCACTTCTTTGGGACTCTGGCCTGGTCTCTCCCCCATGAGTTTTCTTCGGATTTGAGGGAACGTAGCTACGAGAAGAGCGTTTCAAAGATTTGGTTTCAAACCATTGGAACTCCATGGTGGTCTCAGGATCTGCAACGCCATAGCTAGCCCAGAAGCTTTCTTCTTTACACGAATATCTTTGCTCCTTTGAAAAGGAGGTTAGAGAGGTAAGAAGGTCACACCATACATATGTGGAGACAAAGTTGAGAAGATTCGATAGGCTGGAGGACATTAGGGATCTTAGAATCGAGGAACTCATTGAAAGAGCAACTGCAGAAAAAATAACCTAGAAGAGGTTAAGAAGCGGGACGTGTAGTAGAAGCAAAGGTCACGCTACTCTTGGCTCAAAGAAGGTGATGCAAACATATTTTATTTCCATAGAGTTGCCAGCGGGAGGCATAACCTCAACTTGATTTGCTTGGTGGTAGAGAATGAAGGAGTGTCGAGGGAGATCATGAAATAGGACAGACAATTGCAGCTTATTTTCTTTTTTTCTCAAGAATATCAGTTGATGGGTTGTGGAGATGGTCTGGGCTTGAGGCTTCCAAATTTTCTGAAGAGTACGCAAATCATCTAGTATAGGTCGTCACATCAGAGGAGGTGAAAACTGTGGTTTGGAACCTTAATGTTGATGGTGCATCGGAGCTTGATGGTTTCCCCGTCTTCTTCTTCAAAGAGTTCTGGACTTTGGGAGGAAGGTTGTTGCTATCGAGGAGGAGTTTACTTATGGCAATGCAGGGATTGACAGACTCAACAATACCCTTCTTTTTTAGTTTCCTATGAAGGAGGTTTCTGAGTGAGTGAAGGGCTTCAGTCTGATTTCCCTCTCCAATATAATTTATTTTATTGTCAAGAAGGTCTTTGCGATTAGATTGAACATGGTGCTAGAGCACATCATCTCACTGCTTCAGTCAGCTTTTATTCTAGGAAGATAGATTGCAGACATCTCGACGATGGTGAATGAGATTATAGCATACCGTAAGAGATGTAAGTCTGAGGGTATGTTGTGGAGGTTGGTTTTTTTAAAGATTATGACACGGTGGAGTGGCATTAACTGTGGATGGCGATGGTGAGACGAGGTTTTCCTAACACTTGGATCTTTTGGAGCAAGCATTGCATCACCTCAACTTCTTGCTGCATCACCACAGCTTCTTACTCCGTACTTGTTAATGGTAAACTGAAAGGGTTTTTTTCCAGCCTCAGAGAGGAGTTAAACAGTGGTGCCCCCTTGCTCTTCGTCGTGGTGGGTGTCTGGTGCTTGTAAAGGGCATGCTCTCGATTATTCATGTCTTCTTCATGCCATCTCGTCTACTCCGTGTTTGTATCATACATCGACTGGATATGATCATGCAGATATTTCTTTGGGGTGAAATAGGCCAGGATGGGTCTAGAATATCTGGATTACACCTAGTGGACTGGGAGATGGTTACTTTGACAAAATTAGCTGGTGGCTTAGGGACCACCCTTATGAAATCCATGAGTGAGGCTTTTCTATTGAAATGGGTTATCAAGATTTGGAGCAAAAGTGAAGACTTGTATTGCAGACTCATCCACAACATCTACAACATTGTGGCCATGCAACATATTTGTCACCTTTCACCGTTCTAGAAAGCCGTCAATTCAGTGTTAATTCACTTCTAGGATATCTTCCATTTGATGTTGGGTGATGGTAACTCCTTCCTTTATTTTTTTGGACCGACTATTGGACTGGTGAGGGTCCTCTCTCCTCTTGATTCCCCGCTTATTCCCTTTGGCTGTTAACAAATCTGTCTGAGTTGTGGATTGCTGGGTTGATGTAAACTGGATGCCTACTTTCATTGCAGATTTTTCTATTCAAGATTTCCTTCTTTTGGATTCCTTAAAACAAATTGATAGACCATCGGATGGACATGGCCAGTGGGTGTGGAAGGACAACTCATTTTTCAGTAAAACAAGCCAGAGCTATCACCAAATCGCCTCCACCAAGATTAGTTGCTTTGGTTGACTGCAACCTTACATGAGAGCTAAAGTTGTCAAGCAGAATCAAAATTTTTGTATCTGCTGTGCAAAAGATGCATTATGACTAGAGATAGTTGTGTCAGACTCTTCACAATTGGAGTGCCTACAGTTGGTGATGCGAGGAGAGTTGTATGAGTGGAGGAGGGCCACCACCAAGGGTGAGGATAGATCCACGAGAGGCACTAGTCATGAAGTGGAGAAGGAGGAAGAGTGTTGGGTGTTTGTCTCTCATTGCAAGTGTGTCCAGCGATGCTATAGATGTGAGTTGTGTGTCATCGGGCAGTATCTTACGTGCAAACTCCTTGATGCTTTGATTGTGGTAAGGCCAGACATTAGAAGATGGGTTTCTCTCAGGTGGATATTCTTTCATATCCCAAATTAGTTTGTAGCGTTGTTCAGGGAGATGGATCCTCTTCCATGTGGTCTGCTGCAGCAAACTCTGCAGTAGGGGCGTGAGCTTCTCGATCTTGATTGAGCGGTTCCCACATGCAAATTCGTGGGAACTGCTTGATCAAGATCGAGCGGCCTACACCCCTACTTTAGCATCAGAAACAACAGACCCTACGACATAGGATCCCCTCTAGTCGTTCATCCAATACGAGTTCAAATATCAGCTCCACAGACTCCTACGCAGACATATGCGATAATGGTTAATGAAGGCTAGCCAAGAACTACTACCGAATTAAAGATGGACTTCTCGTTGGAATTTCATCAAGCGAGGTGTTGGATGTTGTTTCTATCCAGAAGTCAGTAAATTTATTGGGTGTCTTGTTCACTAGTAATGTTAATGTTGCATTTATGGATGTCAAAGCTAGATGTGTAAGGGGACTAATGAAGACATAGGCCAATCTCGTTCTTCATGAGGAAATGAGTTGATGAGTCATTTGGCGTTTCCCTCTATTTACAGATGGGGAAGATTCAAACAGTAAGCAGAGGGTGGCCCATATCTACGGTGTTCCCCTTTTGTCGTGCTCAGTAGAAGCTCTGAAATGGGAGCTAAGAGAGACTGAGGTAGTGATATAGATACTCACATATGGCCTTTCCCCGGGATCATATCCGATGCCAACCTTAGTCGTCTTGGAGGGGTCAGATTCCATGGCCTTAGAGTCCATTTGTTCTTTACGTATAGGTCGTGCATCTTTATGACTATTGGTTCATGTTTTGCCACCACCATCTCTACCTTCTTCAGTGAGCCAAACCACTTCAAGCTCGTCGTCAGCCTCAACGCTGGTGAAACAGTGGTTATGGGGAATTGTGGAGGATTCGTTTACGATTGTTAATACCCTTATATTGAAAACTATTCAAAAAAGAGAGAGAAAAGTGGAGATGAAATCACAGATTTCAAGTCTCATTCCAAACTTGGAAGGGGTTGAAACCACAACACAGTTGGAACCAACGGAGCAATTGCCAACGTCGCCTTCTTTCCTCTTAGAGCTATGATGCATTTTAGATGCATATTCGCTTCTGACCTCATTCATTTTTTTGAATAGATCATGCCCAATCTGAACAAACTTGCTTTTAAGATTACTGATCAGAGAGGATCCATTAACACGAGACCCGTTCATTGAAGGGTAAGTGTTAAGGACCTGATAAGGGACATAGCTCCCCCATGAGTCCCTACTTATTTCAAACCGTTACCAGTGAAGGAGATCTAATGGGAACACCTCTCTACCGCATTCCCCTCCTTTAAGGACATTGTTCCGCCACTGCATAAGCATTTAGAACCTCACCTCAGCTTTGCCTTAGCGTGATTTATGTGCATGGAGAATCGGGTGGAACATCCAGCAACTCTAGCGATACTAGTGATCTCCACCCCCTTTATCTGTAGATGCTTATTTTTGGGTTTCACACGATCTTACGGATACCATTTCAGAGTTGATGGTAGAGGACCAAATAAGAGCACTACCTCTACCTTCTGCAATGAGTGAGGCTTCGGCTTCCTCATCCAGCTTCACTGTTGCGAGGAAGGAGAGAAGGAAAAGATACATAGAGAGAAAATGGTCAAGGGAATCAACAAAGGGAATTTTATTATCTCAGATCATAAGTCCCAGGTTATGTCCGTAGCAGGAGTGGTGCGAGCCTCAAGACAATCAACGTGCTCTGAATGAAAGTTTCTAGTATGACCCAGAAAAATGGAGCTAGGGTAGGACTTTGTTAATCGAATGGGTTGATGTTGTGGTCATGATGCAGGAATATGAAATCTGGTCATGTTCTTCTTCCCTTTGGAGATCGATGGGAGATAACTTCATGATGAATTTCAGATCTTTGAATGTTGTTGGCACTACGAGAGGACTTATCGTTGCATGGAAAGGCTCTAGGTTTAACTTCATAGCAGAGTCATGGGGAAGACATGTACTTACGGTTCTCTTGGAGAACATGCACACTAGCAGGAGAGGAACTAGTATATATTATGGGGGGCCATGGCCCCCCATGATTATTACACGGCACGTGTACAATGTATAAAGTTTTTAATACGACCCCTCCTTAATTGTATTATAATTTGTTTGTTAGAGAAAATTTGTAGAATCATTAAATGGTCAAGTGGTAGAGTGGTATGGTTATTATTTGGAGACCAGGGTTGAATTTTATCTCCATCAATTTTACTTTTTTTTATACGGTCTATCAATTCACTTCCAAAGTATCAAAATAATTTGATATAAAATTGTATTTGACTTTATTTATCTCTCCCATTATTTTTATTACTTCTTGTAAATGAAATAAAATTTATTATTTTCTTTTAACCATGAACTTTTTTGTTTCAAAATTTCACTTGATAATTTAGCCTTTTAGGATGGATTTAGAGAGGATTAAATTATTATATTTATCCATTTTAAAAAATAGCCACTGAAATTACCAATCAATTTGAAATTCTAAAATTAATAATAGATTTAAATTCTACGTTTATCAAGATTGAAAGAAGTTCATTTTAAAATATTAATTCTATTTAAAAATATCATTGGAAAATACATAGATTTTTCTATTTTTGAGCATTCATAATAGTTGTATACTCGACCCCTCCTTGATGAAATTCCTTGTTCCGCCCCAGCACATTTTCTTGGATTTATCTTAGATTGTGGGTTGATTGTTGACTCATTTAGTTGTTGACATCCGAGAACCGAGAGAGATGCTGATACAGCGATAGCCAGACCCGACTTGTTAGGAACCACAAGCCTTCCAAGACCGGTCGCTAGGATCCCTCACGACCAACTGAGTATCACTATGGACAATGTATTTTCCATAATATATCTCAAAAATTGTGGGTAATTATTTTTTTATATTTTAAAAGTCATTTGGAAAATTGCAATGATATAATAGTTTTTCGAAAGTTGTATATAAAATATGATGTAAAATCATTGTATATAAAAGTCATAAGTGTTTAAAACTTGTGAATTAGTTTCTTTTAAAATTACTTTGTAAAACTGCCATACGTGATAATTATTACGAATCAAGCTTATTGCTACCTTCTAAGCATATAAGGTCAAGGGACATCAGATTTTAATTTGGGGCTAAACATTGTCTTTAAGCTATACAATGTTTTATGTATTTTAATTATTGTTGTACCTCAATAGAACCTTAAAATCTAAATATAATCTATTTCATGTTTCAACAAGATCAAGTTATATATATCAAAAAGCAAAAGAGCATCAAATAGACTTTGAGAGGAGTTGTATTTCGACTCATCTCAACTTAGATTTAGAATAAACTTACCATATTATGTTGAAAAATTAAACTAGTCTTTTTTATAATGCTCAAATAGAATTAGAGATGAGATGCATAAAGAATTCACATCCATCCATTGATTTTCACGCAAGAGGCGTAATGTGATCATGCCTTCATGTCAAGAGAATGATTACCTTGTCGCCACAATCTAAATTGACATATATTGATAACTTCGTGGATCACATCATATTTTTCTCTAAATAATTTGTCTGCTCTCCAAAAATGTTGCCAACTTGTCATCAGAGTCAACTTGTCCTACATTAATGATATTTATCCATGACAATGATGATGATGGCACGAGAGGACCTTGATGACACCATACTCAAAATCTTAAAGATCTTCCCAACATCCTTCACAACGACATCATAACGTTCTTGTTAGCGTCTTCATCCTTTATTCTTGGTCTTCCTTAATTTAAGAAACGATGTTACTTGTGTTGATACAACCTTGTGTTCCTATTATGTTAATTTGGAAGTGATAACTTGGAGTCATAGCATAATAAAGCGGACTAAGCCATTGACAACAATTCGAATGGAATAAACTTATTTGATATCATAAGGTAGGAGGCATGGACTACTCCATAATTTTTATTGTTTTGTACATATCTATATAAAACTACGATTGCATTCAAATTATTCATATATCCACGGAGGTTTTTGTTAAAAAACAATAACTATTGCTTCAAAAATGACACTAGAAAGAGCAAGTAATAAAGTTCAATTACAAGAAAAAAAATTAACAACACTCATGTTTACAACAAGATAGAATAAACATGACAAGTATAATGATTTTATTCTCACTAGAGGATGACTTCTCTTTTTCAATCATCATCGATATACGTCTCTATAATTCACACAATAGAAAAAACTCGTTATTGATTTAAAAAAACTTTATCTGAGGGTGGCACGTAATACTTCAAAAACCTCCACCTGCACCATAACCATAACCCGTGCCAAACCCATGGCCAAAACCGCCTCCTCCACCGCCGCCTCCACCACCTCCTCCACCACCCCCTCCATTTCCACTAAGTCCATAACCGGAGCCGCTTCCAGAGCCATAACCTTGTCCGCCTTCTGCACCTCCACCACCACCACCACCTCCTCCTCCTCCACCACCACCATTTGCACCATAACCTGAGCCATGTCCAGAACCAAAACCAGATCCGCTTCCCCCACCATAACCACCGCCAATGCCATACCCACCTCCTCCACCATTACCACCACCAAGACCAAAGCCTGAGCCCTTACCAAATCCGTATCCAACACCGCTTCCAGTTCCTACACCACCACCGTATCCACTTCCATATCCAACGCCTCCTCTTCCGAACCCACCTCCAACGCCATATCCATGGCCGGCACCAAATCCACTACCATATCCAACACCACCTCCGGCACCCTTCCCGCCTCCACCCCCACCACCTGCACCACCCCCACCACCTCCTCCACCTGAACCTCCACCAAAGCCTGATCCGGATCCAGAACCAGAGGCAGAGCCTGCACCTACGCCACCTCCACTACCAGAGCCAACCCCCCCCCCCCCCCCCCACCACTTCCTCCACCGGCACCTCCTCCCCCACCCCCACCCTTTCCACCACCTACACCGCCTCCTTGGCCATAACCATATCCACTTCCAGATCCGGCTCCAGAGCCATTGCCACTGCCTCCTCCTCCTCCACTACCTCCTCCACCACCTCCACTCTTTCCTCCTCCACTAGAGCCTGATCCAGATCCACTACCATAACCAGAGCCTCCACCTATTCCTCCTCCTCCACCACCGCCTCCTCCCCCGGCTCCACCACCACTGCTCGCACCTCCTCCGCTCTTTCCTCCACCGTAGCCTGATCCGCTACCATAGCCAGATTCGCCACCACTTCCTCCTCCTCCACCCCCACCCTTCCCGCCACCCGAACCTGATCCATTTCCACTCCCAAAGCCATATCCGCCACCACTTCCTCCACCTCCACTCTTTCCTCCCCCTCCACCAGATCCAGATCCACTACCATAACTAGAGCCTCCACCCGCTCCTCCTCCACCACCGCCTCCTCCTCCGGCTCCACCACCACTGCTTGCTCCTCCTCCGCTCTTTCCTCCACCGTAGCCTGATCCGCTACCATAGCCAGATCCGCCACCACTTCCTCTGCCTCCACCCCCACCCTTCCCGCCACCCGAACCTGATCCATTTCCACTCCCAAAGCCATATCCGCCACCACTTCCTCCACCTCCACTCTTTCCTCCCCCTCCACCAGATCCAGATCCACTACCATAACCAGAGCCTCCACCCGTTCCTCCTCCTCCACCGCCTCCTCCTCCTCCGGCTCCACCACCACTGCTGGCTCCTCCTCCGCTCTTTCCTCCACCATAGCCTGATCCGCTACCATATCCAGATCCGCCACCACTTCCTCCGCCTCCGCCCCCACCCTTCCCACCACCCGAACCTGATCCATTTCCACTCCCAGAACCGAAGCCCCCACCACTTCCTCCGCCAGAGCCTGATCCAGATCCACTACCAGAACCTGAGCCTCCACCATTTCCTCCCCCTCCCCCTCCGCCTCCTCCTCCTCCTCCTCCGCCCGTTCCTCCTCCGACACCTCCACCATATCCCGATCCATATCCAGAGCCAGTGCCCCCACCACTTGCTCCTCCACCACCACCAGCACCCCCTCCAGCTCCACCTCCTCCACCAAATCCGCGGCCAAATCCGAAACCCCCGCCCCTCCCTCCTCCGCTCCCGCTGCCTGACCCATACCCAAAGCCTCCACCGATGCCGCCCCCTGTACCACCACCCCCTCCGCCTCCTCCTCCTCCTCCACCACCACCACTTCCTCCAACAACACCTCCACCGTATCCGGAGCCAGAACCATATCCGGAACCATATCCTCCCCACGTACTACCACCACCTCCGCCTCCTCCCCCACCGCCACCGCCACCAAACTGCATGAGAATTCTCGTCGCGGAGGTGATGCCCAAGAAGAGCATCAACAGCAAAGCGATAGATGAAAATTTAGCCATTCTCACCGACTCGATTGCTTGTCCATCGAGGCAATGGATTCAATCTCTATTTATACTGCAACATCGGGTTCGCAAAATTGATTAATGTTCAGGGGAATATGTGAGTGCATCACTCCAGCAAATCAGCATGTTCGATCGTGCTATCTTGTTTGCCAGCAAATTTAACTATTTTATATATAAAATGACATATTTATCTAAGACAGCCATTGCTATATATATACATTCACAATATTTAACTCACGTCTGAGTACCGCCCAATTGATTTTTTCCCCTCATGGTTTGGTATAATGGAATTAGATATTTACGGGCATACACGATAGAGTGATCCTCTACTGTAAAATCTGTTGCAATCGCTCCAACTGTTCGATCTTGATCGAGCGGTTCGCACGGATTCCTTATTTTTTATAGGATATATTGTGGAAATTCGTTTGAACCCATCGATCAAGATCGAACCGTTCGAGCAATTGCAGCAAACTCTACAGTACTGCAAGAAGACCGGCTTCCCTTACAAGAGCATATACTCAAGAGCTAATAGAGCCAAATTAAATGAATAATCCGACAATCTCTTGCTTTATCTTCGGACATTAAATTCATATTGTAACTAACTTATACCATATCTATAATACAACAATAAATATTCTTTGAAATCATGAAAAGTAGGGATGAAAACAAACGCGTATACATTCGTATATGATCTTCTATTGTATTCATTTTATATATATTTTGACATTCGTATTCGTATTAAAATAGATGCGGGTATGGATATCACTTTGGCATTCGTTAATATTCGCATTCATATCTGTATATTCGTTTTCGTACATAAGCATAATAATAGGTTTGTTTATAACTGTGTGTAACAACATTTTAAGATTGCATTCTCCGTTGTTGATATAATTGTTGTGAAATTACTATATCTTATAAATAAATAATCCTAAACATGTATATTTCAGTTAATTTATTAAATATTTATATTATTATTCGTATCCGATTCGTATTCGTTTTACATTCGTATTTGTTTTAAGGATGTGGTAACATATTTTCCACATTCATCAATATTCGTATCTACATGCACTCGTATTCATATTTTAAAATGGAAAGGATAAGATTATACCTATATTCATATCCGTATCAAACCGTTTTCTTCCCTAAACGGAACTCTCCAGTTTGAAAACGTAACCAACATTTTAAAAACTCCTAAAAAACACTTAAAAGAAATAAAGTAGTTGGATAAAAGTTTAAATATCATCCATGTAGCGAATTCCAAAAAATACATACATGTAATAATAAATTTCCAACAAGGTGAAACGAATTTTACAAGTTTGGATCCTAATGAAATCAAGAGTGGTATTAACAGCCAATAAATTAACTACATCGAGTTAAAATTTATAATACACATAATTAATTAGAAAATAACTAAATGTCTTCTACGTAAGTTTCAAAAAGCGCATCGGACATTGAATCGGCAAGTCTTCGATTTGGTCCAATCGGATCGGATTGTCAGATCAAACCGGTCGGATCGGTGATAATGTCAGCATGACATCATCATTCCTATCGACTCGAAAAATACCGGATCGGGCTTAATTTATTGGTCAGACTGGTCGAACCAATTTTTGAACCGATAAAAGTGAATACATATATGTAAGTATGCATTTATATATCAATGAAATAATCGTTTAAGATGTCAAATCTTTCAATAAAATGATGTGATTGTCTATTTTGACAAAAACTATAAAAGTTTCACATTTTCTAGAATTATATATGGATATAATATTGTAATCATTTATTTATAGTTGCTTCTACTAAATTACTCTAAGAAAGTATTGACACAAAGTATATTCCAAAAAAGAGAGGGGCATAACTTTTATCGCATAAGTTAAGGGCACAAATGATAAAACCCTCATTATTTCATTATTTAAACCTTTATTTTTTGAAAATTTACCAAACCATCAAAATTGAGTCAATCTTAGTCAACCCAGTCCAACCATCGATGGGACCCGTACTACAACAAAATTGAGCTATAGTGACTATTTTTTCAAAATCCATTGCTAAATTAGCTGCTGTTAAATATATAGTGATGATATTATTCGTTGCGAAATGAGTTTTGTACTCAAAATTAGCAACAGATATCATATTAAAATAAATGAGGAGACATATGACAAAATTTAGTGGTCTAGAATCATTGCTCTCATGCTCTCACAAGATCAACCCTACCAAGAGAGAGGGAGGGAGATGGTTGATCTTATAAGAGCAAAAATCTGTGAGAATGTGAGAGCAATGATTCTGGACCACTGGATTCTGTCATCTCTCTCCTCATTGATTGCAGGAGGAGAGAGAAGAGCAAAATCTAGTAGTACAGATTCAATGCTCCCATGCTCGCATAGTTTTTGGATCTCCCTGCTTAATTACTCTTGCGTTTGCCACAAATTCAAGGTGGTTTGAGGGTATATATAACACTTTCCATAATTTAAAGGTTTTTATCAGTTGTGCCCCGATGGGATATTACAATATCAGTTATACCCATTCCTTTTTTGGAATATCAATTTTACCCCTCCCTTCTTGTAAAATTCACATTTCTACCTTTCGTAATATCAGTTATGCCTATACTTTACCTCAATAGAAGAACATAACTGTAGATCTTGTAAGAAGGTAGGGACACAACTGATATTCCAAGAAAGGGAAGGGTTTAACTGATATTTCAATTTCTCATGCTCAACTAATATTCCAAGTAAGGGAAGTGTTTATGATTTGGATTTGATTGTTGTTTTAGCTTTGGTTACAAGCCCCCTCTTGAGTCTGTTTAATGCATTTATTATAATATAATCATATTTAATTATCTGTTATATTTGTTAACTGAATACGATGAAATATATATATATATATATATACACACACACACACATCTTTCTACTATAAAGTAAATTGCAAAAAAGTCCATGAGCTTTATACCTTATTTCAATGTCATACTTGAACTTTAAAAGGTAACAATATGCTACATGAAGTATAAGATTTGTCTCGATGTGATCCTTGACTATTGAAATTTCGCTGATTATTTCTCTTTCCAACCTTACATTTCAATAGTCAAGTACCACATCGAGATAAATAATAAAGTTTGGGTACAACATTGTTATCTTTTAAAGTTTAGATATGAATTGAAATCAATTGTACAGTTCAAGAACTTTTTCGTAAATTACTTATTATTATTTTTGGTGATTTTTCTATCATCTTGTGAAATTATGCATCCATATTTAGAGTTAGAGGGTCAAAACTATTTAAATCAGGCAACAAGTTAGCCTATGTGAGTGAAAGTAATAATCAAAGCAAAAAAGTACCATATGGCATCATAGGAATTTTAATGGATGTTCGCCATCACTAGCACATTGTTATTCCGTCACAATGTATAACAACATGAGATACTAATGCAAATTGTTCGCAACATGTGGCAGATGATAGTGCCACCAATATTATGTCCATCCCATGTTTGTTGGCTTGGTGGCAAGTTCAAGGCAAACCTGCTATCATTTCCAAGTTAGTGGAATGTATGCCATTTTATTTCACCATCACTTAGATGTCTTAGTAGTAAATGGTGGATCCACCTTCTTTCATTTTAACCCTTGGTGGCAGGTGGGAAAACTCCACTTGGGATTTGTGGGAAAATCCCCATTATTATGTGCTTGCTGACGGACATAACCCAACAAAAAAACAATAGAACACAACAAAAGAAAAATAGGACAACGACCTTTATTTGTCGTGATGTTACTTTTCATATTTGTGCATGTACTATGAAGAAGTTCTTTGGCCTTCTCCTCTTCCTCCCTAGGTTCTTGGTTGGCATGTGTTTGTGTTTCGAACATATGAGGCATTACAAGATGCGGCAGCAAGGTCTCTTGAAGGACGGTTGCGGACACCATCCCATCCGCACTCTTTATCTTGTTTGATAGCGTGATTGTTTGGTTGATATACCAACTAAAAGAGTTTGGCTTGTGTAGCCCCTTGTTTAGAAAGATGTTATCATTGTTATATCACAATTATTTTGTGTTGTGTTGGTTGCATCATTTTTTACATCATCATTGTGATTTTTTTCTTATTAAAAATCTATGTGCACTTATGTGATTGTGTTTTGTAGTTTGATTTGCTTACTTGGATCATTCTTGTGGTGTTCATCTTTGTTATGTGCTCGGGTTTGTCACATGTTTCCATAATATCGATGAAAATATTCCATTGTTTATTTCTCGCCTCAACATAAATTAGGATCTCTCTCCATAGAGAAAGTTGCTTAAGATCACTAAAGTATTTAGAAGCCAAATTGTTTTTTTCCATACTACAAACTTTATAGCTTAGAATGAGTGATGAATCTATGATTCATCACTTCAAAAGTAAAAAATAGAGCCTTGTTCCCGAGCAAATAGAGGCATATTTCCCTTTATATTGCATAAATAACATTCATGCATACATCCATAATTCATACATTTTAGCAGTCCATCTACATTCAAATAAGAAGCCAAAAATCCCTTGTAAAATACCCATTCACTAAAATAACCTCTTCTCTATAATATGTATTCCTTAGTTAATAATATAGGGAAGAATGCCAAAAATCCCCCTTGTAAAATAGTCAATAAAGCCCTAGAACCCCTGTACACTAAAATGCACATAAACCCCTCATACAAACTCCGAATTAGGTCTACTTACTCTTAGAATACTACACATTAAAAGACCTTTAAAATGAGACTAATTTCATTCAATTTGGAGCTCGTATGAGAAAGTTGGGTTTTTGGGCCACTTTGTATACTACATAGGTGTATAATTGTATCTTTGTATCTATATATCATATTTGACCTCATCTCCGTCTTTGGTCAACATGAAACTTGTAGATCTCATCGAGATCTACAACTTTCATGTTTTGAGTTTTCCAAACTCGGCCCCCTCTTCTCTCTACACGTGTATTTTCCTCCAGCCACTCATAGCAGGCCACGTGGCGCCTCTGGTTGCGCCACGCGGCCCGCTTCCCCTCGCCTCATCCGCCTCATCTTCCAACCGTTGGATCCTCTTCCAGATCCAATGGCCCAGCTCTGCCCACGCGCGCCTAAAGCTTGCACCATCAGATCATCTCTGGCCTTCATCCACGCCGCACGTTCGCGCTCTCACCAGAACACGCCACGTGGCGCTTTAAAGACCGCTCGATCGCATCCACGATCCTCTGATCTCAGCCGCCTCTCCTTCCAGCGAGTCTCGGCCCTTCCATCAGCTCCATCTCCTCATCCAGGACGCCCGCTCGCGCTTCGTCCGCAGCTCGCCACGTGGCTCCACCGCAGCCCATCATCTACGCGCCCCGATCTAATCCTACCCGCCCGCCATGCTTCGATCACCACCGTTGGATCACAAGATCCAACGGTGAAGACCTCGTCTCCTACCTCTGGGCGCCCTTCTCTCCCACGTCCCTTGCCTTGCGGGAGGGGCGCCCCCTTTCTATTTCTGGCTGCACGTCAGCCACCATCTACGTCAGCCAACACTCCCACGATGAGACCCACTCATCCCTCACCATCGCCAGCTCCCTCACGCTCCACCACCTCCACCAGAGTTGCCCCACGTCGACCACCTACCTCGCCTCGTCACCAACCAACCCACCACCTTCAACCTATAAATACGCCACCACCGGCAACCTTCACCCCCATCCGCCACTCCAGAGAGCTTCCTTGATCTTAGACCTTCCCATTGGTGACAGCAATTCGACGCGTCTTCGAGCGACGAAGGGATTCTTCTCCGGCGAGATCCACGACCGCTCCGTCGTGTCGCAGCGACTTCCACGAGCAGCTGCACGAGCTCGGGCGATCACCGGCCCTCGAGCGACGACCTGGACCTCAAGAAGGAGGCCCAATCCCCAGGTGAAACTCCTCCATTTCCCCTCCGATCGTTTCTTATTTTTATCTATGTTTCTCCGACTTTATTCGCCGTCACCGGTCACTCTCTCGCCTCCCTTTCATCCCGCTGAGCTTCGCGTCGAAGCTCCCATCCTCGCTACACCTTTCACGACCTCCGACGACGCCTCTCGCAATATTCCGATCACCAGCTCCGCGATTTGGCCGGAGCTCATCTCCAGACGTCCTCCTTCACGCCCTAGGCCTCGCCGACTATCTCCATCTCTCCACAAACACACGCACGAGCTCCGGCTCTCTCTTTCACACTTGCAGGTACCCAGCTTCTCATTGAACGGAAGCTCGCCGGAGTCATCTTCGAGCTTCATCGCCATCGCCAACCGTCCACCCTCCGCCGCTTCTGAGGCCACCGGAGGCTTCGTCGACCATCGACGCATCCTCTGGGGCACCTCCGACTCGCCATCGACCTCCACTGACGACGGGAAGGAAGGGTGGAGCAGCAGCACTTACGCTGGAGCCCCTCCTTCTCCTCCGCAGGAGGCGGAGGGCCTTCGAGGAAGAAGCTCCAGGAGCCGCTCGATCATCTTGATCAAACGGCCTGCAATCAGCCACGTCATCCGCCGCCGGAGCTGCCAACGACCATGGGATCTTCCTTGATTCCACGCTGCTGATATCGCCACGCGTCACCACTGCCATCCTTTGGATCGATCTTGATCCAAAGGCCCGCAGCCCGCCACGTCGACGAAGACCGAGCCTCGGCCCCAAACCTAGGCTCGGACGACCCGAGGCTACACCAAGCCTCATTCCAGACCTCCAAAGCACCCGACCCTCGTTTCAAGCCGCCGCAGCCATCCGAGCCTAGGCCACCCACGTGAGGAGCACGTGTGGCCTGGGTAATTTACACAGAGGCCCCTAGAGCTTTCCATATTTGCAAAGAGGTCCCTTTGAAGATGAGCCCACGTGAGGAGCACGTGGTCTGTGGAGAATTTGCATTCAAGTCCCCAGCATTATAGGTAATTGCATTTTAGTCCCTGTCAGCATATTTGCTTATTGTATTTTTAATTGTTTTTGTATTGCATTTACACCCCTGTGTTTGCACGCATCCCTAGGTTGCATTTTACTTCATTTTGCAAATCTAAAACTTGCATTTTGTTGAGAATTTTGTCCTCTGTCTATTGGTCCACGTGTCACATTTTTGTAATTTCAGTTGAATTATTAATGAATTAATTGGTGAATTTTTGATATATTTTGCCCAATGACACCTTTTAATTTATAGTTAATTCGCTGTGCTTCCAAAAATCATCAAAAATTCACAGTAGCTTAAGGACAAAATTCTTAAGATACCATAAAAATTTCATGTCATTTGCATGCATATCGAGGCCTAAATAAATTGTTGAGTGATTTTCTTAATTTAATTTTAGTTAATTCATTTCACATGAAATTAAGATCTGTCAATTTTCCTAGGTCCCTTATCATTAGAGCTATCTAGGATAATTTTAGATCTTGAAAACATTGTGGTTTGATATTTATTAAAAATTTAATATTGAAAATCACCCTGTCCGCTCATTTAATTCACTGTAAATTTATTCAGTGTCGAAAAATTTCAAAAAAATTAGTGTAGGTCATTTTAATCATCATTAACCATCTGGCCAATTTTCATAATTTTTGGACTTCATTTGTTATATTAATTAAATTGAAACGTTAAATTGGCTTGCATTTTCCGCATGAGTCTGCATAAAAAGTAAAAAGACCAAAAAAATTACTCCTCGAAAATCAACACTTGGACACTTGCTAAAATTCACCTAAGGAGACAGATGCCTCCCTGAGATCGACCTTGGACTCCACCAAGTAAAAAAAATATTTGCCGCTTAAAATTAACTTAACATTAATTGATAAGTGGTTTTTGACTAGCCTCTCGTATCCGACTGCAACGAACTATTAATTAATTTGGACATTAATTTGACCGAGTTAACTAAGGGTGCGGGGAGATTATACCAGGACCAACAAATGGCGCCAAGGACCCCAATTCCCGCACAGGTTTATCCAACCCAAACAGCGTACACCAGGGCCAGAACCGACCTCGAGATCAGGTATATTATTCAGATAATTACTTATCTGAACATGAGATCCTTTCGTACGATAATGTAAATCATATGTCCCTCAGGAGCGGAAGGACCGTGACCATACCTGATCGGGCACGGGCGCAGAAGGAAGGAACCTCCGAGACTCTACCTGAGGAGAACTCGGAGGAAGAAGAGGAGGAGCATCACCACCATCAACACCGGCGGAAGAAGAGGACATCTGAGTCCTCGAAGCATCAGTCTCGCATTTGCATAGAGTCAGACGACATCGATGAAGAGCCCGCACCTCCATCTGAGGAGGATCGTCCGAAAGAAGCGGAAGAAGCATCACCGGTTTCGCCTCAGCATTTTCTTCTTAGTCAGAGTCAGAGTCCGAGTCTGTATCAGAGTCAGAGTCATGTTAAGAACTCAGTTCCCGAAATTAATGAGAAGATTTCAGTTTCCGAACCTGAGTCAATAATCCCTTTCCCCCGAGCTCTCAAAGGTGGAAAGAAGAAAAAGAAGAAAATCCAAAAAGATGACCCTGAGATGGCTGAATTGTGCAATAAACACATCAAGGTCACAATCCCTTTTGACAAGTTCGTGGAGATGACTCCTGCATTCCAAAAATACCTTAAGGTGAGATGCACACCTACTATGGTTAGCAGGAAGACCAAAAGCCGTGTTGAGAAACACGTTCTTTCAGTAGCCACGACTTGTGCAATAAAGAACTCGTTTCCTCGGAAATGAAGAGACATGGGTGCACATTATGTGGTGAGTCATGATGATGACATCGCGTTTGCACGCACTCTCCTGGACAATGGTTCCTCAATCAATTTGATGTCCATAGCCCTCTATGAGCGGCTTAATCTCGGACCTCTTAGGAAATCTAGAGCTCTTCTACAGTTCGCTGACAAATCAACTAAGAGGTCCCAAGGTGAGTTGAGGAACATTGTGATCAAAGTCGAGGAGCAAGAATACATGGTGGAATTCATTGTCCTGGATATGGAAACCCCTCGTAATTGGAGATATTCCCAGATCATTCTAGGTAGGCCCTTCCTTAAGACAGCAGGGGCCTTATTTGATTATAAGAATGGGAAGATTCAGTTCCAAACTCCAGGCGGAGATGAGGAACTTGAAATGAAGCAGACAAGATAGTAGAGACCGAATTCCGAATCCAGCACCGAGTACTCTTCTACCGGAACAGACTGCGAGCATGTAGACTTAGTTGGGCCATGGAGACAGAACCCAGTCAGCACCGATGTAACCATCTCCTTTGAAGATGATCCAGTGCATGAGTCAGTCTGCGAGATCCTCAGGAACGAGTACAGCTCTGAGCCTGCATCGCCCTGCATCTTCGATGACGTAGAGGCCCAGTTGGGCCTGTCGGTCCTTACATCCTTAGGACAATCGGAAGATGAGGATGACGAGTCGGACGAGGCGTTTGCCGATTGCATGGAGACCTTTGACGATCCGACTCCAGAGCCGCGCTTGGTGGCAATTATAACAGAAAATGATCCAGCCACTTTCAACACCGAACCAGAGCAGATTGAGCCAGATTTTCTAGATGATCACACTATTCCTGAGCTCAAACCCCTACCTACAACCTTGAAATATGCCTTCCTTGCGAGCCAAGACAAGAAATTTCTGGTCATTATCAGTTCGCAATTGACCGAGGAGCAGGAATCTCGCTTGCTAGAGATCCTGGAGAAAAACCGCAAGGCAATAGGCTGGAGCATTTCCGATCTCCACGGGATAAATCCCGCTCTGTGTTCGCACCATATTTACTTGGAGAACGAAGCCAAACCCTCTCGCGAATTCCAACGCCGGTTGAATCCAAATTTACGAGAGGTCGTGAAAAAAGAGATAGAAAAATGGTGCAACGTGGGTTTTATTTACCCAATCTCCGACTCCAAGTGGGTGGCCCCAATCCATGTTGTCCCGAAGAAGTTAGGAATTCAGACGACCACCAACGAGGACGGAGAGGAGATCGTGACGAGAGTGCCCACGTCGTGGCGCGTCTGTGTGGATTACAGACGCCTGAATGCCGCGACGAAGAAGGATCATTTCCCCCTACCGTTCATTGATCAGATTTTAGAAAGATTAGCGGGGAAAGAATTCTTCTGCTTCCTAGATGGGTTCTCGGGCTACAATCAAGTAGCCATAGCTCCGAAGGACCAGGAAAAGACCACGTTTACATGCCCCTTTGGTACCTATGCTTTCAGGTGCATGCCTTTTGGGCTATGCAATGCTCCAGGTACTTTTCAAAGGTGCATGATTTCTGTATTCGCCGAATGGTCGGCGAATTCCTGGAAGTCTTCATGGATGACTTCTCGGTCCATGGCGATTCTTTCGATTCCTGTCTTAGGAATCTGGACCGAGTCCTCAAGAGATGTTGTGAGGTTAATCTGGTGCTCTCCTGGGAGAAAAGTCACTTCATGGTGACGGAGGGCATAGTGTTGGGGCATGTCATCTCCAAGAGAGGAATGGAGGTTGACCCTGCCAAGGTGGATGTGATCATGCGACTCCAGCCACCCACCAACGTAAAGCAGTTGCGGTCGTTCCTCGGGCATGTTGGATTTTATCGGAGATTCATTAAGGATTTTTCTAAGATTGCCCGACCGCTAACTGAGCTTCTAGGCAAAGACATGGAGTTTATTGTAGATCACAAATGTCTTGAGGCCTTTAAGCTGTTACAAGGAATGATCATGGACGCACCCATATTACAAGCCCCAGATTGGTCCCTACCCTTTGAGATCATGACGGACGCCTCTGCTTATGCTGTTGAGGCTGTATTGGGACAAAGAAGAGTTGGCGTCCCGTTTGCAATTCACTACGCAAGCAAAGTGCTTGATACTGCTCAGCTTAACTATACGGTTACGGAAAAAGAAATGCTTGCAGTAGTGTTTGCCTTGGACAAATTCAGATCTCACCTAATTAGATCCAAGGTAACTGTGTTCACGGACCACTCGGCACTACGGTATTTGATGGAGAAGAAGGACGCGAAGGCGCGTCTTCTTCGTTGGATTCTACTTATCCAGGAGTTTGATTTGGATATCCGTGATAAACCTGGTAAGAAGAACGTAGTGGCCGATCATCTTTCTCGTCTCGAAGATTTTAATACTTCCGAGGTTTCACCAATTCGAGACTCCTTCCCTGACGAGTCGATTCTTGTTATCGATTCACTCCCATGGTACGCCAATATCGTGAATTATCTTGTCTCCAAGAAAGTTCCCGAAGATTGGCCCAAGAACCAAATCGACCGACTCAAGTCGGACGCTAGACACTACCATTAGGAGGATCCGATCCTTTTCTTCGAAGGACCGGATTGTGTCTGGAGACGGTGTATTCCTCAGGAGGAATACCAGAGTGTCCTTTCTTTATGCCACAGTTTGGAGGCAGGAGGACACCACTCCGGGAAGAGGACCGCATGGAAGGTACTTTAGTGTGACTTCTACTGGCCGACTCTGTTTCGCGATGCCATCGCCTTCGCGAAGTCGTGCCCAGTTTTCCAGAGAATGGGAGGAACCATTGGTTCCAAGGATGAGATGCCAATGCAGCCGATCATCATTTGTGATGTCTTTGACGCCTGGGGTATCGATTTCATGGGCCCATTCCCTGTCAGCCACGGGTTCGAATACATCCTCCTTGCGGTAGATTATCTGTCCAGATGGGTGGAGGCTATCCCAACCCGAGCCGCAGACAGCAGGACTGTCTGTAAATTCATCAGAGCACATAATATCTAGGTTCGGGATCCCCAAAATGATGATATCAGACGGGGGTAGCCACTTTGTGAATCGGGAGGTGAAGAAACTCCTGAAGGACTACGACATCGAACACCGTGTCGCGAGTCCTTACCACCCACAAACCAATGGTATGGCTGAGGTGTCGAATAGGGAGGTGAAAACCATATTGCAAAAGCTTGTCCGCCCGGACAGGAAGGACTGGTCACAGATCTTGGATCAAGTCCTCTGGGCGTATAGGACGACTTACAAGACGCCGTTAGGCACCTCCCCATTCCGAATGGTATTCGGAAAGCCGTGCCATTTGCCCGCAGAGTTAGTGCACAAATCAGAATGGGCAATAAAAAAGGTCAACTGGAACACACACCTGGGTCAGAAACAGAGAGACATGGATCTGAATGAGCTTGTGGAGGTCAGAAACCGAGCATACGACAACAGTTTGGTGTACAAGGACAAGGTGAAGCGTTGGCATGATAGATATATCAGACGAAAGACATTTGTTCCTGGACAGAAGGTATGGTTGTTCAATGCTATGCTGAAGATTTTCCAAGGCAAGTTAAAGTCTAAGTGGACGGGACCATTTGTCGTCCGTACGGTGCATGATAGTGGATGTGTCGAGATCTCAGATCTCGCAGATGACGCACCGACATTCCTAGTGAATGGGCAGCTGTTGAAGCACTTCGTCGAATCCAATGAACAGTTAGTCCATGTAGAGGAGATTGTATTCATGCGTGAGACAGATACAACAAATACACCTCAAGCCGCGTATGAGACCTTGCAGCAGTGAACTCCAGCCATCAGCAGCATCTTAAAAGATTCACACCGACTCATCTGTGTATACCATCAGTCTTGTACATCCTATCATTTACCCCCGCGATTCTAGTAACCCATCCCCACATCATCAAACCATTATTTTGGACTATACTTAGGATAACCAGATCCTAAGTATAGGGGGGAGGGGTCACCTGAGTCGGTTCTCTTTACATTCTCCAGATCACATTGGTCCTCATACTCATTTCTTACCGATACTTAGGCTGACCTGAGCCTAAGTATAGGGGGGACCGATGCCCGCATTGATACTTATCCACTTCCCATCTTTCCCTCGTCCGCCCCATTTCTGATCTTCTTCTACACTTAGGCTGCCAGAGCCTAAGTGGAGGGGGGCGGGACGACTTCTATACTTCTTGCTCTCCTACGCTTAGCACGAGCTATGTCTTTTTCCTCGCTCTTCGTGCTCTGGGGACATAGCACACGCTAAGTATAGGGGGGTGTGTATATATTACATATATACTTTACCCATAGCTCGTACTTTCGCGTATTTTTGTATATATTTTACAATAATTATGGGCGGGTAAAACTAAAAAAAACAAAAAGGCTTCTTATTTACTCATGCATATCATCTCTGCATCCAAAAAGAGTCTTGCATTTTCATAGCATGACATTTCATCTGCATACTTTGCATATGCAAAGTGAAAAGCTAGTGGGTTCTGGACCAAGTATGAGTAGATATTGAGGATGGACTTGATTTGACCTTAATCCACCTAATTTCAGAGGAACCTTATAGGAACTGGAGTTAAGATTTCTCAGGTCAGGTGACTTAATTCTTTAAGTCTGCAAGTCTATGTTCATATGTCATATTGACGAGCCTGAGTAGAGCACTTAACAACACACACATGACTCTTAGAGACAATGGCTTGACGTGCACCAGCACTTTACACATGGCTCTCTACGGATGAGGTGATGAGGAGGCAGTTTCCTTTAGCTTGGGGTAGCATATGAGGGTAGTACTTCTAGGCGGAACCTCTCTTCTTCTTCTAGTGAAGGAAGTGCATCTCAACTTGGCCTAGTGGTGATGAAGGCTAAAGGCAGAAGCTGTGGGTTGCAATAAAGCTTCAAAAGAGGGATAGTCTACTGGCTCAAGAGGAAATTTCTTGTATATATGCTGCACCATGTAGATATGTTGTACATAGGCATTTTGTTGAAAAAAATGCCAAAAAGAACTCCAAAAAAATGGTGGGTCGGATTGAAAATCTAATAACCCCACCGGAGTGTACGTAGTCAAGAAAAGCAAAAGCTTATGGTCCCCATGTTACATCTCATGAAGCTTGCAGCGGGAGACTTAGCTACACTGGCTGAGCTCCCAAAAGTCTATACTTCTTCCCCCTCTTCTTGAGCCGGTTGAACTTGAACTTAGAAGGGAATACCCCGCTTCTCGAGGAAAGAGTTGCTAGACCGAGGCATTAGAGTTACCAGGTTGGGGGAGGTTGTTTCTTTGTTACTTCTGAGGTGGGGAGTCATATATCACTTACACTGCATGAAAAGATTCATGGTCATTAGAGTTTGTGTATGTAGACTTGTTCTGATCAGGTGAGTTGAGGAGTCTTGAATAGAAGACTTGTGGAACTTGAAGTCTGTTAAGTCTTAAACTCAGATCCCAATAAGGTTCCGATACATAATTAATCCAAAGGTCGAGTCAAGCTCTATTTTTAACTTTTGTTCGTGACCTTGGTATGGAACCCAAAATCATTTCACTCTTGCATTTCATTTAGTTGCTCGGGGACGAGCAAGGTTTAAGTATAGGGGGTTGATGAATCTGTGATTCATTACTTCAAAAGTCAAAAATAGAGCCTTGTTCCCGAGCAAATAGAGGCATATTTCCCTTTATATTGCATAAATAACATTCATGCATACATCCATAATTCATACATTTTAGCAGTCCATCTACATTCAAATAAGAAGCCAAAAATCCCTTGTAAAATACCCATTCACTAAAATAAGCTCTTCTCTATAATATGTATTCCTTAGTTAATAATATAGGGAAGAATGCCAAAAATCCCCCTTGTAAAATAGTCAATAAAGCCCTAGAACCCCTGTACACTAAAATGCACATAAAGCCCTCATACAAACTCCGAATTAGGTCTACTTACTCTTAGAATACTACACATTAAAAGACCTTTAAAATGAGACTAATTTCATTGAATTTGGAGCTCGTATGAGAAAGTTGGGATTTTGGGCCACTTTGTATACTACATAGGTGTATAATTGTATCTTTGTATTTATATATCATATTTGACCTCATCTCCGTCTTTGGTCAACATGAAACTTGTAGATCTCATCGCGATCTACAACTTTCATGTTTTGAGTTTTTCCAAATTCGGCTCCCTCTTCTCTCTACACGTGTATTTTCCTCCAGCCACTCATAGCAGGCCACGTGGCGCCCTCTGGTTGCGCCACGCGGCCCGCTTCCCCTTGCCTCATCCGCCTCATCTTCCAACCGTTGGATCCTCTTCCAGATCATACGGCCCAGCTCTGCCCACGCGCGCCTAAAGCCTGGACCATCAGATCATCTCCGGCCTTAATCCACGCCGCACGTTCGGCTCTCACCAGAACACGCCACGTGGCGCTTTAAAGACCGCTCGATCGCATCCACGATCCTCTGATCTCAGCCGCCACTCCTTCCAGCGAGTCTCGGCCCTTCCATCAGCTCCATCTCCTCATCCAGGCCGCCCGCTCGCGCTTTGTCCGTAGCTTGCCACGTGGCTCCACCGCAGCCATCATCTACGCGCCCCGATCTAATCCTACCCGCCCGCCATGCTTCGATCACCACCGTTGGATCACAAGATCCAACGGTGAAGACCTCGTCTCCTACCTCTGGGCGCCCTTCTCTCCCACGTCCCTTGCCTTGCGGGAGGGGCGCCCCCTTTCTATTTCCGGCTGCACGTCAGCCACCATCTACATCAGCCAACACTCCCACGATGAGCCCCACTCATCCCTCACCATCGCCAGCTCCCTCACGCTCCACCACCTCCACCAGAGTCGCCCCACGTAGACCACCTACCTCGCCTCGTCACCAGCCAACCCACCACCTTCAACCTATAAATACGCCACCACCGGCAACCTTCACCCCCATCCGCCACTCCAGAGAGCTTCCTTGAGCTCAGACCTTCCCATTGGTGACAGCAATTCGATGCGTCTTCGAGCGACGAAGGGATTCTTCTCCGGCGAGATCCACGGCCGCTCCGCCGTGTCGCAGTGACTTCCACGAGCAGCTGCACGAGCTCGGGCGATCACCGGCCCTCGAGCGACGGCCTGGACCTCAAGCAGGAGGCCCAATCCCCAGATGAAACTCCTCCATTTCCCCTCCGATCGTTTGTTATTTTTATCTTTGTTTTCTCCGACTTTATTCGCCGTCACCGGTCACTCTCTCGCCTCCCTTTCATCCCGCTGAGCTTCGCGTCGAAGCTCCCATCCTCGCTACACCTTTCACGACCTCCGACGACGCCTCTCGCAATATTCTGATCACCAGCTCCGCCATTTGGCCGGAGCTCATCTCCAGACGTCCTCCTTCACGCCCTAGGCCTCGCCGACTATCTCCATCTCTCCACAAACACACGCACGAGCTCCGGCTCTCTCTTTCACACTTGCAGGTACCCAACTTCTCATTGAACGGAAGCTCGCCGGAGTCATCTTCGAGCTTCATCGCCATCGCCAACCGTCCACCCTCCGCCGCTTCTGAGGCCACCGGAGGCTTCGTCGACCATCCGCGCATCCTCTGGGGCACCTCCGTCTCGCCATCGACCTCCACTAACGACGGGAAGGAAGGGCGGAGCAGCAGCACTTACGCCGGAGCCCCGCCTTCTCCTCCGCAGGAGGCGGAGGGCCGTCGAGGAAGAAGCTCCAGGAGCCGTTCGATCATCTTGATCAAACGACCTGCAATCAGCCACGTCATCCGCAGCCGGAGCTGCCAACGACCATGGGATCATCCTTGATCCCACGCTGCTGATATCGCCACGCGTCACCACTGCCATCCTTTGGATCGATCTTGATCCAAAGGCCCGCAGCCCGCCACGTCGACGAAGACCGAGCCTTGGCCCCAAACCTAGGCTCGGACGACCTGAGGCTACACCGAGCCTCACTCCAGAACTCCAAAGCACCCGACCCTCGTTCCAAGCCGCCGCAGCCATCCGAGCCTAGGCCACCCACGTGAGGAGCACGTGCGGCCTGGGTAATTTACACAGAGGCCCCTGGAGCTTTCCATATTTGCAAAGAGGTCCCTGTGAAGCTGAGCCCACGTGAGGAGCACGTGCCCTGTGGAGAATTTGCATTCAAGTCCCCAGCATTATAGGTAATTGCATTTTAGTCCCTGTCAGCATATTTGCTTATTGTATTTTTAATTGTTTTTGTATTGCATTTACACCCCTGTGTTTGCACGCATCCCTAGGTTGCATTTTACTTCATTTTGCAAATCTAAAAATTGCATTTTGTTGAGAATTTTGTCCACTGTCTATTGGTCCACGTGTCACATTTTTGTAATTTCAGTTGAATTATTAATGAATTAATTGGTGAATTTTTGATATATTTTGCCCAGTGACACCTTTTAATTTATAGTTAATTCGCTGTGCTTCCAAAAATCATCAAAAATTCACAGTAGCTTAAGGACAAGATTCTTAACATACCATAAAAATTTCATGTCATTTGCACGCATATCGAGGCCTAAATAAATTGTTGAGTGATTTTCTTAATTTAGTTTTAGTTAATTCATTTCACAGTGAAATTAAAATCTGTTAATTTTCCTAGGTCCCTTATCATTAGAGCTATCTAGGATACTTTTAGATTTTGAAAACATTGTGGTTTGATATTTATTAAAAATTAAATATTGAAAATCACCCTGTCTGCTCATTTAATTCACAGTAAATTTATTCAGTGTCGAAAAATTCCAAAAAAATTAGTGTAGGTCATTTTCATCATCATTAACCATCTGGCCAATTTTCATAATTTTTGAACTTCATTTGATATATTAATTAAATTGAAACATTAAATTGGCTAGCATTTTCCGCATGAGTCTGCATAAAAAGTAAAAAAGACCAAAAAAATTACTCCTCGAAAATCAACACTTGGACACTTGCTAAAATTCACCTAAGGAGACAGATGCCTCCCTGAGATCGACCTTGGACTCCACCAAGTAAAAAAAATATTTGCCGCTTAAAATTAACTTAACATTAATTGATAAGTGGTTTTTGACTAGCCTCTCGTATCCGACTGCAACGAACTATTAATTAATTTGGACATTAATTGGATCGAGTTAACTAAGGGTGCGGGGAGCTTATCAATGAGATCATGGTTCAAGTAGGCGGATATGGAGAGCTCTCGTCGGTAGCGAGAGTGCTTGCAACTGGCGATGCGAGGAGGGTTGTACGAGTGGAGGAGGGCCACCACCAAGGGTGAGGACAGAACCACGAGAGCCACTAATCACGAAGTAGAGAGGGAAGAAATGGGTTAGGTGTTTGTCTCTCATCGCAAATGTGGCCAATGGTGCTATAGATGTGAGTTGTGCACTCATCGGGCTGGATTCTTGCGTGCAATCTCCTTGCTACTTTGGTTGTGGTAAGGTTAGACATTGGAAGATGGCCCAAATTAGTTTCTAGCATCATTTAAGGAGATGGATCCTCTTCCATAGGGTCTACTGCTGCAGATTCTGCAGTAGGGGTGTGGGCCGCTCGATCTTGATCAGACGGTTCTCACGAATTTGCACGGTAGAGACCCACAAAATATGTGAATTCGTGGGAACTGCTCGATCAAGATCGAGCGGCCCACGCCCCTATTGCAGAGTCTGCAGCAGATCCTACAGCAGAGGATACTCTCTAGCCGTTCAGCCTGTAGGAGTTCATATATCATCTCCACAGACTGCTATGCAGATCAATGCCATAGTGGGCTACCAACGGATAAAAGATGGACTCCTCATTGGAATTTCATCAGACGAGGTGTTGGACGTTCTTGATATCCATAAAGTCTTTGTAAAATTATTGGGCATCTCGTTCACTAGTATTTTTTCTTTTATGGATGCCAAAGCTTATGTGTAAGGAGACTAAAGAAGATGGAGACCAATCTCATTCTTCATGATGAAAGGAGTTCATGTGTCATTTGGCATTTCCCTCAATTCACAGATGGGGAAGATTCAAACAGTAAGCTGAGGGTGTCCTGTATCTATGGTGTGTCCTCTCTGTCATGCTCAGTAGAAGCTCTGAAACTGGATCTAAGAGAGATTGAGGTGGTGATGAAGATGCCCGCAGATGGCCTTTCTCCGGGTTCATATCCGATGTCAACCTTATTCATCTTCGAGGGGTCAGATTCCATGGTCTTAGAGTCCATTGTTCTTTATGTATGAGGCACGCATCTTTCTGTCTGGTGGTTCATGTTATGCCACCACCACCTCTAACTTCTTCAGCTAGCCAATCCGCCTCAAGATCGTCGTCAACCTCAACGCGAAAGAAACACTAGTTATGGGAAATTGTGGAGGATCCATTCACGATTATTAATACCCCAATACTGGAATCTATTCAAAAAAGAGAGAGAAAGGTGGAGATCAAATCACATGGTTTAAGTCTCGTTCTCAACTTGGAAGGTGTTGAAACCACAACACAGTTGGAGCAATTACCAGTGTCGCCTTCTTTCATCTTAGAGCTACGACGCATTTTGGTTGCCTATTCGGTGCAAACCCCATTCGGTTTTTTTAATAGGTCATACCCAACCTAAACAAACTTGTTTTAAGCGAGAGGATCCTCTATAGCATACTTTGCAGTAGTGGCTGGAGGTGCTCGATCTTGATCAAGCGGTTCGCATGGATTTGAATCTTTTGTGGGGCCCTACAGTGCAAATCCATGCGAACCGCTCGATTAAGATCGAGCGGCTCCAGCCCCTACTGCAGAGTCTGTTGCACTAGGGTCTACAACAGACGATCGACTCCCTTGTTTCATTCCTTATTTTATGCTATAAATAAATAAAATATAAAATGGGAGTAAAATTGTATAAAAATAACAAATTAAAAATCAAAACTAAAAACCCTATATTGTATATATACCTATGTATAGTACTATATTATAAATACACTATTTTTATTTTGAAAAATTATTTAAAAATCACAAAAAAATAGAAAAAAAATAAAATAAATATTTTTCATGTTTTAAGTTTTTATTAATTCGATCATTTTCTATCTTAAAATAAATAAACAAAAAAAATTGTGCTTGGCGGGCTCTGATTGGTCCACGGGGGAAGGTTGACCCCCGGTCAACTCTCCCCCCATGACCACCAGAGCCGGGTTCATCTTGACCGACCTGATTTCACTATTTTCTCCACAGTCGACCCGATCGCCATTGACATTAACCCCGGGCCCCGATTACTCCTTGATCATTCAGATCTTCGCCCGAGGTGGATCTTAGGGATCCGAGTTGCGTACAGCTCGCCCGACCCCTTCCTTCTCGGACCCCTGATCATATAAAGTCTCAGCTCCGGCGAGGTTTTCACGCATCTTTGGACCTCCTGTTCGTAGCCAAGGAGCTCCTCCAGAGTGCTTGAGTGACAGCCGAGTCCTCTGGAGTGGAAGCAAGGCACGAGTACCCCAGGAGACCACTGATCCGGTGGCTCTGCCGCCGTGCGCCGCCGCGAGCGCGCCCAGCCTTGGGGAGACGACACCCCCTTGCAGGCCATGACCCAGGAGCTCCCCGAGCTCCAGCCCAGTCGACAACACCCGCCAGGTAACCTCTTTAGGCCGTAGAATAGCTTAGATTAGGAATTTTCCGATTTCAGTAGAGTAGCTCCGCCACCTCCACCTGTCGTCTCCGGTCACCCATTCACCCATCCGACACTGCCACCACTTCCACCAGACTCCTCTCCACCTTCTCCGACCCTCCATTCCCCCTGGCTCGCCCCGAAGCAGGAACCTCGGCTCTCACCATCCACCGCTCGCCGGAGAGCCTCCATCTCGCCTCATCTTCCATTATTTTCGTGCGCTGAAGGGTCGAGGCAGCTTGCCCTCGACCCACCTTGCTTCCTGTGCAGGTCACGACGTCAGGAGCGCCTCATCTGGAGGCCAACAGCTTGGGCGCAGGAGCTTCAGGCCACCGTCGTCGCGGGGCCATTCTGGTGGTTCTCCGACTCATCGGAGGCCGCCATCAGATGCGGAGCTTCACGGCGGAACCTCTCCGCACCTCAGGAGCAGTAGGGGAGGATCTCAGCGCGTGTATCAGGCCAGCAAAGCTTGCCGGCCAAGTGTTCTTCCACCATCCTCCCCAGACGTTCGATCGGCCTCGACGCTCCAGATCATATCACGTCCGTCCGTTTGCGGAGCTACAACCACCGCCAGATCTGTGGAGGATCGATCACAACCGTTGATTCACCGAGGGTCCGACCACTGCGTACGAGGACCGTCCGATCTCCACGTGGAGGGCCCTCACCCGTTCGATCAGGCCAAGCGTTTCAAGGTCAAGGGCGCCACCGCTCTCGCTCGTTGGATCTGCTACGTGGCGCACATCCGGCCTTCGACATTTAATAAGGGGTATTTGCACTTAGGCCCCTCTACTTTTCGCATTTAGTTTTCAGTCCTGTAAATACATAGTTTAGTTCTTTTATTTTTATAAAAATTGCACTACGGACACTTCTTTGTATCAGATTTGCATTTATACCCCTGCCAGTTGTGGACACGTGCGTCGACACGTGATTATTTGGTGTATTTGCATTATTGGCCCTGCCTTTTGCCCTGTTACGCTTTGTCTTTTTATTAATAGGAATGACAATTAGGTCCCCCCAGGCCTGAGTCACGTGTATCGTGCGTGGCCCGGGGGGTAATTTGCATTCCTTACCCTATACTTTCTAGGGTTGTTATTCCAGGGACCCAAAACTTTATTATAATTGCAGATAGGTCCTGTGCACTGTTGCTTTATTTTTATTTTTAATAAAATAGCAAATCAACTCCAAAATCCAATGAAAATTGGACACATGGCTCCTGCCATGTTGTAAATTTTCTGAAATTTTTGGGGACATTTTTGTTTTGATTTGATATTTTTAAAAAAAATCAAAAATACGCATTTTCTTTACTGTCTTTTTTGAAAAATCACTAAAAATATTAAAATACCTCTAAAAATTATAAAAAAATTAGCTACTGTGTATTTTGCTTTGCTTGATTTTCTGACCAAGTTTGGTCATTTTTCATTATATAAAAATCATAAAAATTAAAAAACACTCAAAATTTTATAAAAATTCTAATAATTAATCTAAAAATCCAAAAACAATAATTAAGGTGCCTAAATTTTCCTTGTTTCTTTCTTATACAGGAAAATTACCTCCAGCTTATTAGGGATTTTTAGATATTTTATCTAAGTCCCTTAAGCTTGGCTGGACAATACCTCCTTTTTCTGTCATTGTTTCATTTTTAGAAAATCATATAAAAATCAGAAAAATCCCAAAAATTCATTAAAAACAGTAGAAAACATAAAATACAAAAAAAACATTTTTACTGGAATTTTTGCTTGATTTTTGATACATTAAATAATTGCTTGAACTTGGTTGTTCCCTTTGCTTCTTTATTCTCCTTATTAATTAAAAATCCAAAAAATTTAAAAACACTTAAAAATCCACCAAAATAGTTTCTCTTTATTTTTGACTCTTTTTGACTACTTCGTAGGCCGCAAGGCCATCACGTGCTCCTTGTGTTCGACCCTGGTCGCTATACCAGGTTAATAAAATAGCAAGACCGCTATTGATTTTGATTTGATTTTATCTTATATTGGTGGTCTCTTTTTCTTGATTGACACAACCGAGTGATTGAGGTCGCGACGACCACTTGGGACATACCTGATTACCTCGCTTGCTCGATTTTCGTGTCATCAGATCCATTAACACGAGACCCGTTTGTTGAAGGGTCAAGTGCTAAGTACCCGATAAGGGACATAACTCTGCCATGGGTCCCTACTTCTTTCAAACCTTTACCAGTGAAGGAGATCTAATGGGATGACCTCTCTGCTACATTCCCCTCCTTTAAGGACATTGTCTTGCCACTGCATAAACATTTTGAACCTCACCTTGGCTTTGCCTTAGCATGATTTGTGTGCGTGGAGACTCGGGTGGAACAACCAGCAGCTCCAGCGGGTCTAGTGATCTCCGCCCCCTTATCTGTAAATGCTTATTTTTGGATTCACATGATCTTACAGAATTCATTTTGGAGGTTGATGGGAGAAGACTAAACAAGAGCACTACCTCTACCTTCTACAATAAGTGAGGCTTCGTCTTCCTCATCCAGCTCCACTAATGCGAGACAACAAAGGAAATTTTATTATCTCAGATCATAAGGCCCAAGTTATGTCGGTAGCAGAAGTGGTGCAAGCTTCGAGACAATCAACATGCTCTCAATGAAAGTTCTAACTTGGAACTTGAGGGGTCTAGTAAGACCCAGAAAAATGGAGCTTGGGTGGGACTCTATTAACTAAATGGGTTTATATTGTGGTCATGATGCAAGAATAAAAAATCCGGTCATGTTCTTCTTCCCTTTGGAGATTGACGGGCGTTAACGTCATGACGAACTTAAGATCTTTGGGTGTCGTTGGCACTATGAGAGGACTCATCGTTGCATGGAAAGGCTCGATGTTTAACTTCGTAGCAGAGCCATGAGGAAGACATTTTCTTACAGTTCTCTTGGAGAACATGTACGCTAGCACTTGATTTGCATTCTCGTATGTCCGTGACCCTTGTATGTAGATTCTTAGATGTGATTTATGGCGGACCTCCATAATGCAAGAGGCACCTTCCTTGGGGTGGCTTGGTTAATTGGTGGCGACTTCGACGTTACTTTGCTTTTGTCAAACCATCCTCGCTCGAGGGTAGGTTAGGAACATGGTTAAATTGATTTTGCTGAGCTGATTGATGATTTGGAGTTAGGGGAGACTGATGCGTCGGGCACAAATTACACCTGGAGAAACTCTAGGTCATGCTCTCGTATTGATTGTTTCATAGCATCCGCGGAGCTTCTTGACTTTTTCTCACACTCGGCTTCCACACATATTGGCCTCGTTCAAGGTCTAACCACATGCCACATCTTTGGGACTCTGGCCTGGTCTCTCCCCCATGAGTTTTCTTCGGATTTGAGCGAACGTGGCTACGAGAAGATCGTTTCAAAGATTTGGTTTCAAACCATTGGAAATCCATGGTGGTCTCAGGATCTGCAGCGTCATAGCTAGCCCAGAAGCTTTCTTCTTTACACGAATATCTTTGCTCCTTTAAAAAGGAGGTTAGAGAGGTAAGAAGGTCACACCAAACATATGTGGAGACAAAATTGAGAAGATTCGATAGGCTGGAGGACATTAGGGATCTTAGAATCGAGGAACTCATTGAAAGAGCAACTGCAGAAAAAATAACCTAGAAGAGGTCAAGAAGCGGGACGTATAGTGGAAGCAAAGGTCACGCTAGTCTTGGCTCAAAGAAGGTGATGCAAACATATTTTATTTCCATAGAGTTGCCAGCGGGAGGCATAACCTCAACTTGATTTGCTTGGTGGTAGAGAATGAAGGAGTGTTGAGGGAGATCATGAAATAGGACAGACAATTGCAGCTTATTTTCTTTTTTCTCAAGAATATCAGTTGATAGGTTGTGGAGATGGTCTGGGCTTGAGGCTTCCAAATTTTCTGAAGAGTACGTAAATCATCTAGTATAGGTCGTCACATCAGAGGAGGTGAAAACTGTGGTTTGGAACCTTAATGTTGAAGGTGCATCGGAGCTTGATGGTTTCCCCGTCTTCTTCTTCAAGGAGTTCTGGTCTTTGGGAGGAAGGTTGTTGCTATCGAGGAGGAGTTTACTTGTGGCAATGCAGGGATTGACAGACTCAACAATACACTTCTTTTTTAGTTTCCTATGAAGGAGGTTTCTGAGTGAGTGAAGGGCTTCAGTCTGATTTCGCTCTCCAATGTAATTTATTTGATTGTCAAGAAGGTCTTTGCGATTAGATTGAACATGGTGCTAGAGCACATCATCTCACTGCTTCAGTCAGCTTTTATTCTAGGAAGATAGATTGCAGACATCTCGACGATGGTGAATGAGATTATAGCATACCGTAAGAGATGTAAGTCTGAGGGTGTGTTGTGGAGGTTGGTTTTTTTAAAGATTATGACACGGTGGAGTGGCATTAACTGTGGATGGCGATGGTGAGACGAGGTTTTCCTAACACTTGGATCTTATGGAGCAAGCATTGCATCACCACAACTTCTTACTGCATCACCACAGCTTCTTACTCCGTACTTGTTAATGGTAAACTGAAAGGGCTTTTTTTCCAGCCTCAGAGAGGAGTTAAACAGTGGTGCCCCCTTTCTCTTCGTCGTGGTGGGTGTTTGGTGCTTGTAAAGGGCATGCTCTCGATTATTCATGTCTTCTTCATGCCATCTCGTCTACTCCGTGTTTGTATCATACATCGACTGGATATGATCATGCAGATATTTCTTAGGGGTGAAATAGGCTAGGATGGGTCTAGAATATCTGGATTACACCTAGTGGACTGGGAGATGGTTACTTTGACAAAATTAGCAGGTGGCTTAGGGATCACCCTTATGAAATCCATGAGTGAGGCTTTTGTATTGAAATGGGTTATCAAGATTTGGAGCAAAAGTGAAGACTTGTATTGCAGACTCATCCACAACATCTACAACATTGTGTCCATGCAACATATTTGTCACCTTTCATCGTTCTAGAAAGCCATCAAGTCAGTGTTAATTCACTTCTAGGATATCTTCCATTTGATGTTGGGCGATGGTAACTCCTTCCTTTATTTTTTTGGACCGACTGTTGGACTGGTGAGGGTCCTCTCTCCTCTTGATTCCCCGCTTATTCCCTTTGGCTGTTAACAAATCTGTCTGAGTTGTGGATTGCTGGGTTGATGTAAACTGGATGCCTTCTTTCATTACAGATTTTTCTATTCAAGATTTCCTTCTTTTGGATTCCTTAAAACAAATTGATAGACCATCGGATGGACATGGCCAGTGGGTGTGGATGGACAACTCATTTTTCAGTAAAACAAGCCAGAGCTATCACCAAATCGCCTCCACGAAGATTATTTGCTTTGGTTGACTGCAACCTTACATGAGAGATAAAGTTGTCAAGCAGAATCAAAATTTTTGTATCTGCTATGCAAAAGATGCATTATGACTAGAGATAGGTGTGTCAGACTCTTCACAACCAGAGTGCCTACAATTGGTGATGCGAGGAGGGTTGTATGAGTGGAGGAGGGCCACCACCAAGGGTGAGGATAGATCCACGAGAGGCACTAGTCATGAAGTGGAGAAGGAGGAAGAGTGTTGGGTGTTTGTCTCTCATTGCAAGTGTGTCCAGCGATGCTATAGATGTGAGTTGTGTGTCATCGGGTTGTATCTTACGTGCAAACTCCTTGATGCTTTGATTGTGGTAAGGTCAGACATTAGAAGATGTGTTACTGTCAGGTGGATATTCTTCCATATCCCAAATTAGTTTGTAGCGTTGTTCAGGGAGATGGATCCTCTTCCATTGGGTCTGCTGTAGCAAACTCTGCAGTAGGGGCGTGAGCTTCTCGATCTTGATTGAGCGGTTACCACATGCAAATTCATGGGAACTGCTTGATCAAGATCGAGCGGCCTACACCCCTACTTTAGCATCAGAAACAGCAGACCCTACGACATAGGATCCCCTCTGGTCGTTCATCCAATATGAGTTCAAATATCAGCTCCACAGACTGCTACACAGACATATGCGATAATGGTTAATGAAGGCTAGCCAAGAATTACGACCGAATTAAAGATGGACTTCTCGTTGGAATTTCATCAAGCGATGTGTTGGATATTGTTTCTATCCAGAAGTCAATAAATTTATAGGGTGTCTTGTTCACTAGTAATGTTAATGTTGCATTTATGGATGTCAAAGCTAGATGTGTAAGGGGACTAATGAAGACATAGGCCAATCTCGTTCTTCATGAGGAAAGGAGTTGATGAGTCATTTGGCGTTTCCCTCGATTTACAGATGGGGAAGATTCAAACAGTAAGCAGAGGGTGGCCCATATCTACTATGTGCCCCTTTTGTCGTGCTCAGTAGAAGCTCTGAAATGGGAGCTAAGAGAGATTGAGGTAGTGATATAGATACTCACATATGGCCTTTCCCCGGGATCATATCCGATGCCAACCTTAGTCGTCCTGGAGGGGTCAGATTCCATGGCCTTAGAGTCCATTTGTTCTTTACGTGTAGGTCGTGCATCTTTATGACTATTGGTTCATGTTCTGCCACCACCATCTCTACCTTCTTCAGTGAGCCAAACCACTTCAAGCTCGTCGTCAGCCTCAACGCTGGTGAAACAGTGGTTATGGGGAATTGTGGAGGATTCGTTCACGATTGTTAATACCCTTATATTGGAAACTATTCAAAAAAGAGAGAGAAAAGTGGAGATGAAATCACAGATTTCAAGTCTCATTCCAAACTTGGAAGGGGTTGAAACCACAACACAGTTGGAACCAACGGAGCAATTGCCAACGTCGCCTTCTTTCCTCTTAGAGCTATGATGCATTTTAGATGCATATTCGCTTCTGACCTCATTCATTTTTTTGAATAGATCATGCCCAATCTGAACAAACTTGCTTTTAAGATTACTGATCAGAGAGGATCCATTAACACGAGACCCGTTCATTGAAGGGTAAGTGTTAAGGACCTGATAAGGGACATAGCTCCCCCATGAGTCCCTACTTATTTCAAACCGTTACCAGTGAAGGAGATCTAATGGGACAACCTCTCTACCGCATTCCCCTCCTTTAAGGACATTGTTCCGCCACTGCATAAGCATTTAGAACCTCACCTCAGCTTTACCTTAGCGTGATTTATGTGCATGGAGACTCGGGTGGAACATCCAGCAACTCTAACGATACTAGTGCTCTCCACCCCCTTTATCTGTAGATGCTTATTTTTTGGTTTCACACGATCTTACAGATACCATTTCGGAGTTGATGGTAGAGGACCAAATAAGAGCACTACCTCTACCTTCTGCAATGAGCGAGGCTTCGGCTTCCTCATCCAGCTTCACTATTGCGAGGAAGGCGAGAAGGAAAAGATACATAGAGAGAAAATGGTCAAGGGAATCAACAAAGGGAATTTTATTATCTCAGATCATAAGTCCCAGGTTATGTCCGTAGCAGGAGTGGTGCGAGCTTCGAGACAATCAACTGCTCTGAATGAAAGTTTCTAGTATGACCCAGAAAAATGGAGCTCGGGCAGGACTTTGTTAATCGAATGGGTTCATGTTGTGGTCATGATGCAGGAATATGAAATCTGGTCATGTTCTTCTTCCCTTTGGAGATCGATGGGAGCTAACTTCATGATGAATTTCAGATGTTTGAATGTTGTTGGCACTACGAGAGGACTTATCGTTGCATGGAAAGGCTCTAGGTTTAACTTCATAGCAGAGTCATGGGGAAGACATGTACTTACGGTTCTCTTGGAGAACATGCACACTAGCAGGAGAGGAACTAGTATATATTATGGGGGGCCATGGCCCCCCATGATTATTACACGTCACGTGTACAATGTATAAAGTTTTTAATACGACCCCTCCTTAATTGTATTATAATTTGTTTGTTAGAGAAAATTTGTAGAATCATTAAATGGTCAAGTGGTAGAGTGGTATGGTTATTATTTGGAGACCAGGGTTGAATTTTATCTCCATCAATTTTACTTTTTTTATATGGTCCATCAATTCACTTCCAAAGTATCAAAATAATTTGATATAAAATTGTATTTGAGTTTATTTATCTCTTCCATTATTTTTATTACTTCTTATAAATAAAATAAAATTTATTATTTTCTTTTAACAATGAACTTTTTTGTTTCAAAATTTCACTTGATAATTTAGCCTTTTAGGATGGATTTAGAGAGGATTAAGTTATTATATTTATCCATTTTTAAAAATAGTCACTGAAATTACCAATCAATTTAAAATTCTAAAATTTATAATAGATTTAAATTCTACGTTTATCAAGATTGAAAGAAGTTCATTTTAAAATATTAATTCTATTTAAAAATATCATTGGAAAATACATAGATTTTTCTATTTTTGAGCATTCATAATAGTTGTATACTCGACCCCTCCTTGATGAAATTCCTTGTTCCGCCCCAGTACATTTTCTTGGATTTATCTTAGATTGTGGGTTGATTGTTGACTCATTTAGTTGTTGACATCCGAGAACTGAGAGAGATGCTGATACAGCGATAGCCAGACCCGACTTGTTAGAAACCACAAGCCTTCCAAGACCGGTCGCTAGGATCCCTCACGACCAACTGAGTATCACTATGGACAATGTATTTTTCATAATATATCTCAAAAATTGTGGGTAATTATTTTTTTATATTTTAAAAGTCATTTGGAAAATTGCAATGATATAATAATTTTTCGAAAGTTATATATAAAATATGATGTAAAATCATTGTATATAAAAGTCATAAGTGTTTAAAACTTGTGAATTAGTTTCTTTTAAAATTATTTTGTAAAACTGCCATATGTGATAATTTATTACGAATGAAGCTTATTGCTACCTTCTAAGCATATAAGGTCAAGGGACATCAGATTTTAATTTGGGGCTAAACATTGTCTTTAAGCTATACAATGTTTTATGTATTTTAATTATTGTTGTACCTCAATAGAACCTTAAAATCTAAATATAATCTATTTCATGTTTCAACAAGATCAAGTTATATATATCAAAAAGTAAAAGAGCATCAAATAGACTTTGAGAGGAGTTGTATTTCGACTCATCTCAACTAGATTTAGAATAAACTTACCATATTATGTTGAAAAATTACAACTAGTCTTTTTTATAATGCTCAAATAGAATTAGAGATGAGATGCATAAAGAATTCACATCCATCCATTGATTTTCACGCAAGAGGCGTAATGTGATCATGCCTTCATGTCAAGAGAATGATTACCTTATCGCCACAATCTAAATTGACATATATTGATAACTTCGTGGATCACATCATATTTTTCTCTAAATAATGTGTCTGCTCTCCAAAAATGTTGTCAACTTGTCATCGGAGTCAACTTGTCCTACATTAATGATATTTATCCATGAAAATATTGATGATGGCACGAGAGGACCTTGATGACACCATACTCAAAATCTTAAAGATCTTCCCAACATCCTTCACAACGACATCATAACGTTCTTGTTAGCGTCTTCATCCTTTAGTCTTGGTCTTCCTTAATTTAAGGAACGATGTTACTTGCGATGATACAACCTTGTGTTCCTATTATGTTAATTTGGAAGTGATAACTTGGAGTCATAGCATAATAAAGCGGACTAAGCCATTGACAATAACTCGAATGGAATAAACTTATTTGATATCATAAGGTAGGAGGCATGGAGTACTCCATAATTTTTATTGTTTTGTACATATCTATATAAAACTATGATTGCATTCAAATTATTCATATATCCAAGGAGGTTTTTGTTAAAAAAACAATAACTATTGCTTCAAAAATGACACAAGAAAGAGCAAGTAATAAAGTTCAATTACAAGAAAAAAATTAACAACACTCATGTTTACAACAAGATAGAATAAACATGATAAGTATAATGATTTTATTCTCACTTGAGGATGACTTCTCCTTTTCAATCATCATCGATATACGTCTGTATAATTCACACAATAGAAAAAACTCGTTATTGATTTAAAAAAACTTTATCTGAGGGTGGCACGTAATACTTCAAAAACCTCCACCTGCACCATAACCATAACCCGCGCCAAACCCATGGCCAGAACCGCCTCCTCCACCGCCGCCTCCATCACCTCCTCCACCGCCCCTCCATTTCCACTAAGTCCATAACCGGAGCCGCTTCCAGAGCCATAACCTTGTCCGCCTCCTGCACCTCCTCCACCACCACCACCACCTCCTCCTCCTCCACCACCACCATTTGCACCATAACCTGAGCCATGTCCAGAACCAAAACCAGATCCGCTTCCCCCACCATAACCACCGCCAATGCCATACCCACCTCCTCCACCATTACCACCACCAAGACCAAAGCCTGAGCCCTTACCAAATCCGTATCCAACACCGCTTCCAGTTCCTACACCACCACCGTATCCACTTCCAGATCCAACGCCTCCTCTTCCGAACCCACCTCCAATACCATATCCATGGCCGGCACCAAATCCACTACCATATCCAACACCACCTCCGGCACCCTTCCCGCCTCCACCCCCACCACCTGCACCATCCCCACCACCGCCATTTCCTCCACTTGAACCTTCAGCAAAGCCTGATCCGGATCCAGAACCAGAGGCAGAGCCTGCACCTACTCCACCTCCACTACCAGAGCCAACCCCCCCACCACTTCCTCCACCGGCACCTCCTCCCCCACCCCCACCCTTTCCACCACCTACACCGCCTCCTTGGCCATAACCATATCCACTTCCAGATCTGGCTCCAGAGCCATTACCACTGCCTCCTCCTCCTCCACTACCTGCTCCACCACCTCCACTCTTTCCTCCTCCACTAGAGCCTGATCCAGATCCACTACCATAACCAGAGCCTCCACCTATACCTCCTCCTCCACCACCGCCTCCTCCCCCGGCTCCACCACCACTGCTCGCACCTCCTCCGCTCTTTCCTCCACCGTAGCCTGATCCGCTACCATAGCCAGATCCGCCACCACTTCCTCCTCCTCCACCCCCACCCTTCCCGCCACCCGAACCCGATCCATTTCCACTCCCAAAGCCATATCCGCCACCACTTCCTCCACCTCCACTCTTTCCTCCCCCTCCACCAGATCCATATCCACTACCATAACCAGAGCCTCCACCCGCTCCTCCTCCACCACCGCCTCCTCCTCCGGCTCCACCACCACTGCTAGCTCCTCCTCCGCTCTTTCCTCCACCGTAGCCTGATCCGCTACCATAGCCAGATCCACTACCACTTCCTTCGCCTCCACCCCCACCCTTCCCGCCACCCGAACCTGATCCATTTCCACTCCCAAAGCCATATCCGCCACCACTTCCTCCACCTCCACTCTTTTCTCCCCCTCCACCAGATCCAGATCCACTACCATAACCAGAGCCTCCACCCGTTCCTCCTCCACCGCCTCCTCCTCCTCCGGCTCCACCACCACTGCTGGCTCCTCCTCCGCTCTTTCCTCCACCATAACCTGATCCGCTACCATATCCAGATCCGCCACCACTTCCTCCGCCCCCACCCTTCCCACCACCCGAACCTGATCCATTTCCACTCCCAGAACCGAAGCCCCCACCACTTCCTCCGCTAGAGCCTGATCCAGATCCACTACCAGAACCTGAGCCTCCACCATTTCCTCCCCTCACCCTCCGCCTCCTCCTCCTCCTCCTCCTCCTCCGCCCGTTCCCCCTCCGACACCTCCACCATATCCCGATCCATATCCAGAGCCAGTGCCCCCACCACTTGCTCCTCCACCACCACCACCAGCACCCCCTCCAGCTCCACCTCCTCCACCAAATCCGCGGCCAAATCCGAAACCCCCGCCCCTCCCTCCTCCGCTCCCGCTGCCTGACCCATACCCAAAGCCTCCACCGATGCCGCCCCCTGTACCACCACCCCCTCCGCCTCCTCCTCCTCCTCCACCACCACCACTTCCTCCAGCAACACCTCCACCGTATCCGGAGCCAGAACCATATCCGGAACCATATCCTCCCCACGTACTACCACCACCTCCGCCTCCTCCCCCACCGCCACCGCCACCAAACTGCATGAGAATTCTCGTCGCGGAGGTGATGCCCAAGAAGAGCATCAACAGCAAAGCGATAGATGAAAATTTAGCCATTCTCACCGACTGGATTGCTTGTCCATCGAGGCAATGGATTCAATCTCTATTTATACTGCAACATCGGGTTCGCAAAATATATTAATGTTCAGGGGAATATGTGAGTGCATCACTCCAGCAAATCAGCATGTTCGATCGTGCTATCTTGTTTGCCAGCAAATTTAACTATTTTATATATAAAATGACATATTTATCTAAGACAACCATTGCTATAGGTATACTTTCACAATATTTAACTCACGTCTAAGTACCGCTCAATTGATTTTTCCCCCTCATGGTTTGGTATAATGGAATTAGATCTTTACGGCTTACAAGGTAGAGTGATCATCTACTGCAAAATCTGTTGCAATCACTCGAACTGTTCGATCTTGATCGAGCGGTTCGCACGGATTCCTTATTTTTATAGGATATACCGTGGAAATTCGTTTAAACCCTCGATCAAGATCGAACCGTTCGAGCAATTGCAGCAAACTCTACAGTACTGCAAGAAGACCGGCTTCCCTTACAAGAGCATATACTCAAGAGCTAATAGAGCCAAATTAAATGAATAATCCGACAATCTCTTGCTTTATCTTCCGACATTAAATTCATATTGTAACTAACTTATACCATATCTTTAATACAACAATAAATATTCTTCGAAATCATGAAAAGTAGGGATGAAAACAAACACGTATACATTCGTATATGATCTTCTATTGTATTCGTTTTATACATATTTTGACATTCGTATTCGTATTAAAATAGATGCGGGTATAACTACAACAAAATTTAGCTATAGTGACGGTTTTGAAGAAATCCGTTACTAAATGAGTCGTTGTTAAATATATAATGACGATATTATTCGTTGCGAAGTGAGTTTTCGTACTCAAAATTAGCAACGAATATCATATCTATCGTTATATTATTAGCAACGGTCCACATAGCGACGCTTATCCGTTGCTATTTTTCAAAATATCAACTAATCGTCGCTATTTTTTTAGTCCAAAATTTAGCGACGATTAGTTAAAATTTTGAAAAATAGCAGCGAATAAGCATCGTTATGTGGACTGTTGCAAATGATACAACAACAGATATGATATTTTTTTGATAATTTTGAGTACGAAAACTCATTTCAACGAATAATATCGTCATTATATATTTAACAACGGCTAATTTAGTGACGGAATTTTTCAAAACTGTCACTATAGCTCAATTTTTTGTAGTGTATGGATATCATTTTAGCATTCGTTAATATTCACATTCATATTCGTATATTCGTTTTCGTACATAAGCATAATAATATATTTGTTTATAAAACATTTTAAGATTGCATTCTCCATTGTTGATATAATTGTTGTGAAATTACTATATCTTATAAATAAATAATCCTAAACAGGTATATTTCAGTTAATTTATTAAGTATTTATATTATTATTCGTATCCGATTCGTATTCGTTTTACATTTGTATTTGTTTTAAGGACGTGGTAACATATTTTTCACATTCGTCAATATTCGTATCTACATGCACTCGTATTCATATTTTAAAATGGCCAAGGATATGATTATACCTATATTCGTATCCGTATCAAACCGTTTTCTTCCCTAAACGGAACTCTCCATTTTGAAAATGTAACCAACGTTTTAAAAACTCCTAAAAAACACTTAAAAGAAATAAAGTAGTTGGATAAAAGTTTAAATATCATCCATGTAGCGAATTCCAAAAAATACATACATGTAATAATAAATTTCCAATAAGGTGAAACGAATTTTACAAGTTTGGATCTTAATGAAATCAAGAGTAGTCTTAACAGCCAATAAATTAACTACATCGAGTTAAAATTTATAATACACATAATTAATTAGAAAATAACTAAATGTCTTCTACGTAAGTTTCAAAAAGCGCATCGGACATTGAATCGGCAAGTCTTTGATTTGGTCCAATCGGATCGGATTGTCAGATCAAACCGGTCGGATCGGTGATAATGTCAGCATGACATCATCATTCCTGTCGACTCGAAAAATACCGGATCGGGCTTAATTTATTGGTCAGACTGGTCGAACCAATTTTTGAACCGATAAAAGTGAATACATATATGTAAGTATGCATTTATATATCAATGAAATAATCGTTTAAGATGTCAAATCTTTCAATAAAATGATGTGATTGTCTATTTTGACAAAAACTATAAAAGTATCACATTTTCTAGAATTATATATGGATATAATATTGTAATCATTTATTTATAGTTGCTTCTACTAAATTACTCTAAGAAAGTATTGACACAAAGTATATTCCAAAAAAGAGAGGGGCATAACTTTTATCGCATAAGTTAAGAAGGGCACAAATGATAAAACCCTCATTATTTCATTATTTAAACCTTTATTTTTTGAAAATTTACCAAACCATCAAAATTGAGTCAATCTTAGTCAACCCAGTACTACAACAAAATTGAGCTATAGTGACTATTTTTTCAAAATCCATTGCTAAATTAGCTGCTGTTAAATATATAGTGATGATATTATTCGTTGCGAAATGAGTTTTGTACTCAAAATTAGCAACAGATATCATATTTGTCGTTACATCAATGGGAACGGTCCATATAGCGACGCTTATCCGTTGTTATTTTTAAAAATATCAACTAACCGTCACTAATTTTTTAGTTCAAAATTTAACGACGATTAATTAGAAGTTTGAAAAATGGTAACGGATAAGCGTCGTTATGTAGATTGTTGCTAATGATCTAACGAAATATATGATATTCGTCGCTAATTTCTAGTACGAAAAATCATTTCGCAACGAATAATATCGTCATTATATATTTAACGGTTAATTTAGTGGCGGAGTTTGAAAAAACCGTCACTACAGCTCAATTTTTTGTAGTGTCAAATTTTATTTCCTTTTTTTTTTTGAAATTAATTACACAAAATCGGTTCAAACTGATCAGATCAGAGTCGGTTCCCGACCGACCAATCCGGTCCGATTTTTAAAAACCTTCTTGTACGTCTAAAAGATCGCAGTACAATCACGAATACCCATCTATCAACAATTATGAGAATTTTTTAAATAGTTGGCCCTGTAATTTCGGGCGTTTGAAGCGTCTCCATTGCGATTCGAACCCCAGTCCTTTAAAGTGGAGGCACACTGCTCTACCACCAAACCACTTCTTGGGTTCAGCAATTATGAGAATTATTCAACCCAAACTGAGCTTCATACAATACCTAAATACATACATATATACATACATAATATACTAAGATAACTTAAATTCAATGGGATTATGGGAATACTTCTCATAAAAGTTATTTAATGCCTTTATTAGGTTTCCATAATATATTAATCCTCCTTTTCCATAATACAAGACTCCTAAATTTTCAAGTTTTTGATCTATAGATCTCTCTCCATAAAGTATAACAGTACTCGAGCTTTGCAAATAATTATTTTATTAGGAACTTGCAAGAGTTAAGTAGGGGTTATGATGAGCATGCTCATGATCATCTTCATAGACATACTTAATTTTAAAACAAGACAAACTAATTTTGGAATTGCCTCAGAAATTACACAATTAACAGCATACACTGTAAATGCAAATAATATGGAAAATAACGCAAATAACCATGGCAATTATATCGTGTTGAATAAAAAAAACTAAAAAGCATATGAATAAAGCTTGGTAATACCTAAAAGTCTAGTTTCTTCCTAGAATAACACCTCTATGAATTTCTGCATAAGCCCAATTAAACCTCTTTTTATTGCAATTTTAGACAAAGAATATAAAAAATATTACCCTAAAAAGTGAAAAATAAACTTCAATCCAGGAACATTGTCCACAACTATCAACATCTGAGGATATAGGATTAAATCTATGAGATTAATTGATTTTATTTTCGATTCATATTATTCAATAAAAGTAATATCTTTTAAAATTATATATATATAGGGTAAAATGGGGCTGCCCCCAGGGGGTAGCTAACTTAGCTACCCCCGCCCCATTTTCCCCATGTTTTTAATTTTTTTTTGAAAATTTCTTCCATGAATATTCATCACTATATCCCTATATTATGTCATTAAAATTTCGTGTGAAACAGAGACTCCTACGGCCTCCATCCAGATAGTCATTTTTTAACGGTAACATGATTTTTTAAATCGACCCCGTTTGGATGGAGGTCGTAGGAGTCTCTGTTTCGCATGAAATTTGAATGACATAATATATGGATTTAATAATGAATTTACACGGTTTTAGATTTCAAAAAAAAATAAAAAAAATTGTGAAAAGGGGGCGGGGGGAGCTAAGTTAGCTCCCCCTAGGGGGCATACACATTTTACCCCTAGGGGGCATACACATTTTACCCATATATATATATATATATATATATATATATATATATATATATATATATATAGGTTGATCTTGTGAGAGCCAAAACATGTAAGAGCGTGAGAGTAGTGAATCTGGATAGTCTACATTCAGCTCATCTATCTCCTTTTGACATAAATGAGATATATGACAAAATTTAGTGGTCTAGAATCATTGCTCTCATGCTCTCACAAGATCAACCCTACTGAGAGAGAGGGAGGGAGATGGTTGATCTTATAAGAGCAAAAATCTGTGAGAACATGAGAGCAATGATTCTGGATCACTGTATTCTGTCATCTCTCTCCTCATTGACTGCAGGAGGAGAGAGAAGAGCAAAATCTAGTGGTACAGATTCAATGCTCCCATGCTCGCATAGTTTTTGGCTCTCACTGCCCAATTACTCTTGCATTTGCCACAAATTCAAGGTGGTTTGAGGGTATATATAACACTTTCCATAATTTAAAGGTTTTTATCAGTTGTGCCCCTCTAGGATATTGCAATATCAGTTATACCCATTCCTTTTTTGGAATATCAATTGTACCCCTCCCTTCTTGTAAAATTCACATTTCTACCTTTCGTAATATCAGTTATGCCTTTACTTTACCTTAATAGAAGAACATAACTGTAGATCTTGTAAGAAGGTAGGGACACAACTGATATTGCAAGAAAGGGAAGGGTTTAACTGATATTTCAATATCTCATGCTCAACTGATATTCCAAGAAAGGGAAGTGTTTTATGATTTGGATTTGATTGTTGTTTTAGCTTTTATAATAAGCCCCCTCTTGAGTCTGTTTAATGCATTTATTATAATATAATCATATTTAATTATTTGTTATAATTGTAAACTGAATATGATGAAATATATATACATCTTTCTACTATAAAGTAAATTGCAAAAAAGTCCATGAGCTTTATACCTCATTTCAATGTCATACTTGAACTTTAAAAGGTAACAATATGCTACATGACCTATAAGATTTGTCTCGATGTGATCCTTGACTATTGAAACTTCGTTGATTATTTCTCTTTCCAACCTTACATTTCAATAGTCAAGTACCACATCGAGATAAATAATAAAGTTTGGGTACAACATTGTTATCTTTTAAAGTTTAGGTATGAATTGAAACCAAGTGTACAGTTCAAGAACGTTTTCGTAATTTACTTATTATTATTTTTGAAGATTTTTATATCATCTTGTGACATTATGCATCCATATTTAGAGTTAGAGGGACAAAACTATTTAAATCAAGCAACAAGTTAGCCTATGTGAGTGAAAGTAATAATCAAAGCAAAAAAGTACCATATGGTATCATAGGAATTTTAATGGATGCTTGCCATCACTAGCACATTGTCGTTCCATCACAATGTATAACAACATGAGATACTAATGCAAATTGTTCGCAACATGTGGTAGATGGTAGTGCCACCATTATTATGTCCATCCCATGTTCGTTGGCTTGGTGGCAAGTTCAAGGCAAACCTGCTATCATTTCCAAGTTGGTGGAATGTATGCCATTTTATTTGTCCATCACTTAGATGTTTTAGTAGTAAATGGTACATACACCTTCTTTCATTTTAACCCTTGGTGGCAGGTGGGAAAGCTCCACTTGGGATTTGTGGAAAAATCCCCATTATTATGTGCTTACTGAGGGACATAACCCAACAAAAAAATAATAGAGCACAACAAAAGAAAAATAGGACAACGACCTTTATTTGTCATGATGTTACTTTTCATATTTGTACTTGTACTATGAAGAAGTTCTTCGGCCTTCTCCTCTTCCTCCCTAGGTTCTTGGTTGGCATGTGTCTGAGTTTCGAATATAGGAGGCATTACAAGATGCGACAGTGGGGTCTCTTGAAGGACAGTTGCGGACACCATCTCCATCCGCACTTTTTATCTTGTTTGATAGTGTGATTGTTTGGTTGATATACCAACTAAAAGAGTTTGGCTTGTGTAGCCCTTGTTTAGAAAGATGTTATCACTGTTATATCACATTGATTTTGTGTTGTGTTGATTGCATCATTTTTTATGTCATCATTGTGGTTTTTCTTATTAAAAATCTTATTTAGAAGTCAAATTGTTTTTTTCATACTAGAAACTTTATAGCTTAAAATGAGATCATGGTTCAAGTAGGCGGATATGGAGAGCTCTCGTCGATAGCGAGAGTGTTTGCAACTACTGATGCGAGGAGGGTTATACGAGTGGAGGAGGGCCACCACCAAGGGTGAGAACAGAACCACGAGAGCCACTAATCACGAAGTAGGGAGGGAAGAAGAGGGTTGGGTGTTTGTCTCTCTTCGCAAATGTGGCCAATGGTGCTATATATGTGAGTTGTGCACTCATCGGGCTGGATCTTGCGCGCAACCTCCTTGCTACTTTGGTTGTGGTATGGTTAGACATCGAAAGATGGCCCAAATTAGTTTCTAGCATCATTTAGGGAGATGGATCCTCTGCCATAGGGTCTATTGCAGCAGATTCTGCAGTAGGGGTGTGGACCGCTCGATCTTGATCGAACGGTTCACACGAATTTGCACGGTAGAGACCCCACAAAAATTGTGAATTCGGGAGAATCACTCCATCAAGATCGAGTGGCCCACACCCCTACTGCAGAGTCTGCAGCAAATCCTACAACAGAGGGTACTCTCTAGCCGTTCAGTCTGTAGGAGTTTAGATATCATTTCCACAGATTGCTATGCAGACCTATGCCATAGTGGGCTACTGATGAATCTGTGATTCATCACTCTAAAAGTATAAAATAGAGTCTTGTTCTCGAGTAAATAGCAGCATATTTCCCTTTATCTTGCAAAATTAGCATTCATGCATACAAGCATAATAGATGCATTTTAGCACTCATATTTGCATTAAACAAGAAGCCAATTCCACTTGTAAAATATCCACCTATTATCTCCTTCAGAATAAAATACCATATAATATCTACACCATTAGTTAATAATATAGGGAAGAAGGTCAGAGATCTCCTTTGTAAAAGCACCCAATAAAGCCCTGGAACCTCTGGACCATAGAAGACCCATAGTTCTCTTATACCAACTCCAAAATAGGTCTACTCACTTTCAGATGAATACACATCCAGAGATCTTCAAAATGAAACTAATTTCATCCAATTTGGAGCTTGTAGGAAGAAGTTGGGTTTTTGGGCCTCTTTGTATACTATATATGTGTATATTTGTATTCCTGTATTTTTGTATCATATTTGACCTCATCTCCGTTTTTGGTCAACATGAAACTTGTAGATCTCATCAAGATCTACAACTTTTATGTTTTGAGTTTTTCCAAATTCAGCCTCTTTCTCTCTCTAATCTCATTTCTTCTCTCAGCCACTCACAGTTGGCCACGTGGCGCCCTCTGATTGCGCCACGCGGCCCGCTCCCTTTGCCTTAGCCGCCCGCGCCCACAGCCGTTGGATCTTCATCCCGATCCAACGGTTCGCCACCTCCACATTCGCCCTTAATTCCCAACCGTTTGATCATCCCCACCTCTCATCATAGCCGCCCGTTCCCGCCTCGCTCTCCTCGCGCCATGCGTCACACTTTCAGCCACACGATCTATTCCATCATGACCGCTCGATCCCCTCGATGTCCTCAGCCCTTCGATCAACATCTACTCATCATCACAGCCGTTCACCAGCGCTGCGCGCAGAGCCTGCCACGTGGTGCATTCAGCGCCCTCGATCGCTTCGCCCCAGATCTTATCAGAACCACTCCCTAGCGCTCTGATCTGGGCCGTTGGATCGCAAGATCCAACGGCCACGACTCCGTCTTCTACCTCTGGCCCCCCTCTCTCCCACGATCTCAATCTTACGCGAGGGGTCGTCCCTTTCTATTCTCGGCCCCACTCCTGCCGCCTTCTCCGACCGCCAATACCACCACGATGGAGCCCATTCTTCCCTCATCCTCGCCAGCTCCCTCTCTTCCCACGACTTCCACCAGAGTCGCCCCAAGACGACTGCTAACCTCACCTCGTCACCAGCTATCCCACCACCCTCGTCCTATAAATCACCCGCCTCCGGCCACATTCTTCCCCATCCGCCATTCCAGAGAGCTTCCCTGAGCTCTAATCTTCCAATTGGTGACAACGATTAGACGAATCGTTGAGCGAAGAAGGGGCATCTTCTCCGGCGAGATCCACGGCCAACTCCGCCGTGTCGCAGCTCCTCCAAGGTGCTGCACGAGCTCAGGACTCTACCGACCCCTTGAGCGAGGACCTAGAAGCTTCATCGGAGCTTCTGACCCTAGGTAGCCACCTCCACCTTCTCTCTGATCTCCTTCTTAATTTTTCTTCTTTTTCTCCGATTTAATTCGCTCTCCACCGTCATTTTCTCGCTCCACCATCATCTTGCCGAGCTCCGCGACGGAGCTCCGATCCTCGCGCCACCATTATCTTCCTCAAACATCGTACTTCACCTTCGCTCGACTCCAGCTCCGCCACCTGGGCGGAGCTCACTCGCCGGTCACCCCCATTCCCTCATAGGCCTCGCATCTCTTCTCCACCAACTCCACGCACAATCCGTGTGCTTCGGCTATACATCTAACCCCCTGCAGGTGACATCCCTTGGATTGGCCGAAAGCTCGTCGGAGCTCCCATCGAGCTTCACCGTCATCGAGCTCCAGGGCACCTCCTCCACTCCTGAGGCCACATGACCCTTCGCAGCACCGCCCCGCAACTTCCGAGCTTCTCCAGACCCTCCTGCGCCCCTCGCCGACGGCTGGAGGATTGGGCGGAGCCAGCCCAACAACGCCGGAGCCCCGCCTTCTCCTCCACAGGAGGCGGAGGGCTGTTGGGGAAGACGTTCAGCCATCGTTCGATCATCTTGATCGAACGGTCAGAAGCCAGCCAAGTCGCCTCACTCCGCACCCGTTGGATTTCCATTGATCCAACGGCACCCGATCACGCCATGTCACCAAGTGCCAGAGCAGTAGAGAGCCATTGGATTCATCACGATCCAGCGGTGATAGATCAACCACGTCGTCATCTTCATCGAGCGTCAACAACCGTTGGATCCGCTTTGATCTAATGGTTGTTGATCATCCACGTCTTCGTCTGATCTGAGCCACAGCAACCGTGGGATCATCCTTGATCCGACAGTCCAGATAGCGCCACGTCGCCTGATCCGAGCCTCTTCCCTGACCTCTAGGCTCGGATCACCCGAAGCTTCTCCGAGCCTCCATCCGAACCTCCAGAGTAGCCGAGCCTCGTCCCGAGCCGCCGACATCCACCGAGCCTAGGGTACCCCACGTGAGGAGCACGTACGGCCAGGGCAAATTGCATTGAGTTCCCTGACGGTTTCTGGAATTACAATCCAGTCCCTGTGAAGCGACCCCACGTGAGGAGCACGTGCGTCTTTGGAGAATTTGCTTTCCACCCCCTGCATTCTAGGTAATTGCATAAAGGTCCCTGTCAGCATATTTTATTTTGAGCAATTTTTAATTCCTGTATTGCAGTTACACCCCTATCTTTGCACGCATATTTAGGTGTCCATATTTCATCAGTTTTAAATTCCAAAAATTGCATGTTGTAGTTTAACTTGTCTTTTATCTTATGTGATACGTGTCATATTTTTGTGATATCAGTGGAATTTTTAATTAATTAATTGGTTCATTTGTGTCATATTTTGGCCAATTTAACCTTTTAATTAGTAGTAATTTCTCTGTGACTCCAAAAATTCCAAAAAATCACATTAGATCTAGGATAATTAGCTTCACCTTGCATAAAAATTTCATCTCAATTGCACGCATTTCGAGGCCTAAATAAATCATTTGGTGAATTGCTTAATTTATTTTTAATAGGTCCATTTCACATCAAAATTAAGGTCTAATAATTTTGATGGATTCCTCATCTTTAGATCTATCTAGGATAATTTTATTCCCAAAAATATTGTGATGTGATATTTATTAAAATTAAATTAGTCAAAATCATCCTTCATTCATTTTTAATTCACAGTTAATTCATTTAGTGTCAGAAAATTCCAAAAAAATTAGGGTAGCTTAATTTCATACCATTTCATCATCTGGCCAAGTTTCATAATTTTTGGATTTCGTTTGAATACTTATCTGATTTAACTTTAAAATTGGCCGATTTTGCATGTGTCTTGCATAAAAAAATGAAAAAGACCAAAAATATTCTTTCTGAAATTAAACATTGGAAATTTGCTAAAAATCTACCTAAGGAGACAACTGCTTCCCTGAGTTTGACCTTGGACTCCCAAGTAAAAAAAGTTGCCACTCGAAATTAAGTTGTAAAATAAAAATTAAAAGTGGTTTTTTGATCTGCTCTCATTATCCCACTGCAACGAACATTAGTAATTGATTTGAACATTAATTTCATCGAATTAACAAGGGTAGCGGGAGCGGTTATCAGCTACCAATGGATAAAAGATGGACTTCTCATTAGAATTTCATCAGACGAGGTGTTGGACGTTCTTGATATCTAGAAAGTCTTTGTAAAATTATTAGGCATCTCGTTCACTAGTATTGTTTCTTTTATGGATGCCAAAGCTTATGTGTAAGATGACTAACGAAGATGGAGACCAATCTCATTCTTCATGAGGAAAGGAGTTCATGTGTCATTTGGCGTTTCCCTCAACTCACAGATGGGGAAGATTCTAACAGTAAGCTGAGGGTGCCCTGTATCTATGGTGTGTCCTTTCTGTCATGCTCAGTAGAGGCTCTGAAACTGGAGATAAGAGAGATTGAGGTGGTGATGAAGATTCTCGCATATGGCCTTTCTCCGGGTTCATATCCGATGTCAACCTTATTCGTCTTCAAATGGTCAAATTCCATGGTCTTAGATTCCATTGTTCTTTATGAATGATTCGTGCATCTTTCTGTCTGGTGGTTCATGTTATGCCACCATCACCTCTACCTTCTTCAGTGAGCCAATCCGCCTCAAGATCGTCGTCAACCTCAACGCGGAAGAAACACTAGTTATGGGAAATTGTGGAGGATCTGTTCACGATTATTAATACCCCAATACTGGAAACTATTCAAAAAAAGAGAGAGAGAAAGGTGGAGATCAAATCACAGGGTTTAAGTCTCATTCTCAACTTATAAGGTGTTGAAATCACAACACAATTGGAGCAATTACCAACACCGCCTTCTTTCATCTTAGAGCTACGACGCATTTTGGATGCCTATTCGGTGCAAACCCCATTCGGTTTTTTTAATCGGTCATACCCAACCTAAACAAACTGTTTTAAGTGAGAGGATCCTCTGTAGCATACTTTGCAGTAGGGGCTGGAGGTGCTCGATCTTGATCGAGCGGTTCGTAGGGATTTGAATTTTTTGTGGGGCCCTACAATGCAAATCCATGCGAATCGCTTGATTAAGGTCGAGAGGATCCAACCCCTTGATGAATCTGCGATTCGTCATCTTTATTCATTTATTTTAGCTTAAAATCCTTTATAAAACACCTGCATATAACGCTAACTCCATATTCTTACTAACTTGCATTTGTGTGTAAATATTGTACATTTCTTACTAATTTTAACCTAAAATAAATAAATAGAGAAAGAAAGGAAAAATAAAGAAAAGAAAATAAAAAAGGGAAGACTGTATACAGGATGACCCGAACCCCGAGAGAAGGTCAAGACTTGACCTGATCGACCAGGAATAAAGTAGGGGGAGATAGGGTCCTCAACCAGAAATTCAAAAAAATGTGTTTCTCACTTATTTTGTGTATATCTGTATAAAACTAACACTAATTTATTTGTACCTTAATTGACCCCAAATCAAATAACATTCAAAATCAATGTTGTAAACAAAAATGGGTCCTAATTAATAAAACTGATTGCACAATTAAATCATGTACAGAATAAAAGTAGCCACACTTGGAAAAAGCCACTAAGCACTAATTGAAAGATCAATTCCGGCTCCATATGATCTCAAATTGAACAAATATCACTTCCATTGAATTCTAAATTAAATTATCTTCAAAATGGCTGTGATTTTATAATTTTGGAGTTAAGGTTGAAAAGTCGGCTTTCTGGGGTGGTTTGTGCAATTTTCCCTTGTATTTTGTATTTGTATATATATTTGTAAATATTTTTACTAATTACTTAAAACAAAATTAAAAATAAAAAAATAATAAAATTCATAAAACAAAAAAGAGGCTAATTTCCCCATTTATACTTGTATTTAATGTCATATATGTATATAGTACATGTATATATTTGCTATTTTTAACTAACCATCTTAAAAAAATAAAAAAAAATAACATTTTTTAATTCAAATAAATAAAGTGACGAAAAATCCAAAAAATTAGATAATTTTGTAATGATTTTATCTTTCTATTTTATCTCTCATGTTATCTCTTCCACCAAAAAAATCAAAAATTCATCTCTTATCCAAAAAAATTCAAAATTCAAAATTCAAAATTCATCTCTTTTCTATTTATATGGCTCCATCTCCCTCATTCCAACCTGATCAATCTTTAGAGAGAGGAGCCCGATCTCCGAGAGAAATTTCGTCGAGGAAGTTGCCTAGCCTCCAAGCCGTCCGGTGACAGCGAGTCGGCCTTGTCGAGGCGATCACGGTCCATTTTCCGCTCCTAAGGTGAGATCCAATTTTTTTTCGCATTTTTATCTTAGTTTAATCGTAGTTTAGTTTTCGCATTTGATTTTCCTCGTCATTTTTGTTCCTCTAGATTTAAAAATTTTCATCACAATTCTTTCTGCTCCGACTCGAATTTCCATCTCATCTTATTGATCTCTTCGCCTTCTACTTCTACCGTCCACGATCTCTCAACTCCAACCGCGTACGGTGGCCGGAGAGTCGGATTCGATCCTTTCACGTTCGCCGAATCCCCGTTCATTTTCCGATTTGTAAATAAATAAAAAGAATAAAATTTTTGTTCCTTGTTGGTCTCTAACGTTTGTTTTGCAGGATAAATAAAAAAAATAAAAAAATTCATCTATCTCTAACATTTGTTTTGCAGAGAAACATTAAAAAGATTAAAAAAATTATAAAAAATAAAAAATAAAAATTTTTTATCCTTTCTATTTCTGTTTCTGGATTTGCAAAAAAAAAGTTTTTCCTTCTTTTATTTATTCACTGTTTACATCAGAAAAAAAATAAAAAAATAATAAGAAACGACAGCAGGGCCACCAACCCCCACCACCGTCGCAGCCCGCTCATCACCACCCGCAGGCCCGTGCAAGCCCACCGCGTGACCTCCAGCCCTGACGGCTGATTCCGCCCGCGCCGCCAAGTCCGACCCACTCCAGGCCCTGCGTCGTCCGCCCGAAGCCCCCCTTCCGCGCGGTGCGGCAGCCGACCCCCCTGCCATCGTCCGCGCAGCAGCACGCCGATGGCCCCTCAGCCCGCGCTCGCGGCCAGCACCTCCCTCCACCGCCGTTGGCCGCCCACGCTCTGCCCTCTGCCTCCACCGACTCCATCGCCGTCGCGTCCCGCGCCCTTGCAGCCTCCAACCTCCAACTTCAGCCCGCGCTCGCGGCCAGCACCTCCCTTCGCCGACTCCAGCCCGCCCGGGCGCAGCCAACCGCCTGTAGCCACCCTCCGCCACGGCCCAGGTGTCCGCCGCGCACCCTCCTCTCTTCCGCGCGACCTCCACCTGACGCCACCCGCGAAGCTCCTCCTGCCGAAGTTGCCGATCTCCACCCAACGCACCGCCGGCCACCTCTTCCTTCAGCCTCCGCGCAAGGGCGGTGCAGCCACTTCACCATCCCCAACCGCCTCCTACGGTTGTGCCCTCGCGCGACCCAGTCCGCTCCCCCCACAGCAACGCCGCACCGCCATCGAAGAAGAAGAGGACGACTGCCCTTGCCTTTGCTGTGAAGAACAAACGTGAGAATGAAGCCCTAAGTAGGGTTTTTGAATAAAAATATCTTTGAACAAATTGCGGACTTACCCTCCAAAAGATCTCCAAATTGCAAACAAGTTCCACTTCCAGAAAAGCACATGCAAGGGATGCTCCTTGCTAGGTAAATTTCATTCTTTAGCCAGATTATTTGTTTTTATTATCTATTCGAGGGAAAAACTTTGAATATTTATATTTCAGTCCAAAACATTCACAGAATTTACAATTTGGTCCCCTAACTGCAGAACAATAATTTGCATGATCTTTTATTGAAATAAATGTTTCTCATGCTTCAAAAATTTTGAGAAAATTGTTCTATACTCCTGATGTGCTATTCTTCCTAGCATAAAATTTTCGTAGCATTTTGACTCCATTTGATATTATTAAAAAAATAAAAAACAGTGTCTTTTTCATTGTTTGCAATTCGAAAATTCATAAAAAATTCGAAAATAGCTCCAAAAATTCTAAAAAAATTAGAGTAGTTTTATTTCATTGTCTTTTAATTTCAGACAAGTTTTACGCATTAATTATTTATAAAACTCAAAAAATTTGAAAAATATAAAAAATATTCTAAAAATCATAAAAAATTCTACCAAAATCCAAAAATTGTGATTTCAGTTTCTGTTGGTAGATAATTGTTTCTAGTTTAAATATTGTAGCCAGGAGTTTTGGGTATTTTAAATATTTTTAAATTGCAAATTACTCCAGGATGTTCACATTTTCTTATTTCTTCACTGTTCGATTTTTAGAAAAATACAAAAAACATCTGAAAAATCTACAAAAATTCTCAAAAACATTTTAAAACTTTTAAAATCCAAAATATTTTCTTTGAATTTTTCTGAGCATTTTAACCTAATTGAAAATTGTAGAAAGAGTTGGTGTTCGTATTTCTTACCTTGTTTATATTGCATCGTATTATTTTTGAAAATAAAAAAAAATTTGCAAAATCAAAATCACTAAAAATTTGAATATCAGAAATATAAAAAATCAGAAATAAAAAAAATTAAAAAGATTCAAAAATTCACAAAAACCAAGGATAGTTGTCCTTTGAGATCCCTGTTTTCTATTGATTGATTTTCGATTAATTGAATAACCCTCGGGAATTGTAGCCTCTCTGAGTTCGACCCTATCCACTATACAGGTTAATAAGTAGCAAAAATTAAAAAAAAATATTTTTTGTTGACGCAGGATTTTGGGGATAAGCAACGACACATTTTCACCAACAAATTTCCAATCTCCAAAATTCCGGCTCAACACCCCTACTATAGAGTCTGCTGCACCAAGGTCTACAACATTGGAACTTCATGGTGGTCTCAGGATCTGCAGCATCACAGCAAGCCCAGAAGCTTTCTTCTTCACACGAACATCTTTGCTCCTTTAAAAAGGAGGTTAGAGAGGCAAGAAGGTCACACCATACAGATGTGGAAACAAAGTTGAGAAGATTCGATAGGCTGGAGGATACTAGGGATCTTAGAAGCGAGGAACTCATTGAAAGAGAAACAACAGAAAAAATAACCTAGAAGAGGATAAGAAGCGGGACGTGTAGCGGAAGCAAAGGTCACGCTACTCTTGGCTCAAAGAAGGTGATGCAAACATATTTATTTCCATAGAATTGCCAGGGAGGCATTTCCACGAGCTAACCTCAACTTGATTTGCTTGGTGGTAGAGAATGAAGGAGTGTTTAGGGAGATCATGAAATAGGACAGACAATTGCAGCTTATTTTCTTTATTTCTTGAGAATATCAGTTGATAGGTTGTGGAGATGGTCTGGGCTTGAGGCTTCCCAATTGTCTGAAGAGTACACAAATCATCTAGTATAGGTCGTCACTTCAGAGGAGGTGAAAACTGTGGTTTGGAACCTTATTATTGATGGTGCATCGGAGCTTGATGGTTTCCCCATCTTCTTCTTCAAGGAGTTCTAGACTTTGGGAGGAAGGTTGTTGCTGTCGAGGAGGAGTTTAACTTGTGGCAATGCAGGGTTTGACAGACTCAACAATACCCTTCTTTTTTAGTTTCCTATGAAGGAGGTTTCTGAGAGAGTGAAGGGGCTTTAGTCTGATTTCCCTCTCCAATGCAATCTATTTAATTATCAAGAGGTCTTTGCGATTAGATAAAACATGGTGCTTGAGCACATCATCTCGCCGCTTCAATCAGCTTTTATTCTAGGAAGATAGATTGTAGACATCTCGACGATGGTGAATGAGATTATAGCTTACCGGAAGAGACGTAAGTCTGAGGGTGTGTTGTAGAGGTCAGTTTTTTTAAAGATTATGACACGGTTGAGTGGCATTAACTGTGGATGACGATGGTGAGACGAGGTTTTCCTGGCACTTGGATCTTATGGAGCAAGCATTACATCAACACAACTTCTTACTGCATCACCACGACTTCTTACTCAGTACTTGTTAATGGTAAACTGAAAGGGCTTTTTTTCCAGCCTCAGAGAGGAGTTAAATAGTGGTGCCCCCTTGCCCCTATGTTTTTTGTGATTACATCTGATGTCCTTGCATGCACGATTGACCAGGTGTTACATAATGATCTCTCAACTGATTACTCTATTGGTGATATCTCTATTCTCATGTTGCAGTACGCTGATGACATCGTTTTCTTTCTCGGTGGAGGCAAAGAGGATGCTAAAAGGACGTCGATGATGTTAGAGATTTTTTGAGAGTATTATAGCCTGGTCGGTTGGTACTCAACCATGGTAAGTCTATTATTATTCCATTTGGCCATACATAAAAAGACGCAAGTGCTTATTCTGACGAGCTAGGTATGGAGCATGCTCTCTCTTGGTATGTTACCTGGGCCTCCCATTGTTAGTTGGCATAATTAAGATGGTCAATTGGCTGCTTGTCATTGAAAAATGGAGACAAAACTCTCATGGTGAAGGCAACTATTCTTCGTCGTGGTGGGTGTTTGGTGCTTGTAAAGGGCATGCTCTCGATTATTCATGTCTTCTTCATGCCATCTCGTCTACTCGTTTTTGTATCATACATCGACTGGATATGATCATGTAGATATTTCTTTGGGGCAAAATAGGCCAGGATGGGTCTGGAATATCTGGATTACACCTAGTGGACTGGGAGATGATTACTTTACCAAAATTAGCGGCGTGGCTTAGGGATCACCCGTATGAAATCCATGAGTGAGGCTTTTCTATTGAAATGGGTTATTAAGATTTGGAGCAAAAGTGAAGACTTGTATTGCAGACTCATCCACAACATCTACAACATTGTGGCCATGCAACATATTTTTCACCTTTCACCGTTCTAGAAAGGCGTCAAGTCAGTGTACAAGATATCTTCCATTTGATGTTGGGTGATGGTAACTCCTTCCTTTGTTTTTTTGGACCGACGGTTGGCCCGGTGAGGGTCCTCTCTCTTCTTGATTCCCCGCTTATTCCCTCTGGCTGTTAACAAATCTGTCTGAGTTATGGATTGTTGGGTTGATGTAAACTGGATGCCTTCTTTCAGGATAGATTTTTCTATACAAGATTTCCTTCTTCTTTTGGATTCATTAAAACAAATTGATAGACCATCGGATAGACATGGCCAGAGGGTGTGGAAGGACAACTCGCTTTTTGGTAAAATAAGCCTAGAGCTATCACCAAATCGCCTCTACCAAGATTAGTTGCTTTGCTTGACTACAACCTTACATGAGAGCTAAAGTTGTCAAGCAGAATCAAAATTTTTTTATCTGCTATGCAGAAGATGCATTATGACTAGAGATAGGTGTGTCAGACTCTTCACAACTGGAGTGCTTACAGTTGGTGATGCGAGGAGGGTTGTATGAGTGGAGGAGGGCCACCACCAAGGGTGAGGATAGAACCACGAGAGTCACTAATCATGAACTGGAGAAGGAGGAAGAGTGTTGGGTATTTGTCTCTCATTGCAAATGTGTCCAGCGATGCTATAGATGTGTGTTGTGCATCATCGGGATGTATCTTACGTGCAACCTCCTTGATGCTTTGATTGTGGTAAGGTTAGACATTGGAAGATGGGTTGCTCTCAGGTGGATATTCTTCCACATCCCAAATTAGTTTGTAGCGTTGTTCAGGGAGATGGATCCTCTGCCCGTAGGGTCTGCAGCAGCAAATCTACAGTAGGGGCGTGAGCTTCTCGATCTTGATTGAGCGGTTCCCACATGCGAATTCGTGTGAACTGCTTGAACAAGATCGAGCGGCCTACACCCCTACTGTAGCATAAGCTCTAGCAGACCCTACGATAGAGGATCCTCTCTAGTCATTCATCCCATACGAGTTCAGATATTTGCTCCATAGACTGCTATGCAGACATATGCGATAATGGTTAATGAAGTCTATCCAGGAACTAGTACCGAATAAAAGATGGACTCCTTGTTGGAATTTCATCAAGCGAGTGTTGGATGTTGTTTCTATCCAGAAAGTCTGTAAATTTATTGGGTGTCTCGTTCACTAGTAATGTTGCATTCATGGATGTCAAAGCTTGATGAGTAAGGGGACTAATGAAGACAGAGGCCAATCTCGTTCTTCATGAGGAAAGGAGTTGATGAGTCATTTGACGTTTCCCTCGATTTACAGATGGGGAAGATTCAAACAGTAAGCTGAGGGTGTCCGTATCTACGGTGTGCCCCTTTTGTCGTGCTCAGTAGAAGCTCTGAAACCGGAGCTAAGAGAGATTGAGGTGGTGATGAAGATACTCACAAATGGCCTTTCCCCGGGATCATATCCGATGCCAACCTTAGTCGTCCTGGAGGGGTTAGATTCCGTGGCCTTAGAGTCCATTTGTTCTTTATGTGTTAGTCGTTGATGACTGGGAATTTCAGAGGGTCTAGAAGTCTCACAAGGCGAGAGATCCAGTCGCTGAGGCGACCACTCCAAAATTCCCAAATCAATCAACAAATAACCCACAATAAAAATAAGAAATGAATATCTGAAAATGTGGAGTTAAAATTTATTATAACTCTACATGCAAGTGTGTATAGGTGTAAGCACAAGTAGAGGTCGAACACTGGGAGGCGAATGGTTGAGTGTGAAATTGGTTGTGCAGTCATTCAATTCAATGTTCATGTACAATTTTTATTGTTTTTGTGGGTTTTTAATTTTATATATTATTTTATTTTATTTTTATTTTATGATTTTTATTTTGTTTTTATATTTTGTATTTTTTATATTGTTAATTATATAATATATATAAAGAAATATATATATATATGAGAAGAGAGAGAGAGAAATGTAGTATATGGATATATAGACATATATATACTCAATATATTAAGTATAATATTTTTAGGCTTTTTATATTTTTCTAATTTTTATGTTATTTTCTGGAATTTTGCTAATTTTTATGTATTTTTAATTCAAAAATGTCCCTAATAAGGGACTAATTAGATAGGCCGCAAATAATTTGGGTTTTAAAACATGAAATAAGTCCAAAATACCCAAATTAATTTTAATATATAAATAATAATATATAGATAATTATAAAATAGGAAAACATATTTTGGTATTTTTAAAGGGTTTTTATATTTTTTAGGATTTTGGAGCTTCTTGAAATTTTTATATTTTCTTTTTCTATTTTTAGGGTTTTTCATTTTCTGGACCCAATATATATAATAAATATACCCTATATAAATTTTTTTGTAATTTTTTCAAAAGCGTTTTATAATTTTTTTTGTATTTTCTAATTTAAACAGTACAAAAGGGCTCTTTTTCCATTTTTAGTAATTAGGAAAAATGCAAAGAAAATGTGAAATAAAATATGTGCGTGCAAGAACATCACATGAAATATCTATCCTAATTTTTCTGAATTTTTAGAAGCCTCATAGGTATTTTTAATAAATAGATAAAGACACAAAAATAATACAGCCTGGCAGGGGCATTTTTGCAAATAACATAAATACCAGGGGCATCGGTGCAAAAATACCAACAGAAATAAACATTTATTTTAATTTGTGGAACTAATTTACAATTAACAAAATCTGCCAGGGTGTACATGTAAATTTCACGCGCCTCACGTGGGACAGCACGTGAGGCGCGGAGGGACCTATTTGTAATTCTATAAACCTCAGGGTCCTTTCAGCAAAAAACACAATTTATTTACAACGTTAAAAATTATTTATAGAACTAAAGATTAAATACAAAAAGAACGGGAGCTGGTTTTGCAATTTACCCCCAAAGGCGCTGGATACAACGGCTGGTCTTCGTCCACTTATCCACGTGGCGCCTCCACGTGAGTCGATGACGGTTCGCGATCCACGGCGAGGATTAGATCTCCAAAGTGATCTGACGATCTGAGCACTGGGGGATCGGATGACTGATCTTCGACCTGGGCCTTCGTCTTCATCCAACGGCGGGGAGCTGGCGTGCAAGAACAGGGAAGAAAGCTCGCCGGGGCGAGCTTCTTTCGCCAAAATCTCGCTCCTCCGCCGGTCATCGCTGCACCTGAAGGTCCCAAAAACTTCATGGAGGGTTGTTCTATTTGCTGGAGGGCTTGGATCAGCCGGAGGCACGTTGGAGCGCCACCACGAGCTCGGGGAAGAAATGGGCTCCAGGTACCTCTGTCGGACTTGGAATCGTCTCCTGGTGCTTGTGGCGCACCTAACTGCACAGGAAGGTAGAGGGGCTCGAGGTCTCTCTCCTCGACCCGGGGTTTGAAGCTGCTAGCTCTAAAATGGGCGAAGTGGCGAAGCCTCCGACGAGCGGCGGAGATGAAGCTTCGATTCGCAGATCTGGAGTAGATATGGTTGGATAGAGGTGGCCGGGAGGTGGAGAAGGCGGTAGGGAAGGAAATGATGGTGAAATGATGGTCGGAAAACAACGAGGGTACAGGTGGTGGGGGCAGGGTAATGGCAGTGGTGGAGGAGGAGGCAGTGGTAATGGCTCTGGAGCCGGATCTGGAAGTGGATATGGTTATGGCCAAGGAGGTGGCGTAGGTGGTGGAAAGGGTGGGGGTAGGGGAGGAGGTTCCGGTGGAGGAGGAAGTGGTGGGGGGGGTTGGCTTTGGTAGTGGAGGTGGAGCAGGTGCAGGCTCCGCCTCTGGTTCTGGATCTGGATCGGGCTTTGGTGGAGGTTCAGGTGGAGGAAATGGAGGAAGTGGGGGTGGTGCAGGTGGTGGGGGCGGAGGCGGGAAGGGTGCCGGAGGTGGTGTTGGATACGGTAGTGGATTTGGTGCTGGCCATGGATATGGCGTTGGAGGTGGGTTCGGAAGAGGAGGCTTTGGATCTGGAAGTGGATACGATGGTGGTGTAGGAACCGGAAGCGGTGTTGGATACAGATTTGGTAAGGGCTCAGGCTTTGGTCTTGGTGGTGGTAATGGTGGAGGAGGTGGGTATGGTATTGGCGGTGGTTATGGTGGGGGAAGCGGGTCTGGTTTCGGTTCTGGACATGGCTCAGGTTATGGTGCTAATGGTGGTGGTGGCGGAGGTGGCGGAGGAGGAGGAGGGGGTGGTGGTGGAGAAGGTGCAGGAGGCGGACATGGTTATGGCTCTGGAAGTGGCTCCGGTTATGGACTTGGTGGAAATGGAGGGGGTGGTGGAGGAGGCGGTGGAGGCGGCGGTGGAGGAGGCGGTTCTGGCCATGGGTTTGGCTCGGGTTATGGTTACGGAGCAGGTGGAGGTTTTTGAAGCATTACGTGCCACCCTCAAATAAAGTTTTTTTTAAATCAATAACGATTTTTTTTCTATTGCGTGAGTTATACAGACGTATATTGATGATGATTGAAAAGGAGAAGTCATCCTCGAGTGAGAATAAAATCATTATATTTGTAACGTAATATCTTGTTGTAAAGATGAGTGTTGTTAAATTTTTTTAATTGTAATTGAACTTTATTACTTGCTCTTTCTTGTATCGTTTTTTAAGCAATATATTATTGTTTTTTTAACAAAAACCTCCATGGATGTATGAATAATATGAATGCAGTCATGGTTTTATACAGATATGTTCAAATCAATAAAAATTATGGAGTACTCCTTGCCTCCTGCATATATTACGATATCAAATAAGTTGATTCCATTCGAATTACTGCCAATGGCTTAGTATGCTTTATTATGCTATGACTCCGAGTTATCACGTTCAACATTAACATAATAGGAAAGATCGTATCGTCACAAGTAACATCGTTCCTTAAATTAACGAAGACCAATAATAAAGGATGAAGATGCTAACAAGAACGTTATGATGTCGATGTGAAAGATGTTGGGAAGTCTTTAAGATTTTGGGTAAATTACAATTTGGGTCATCATCTATGGGTCTGATCCCAGAATGGGCCCGATCTTTAAATTGTAACGATTCGGGTCCCAGGGTCATTAATGTAAGGAACATTTTGGGGCTAATGACGAGTATGCCCTTGTTTAAAAGTTGGAACCCAACCCCCATTTCCTTCCCAACAAGGGCATATTCGTCGTGAACCTCAAAATTTCCATTTCCTAAATGGTCATGGGACCCGAATCGTTACAAATTAAAGATCGGGACCCATTCTGAGATTGGACCCATAGATGGGGGCCCAAATTGTAATTTACCCTAAGATTTTTAGTATGGTGTGATCAAGGTCCTCTTGTTCCATCAAATCATTGTTACCGAAAAATATCATTGATGTAGGACAAGTTGACTCCGGTGACAAGTTGGCAACATTTTTCGAGAGCAGACACATTGTTTTAAGAGAAATATGATGTGATCCACGAAGTTATCAATATATGTAAATTTAGATTGCTGTGACAAGGTAATCACTCTTGACATGAAGCCATGCTCATATTATGCCTGTTGCGTGAAAATCAATGGATGGATGTGAATTCTTTATGTGTATCATCCTTAATTCTATTTGAGCATTAAAAAAAAGACTAGTCATAATTTTTCAACATAATATGATAAGTTTATTCTAAATCTAAGTTGAGATGAGTCGAAATACAACTACTCTCAAAGTCTACTTGATGCTCCTTTCCTTTTTGATACATATAACTTGAGCTTGTTGAGACTTGAGATGGATTAAATTTAAGATTCTAATTCTTCTGAGGTACAAGAATAATTAAAATCCATAAAATATTGTATAGCTTAAAGACAATGTTTATCCCCAAACTAAAAATCAGATGTCCTTTGACCTTGTGTGCTTAGATGGTAACTATGAGCTTGATTCGTAATAAATTATCATATATGATAGTTTACAAAATAATTTTAAAATAAATTAATTCACAAGTTTTAAATACCTTATGGCTTTTATATACACTAACTTTACATCATATTTTATATACAACTTTAGAAAAATTATCATATAATTGCAATTTTCCAAACGACTTTAAAATATAACAAATGATTACCCACAATTTTGAGATATATTATTAAAAATACATTGTCCCTAGTGATACTCGGTTGTTCATGAGGGAATCCTAGCTTATGGTCTTGGAAGTCCTATGGTGCCCAACAAGTCGGATCTGACAATCGATGTATCAACACCTCTCTCGGTTCTCGGATGTCAACAACTAAATGAATCAACAATCAACCCAGAATCTAAGATAAATCCAATAAAATGTGCAAGTACAATTTATTTTTATTTGAACTCTATAAAATATGTGTGTAGTGAATAAGTGTAGAGTGACGAACCACAGAGAACAAATACACAGATAGACAAATAATTATTGTTTATAAAAATAAACAACTATGTTTGTGGTTTTTTAGTTTTTTAATTTTTGTGGATTTTCAAATTAGTTTATTTTTTATGTAATTTTTATGATTTTTTAAATTTATACTGCTTATTTTGTTTTTAGTTTCCTGATTTTTTACTTCATTTTTTAAATATATAATATATATAACACTAATATGTATAATATAAGTACTATATATAATGTAAATTAATTTTATATATAAATTCGGTAAATATAAATAAAAATAATCTTTTTATTTTTTAAAGGTTTTGAAATATTTATAAAGTATTTTTAGTAATAATGTTTTTGATAATATTATTTATAAAGTATTTTTAAGATTTTTCTTTTATATTTTCTGTGGTTTTTGGTCTGAAGTTATATTATGCAGTATATATTTTTGGAAAATTTCAAAGAGGTTTTATAACTTTTTTGTATTTTTAAATTTAGATAGGGAATGAATGACTCCTAATTTAATTTTAATGAATGGAAACTACAAGTAATTGCTAAATAAAATGCACGGCACGAATAAGCACAATACTAGGTATTCACTGTAAGGTTTCCACATTTTTTCAAGTACAGGAGTTATTAATCACAAATAAAATGCAGATAAACACAAGACTTGGTAGGGGTATATATGCAATAAAAATTAAAGTACATTCATTGCAGTGTAAAAATTCCCAAAGTTTTGAACCGAAATACAATTTTTATATATTAAAATGAAATAAAAGAACCTAGAGGGGGTTCGGTGCAATTTTGCCAACTTACGTGAGGGGCCACATGAGCTGATATGGCACTGGACTTGGTTGTAATTTACAATAACTACGGTGGCCCGGATGCAATTTTTACATAAAATATTGAACATCTTTAAATACTTATAGGACTGATATAAAATATAAAAGAAGCGGAGGGGATACTTAATAATTTACGCCTTAAAAGGCATGTGATCAAAGGGCGGAGGAGCTTCCACATCGCGAGATGGAAGACGACTAATGGTGTACCACTTTGATTTAATTCAAGGACCCAGATCTGCTTGATCCTACGACGGGGGAGTGTCTTGGATGAACACTTGAATAACCAAGCTCCATTGAGTTTCGACCAGCCACCTTCATCCTCGTCGATGATCATTCCACATTCCTGGGGCTCGTACAAGTCTGCAGGTGCCTACAAAGAGTCAAGGGCCCATCGAAGGGGCCCTGGAGGTTCAACCAGTTGGAGCTCTTGTTCTAGATTTGTTATTCACTCCATGTGGCTCGGCTTGGTACAACTCCTGCACAAAAATGTTAAGGACAATGAGAGGATCGTGACTGGCCCTCTCTTGAAGCTAACGTCACAAGGGGTAGCGAGGCAATGGAGGTCCAGCAAAAATAGTGGAGGAGGACCTCGATGGATCAAATCCTTGCAGGATTCGAGATGAAATAAAGGGGAATCGATGGAGCATATGGTAAGGATCAAAGATGATGTGGAATCAAAGTCGAAAATGGTCGGGGCACAGAGAATTTGGTGCTTGATCTCAAGGCTCCAACAAATCTAAAACCTAAAATTTAAACCATTCTAAAGACATATTAATGAAATTAAAACTACACCTAATCTACTTGAATGAAATGCAAACTAAATAAAATAACATATCTAGTATCTCAAACAAGCTCTGAGGCTTGGAGTAGACGAGGCATCGCCGGGAGGTGCTCTGAAAGCACCTAGATTGCCACATGCCTTGCTTTATCCACACCAAGAAGGGTCTGAGTAGTACATGCTGTCATAAGGAGCTCAACAGAGGGTTCCTAATGGGGTTACAAAAGATCAAGGGTTATCAATTTCAAAAAGAGGGGCGAAGCTTCGATTTTTTACAGGTGGTGGAGGGAAAAAGGGAAGAAGATTGCGTGAGGTAGGGAGGTGGTTAGAGAGGTCAAAAAAAATTCTTTGATGCACTCCACTGTCTAATCACCTTCTCCTTGTCTGCCTATACTTAGGGATATCTTACCCTAAGTATTCGGGGAAACAACCGAATTGTGATTTGTTCATTCCCACCCTTGACCATCCCTGCCTTGTGTACAATCTGCTATACTTAGGACGTACTTTGTCCTCGGTATAGGGGGGATGGTCATCTTTCTCGTTCTTTTGATTATTTATTCATTATTCTTTAGACTCTTCAATACTCAATACAAGTTGTGCATTCTCTTTTCTATATATGACTACAAATGTTAATAGGAATGTTGATATATGAAAACTATGTTACGATATCCTAAAAAATGGATATAGATGTAAATAGATGTAAACAGAATCAGATATGGATTATATTAGAAGAAATATTCTATTCATTAGCATATATATATAGGGATTGATGGGGCCTGTCCCTACGTTATTTTTTTTCAAAATATCATCAAGTATATTCATCTATATATCCCTCCAATATGTCATTTGAATTTTTTCAGAAATAGAGACTCATATGTCCTCCATCAAGAATATGTCAATTACATCAATTTTTAGACCGTATATCATTTTTAGAAGGAGATTAATATGCAAGACGATTTAACAATACGTATTATTCCAATATATATCACGTCCTTAAAAAAAGTAAGAACGTTTTAGAAAGAAAATGTTTAAATCAATGATTTATTGTAGAAAATTGAGATCCAAATACTCATGTTAGTAATATATATACAATAGTCAAGTAAATGGTTGTTGCTGGATCAATAATACACAAATAATGGCAAGTAATTTACATTCATTTTATTATATGATACATAATTCGATAATATATATATATATATATATATACAATGGTCAAGTAAGTGTTATTGTGAAGTTAGTAAAGCCCATAATAAATAGTCAATAATTTCCATATATATTATTACTTTGAATAGAATTCATTAATTTAGAGACAATACTCAAATAATATATATATATATATATATATATATATACAATTCTTAAGTAATTTGTTGTTGTGTGTTCAGTAATGTATATATCTATGTCATATATCACAGGTTCAGTAATATGTATATAATTCTCAAGTAATGACTACTATGAGATCAGTAATAACAAAGTAATAGTTAGTAAGGCATGGACATTGCTCAAGTAAAAATGTAACATATAATTAGTAACATATTCGCTTTCTATATGATTAATATAGAAATAAAGAAAAAGATGTTATTAAACACATGCACACAATAAAAAATGAATTAGTGAAATTAATGGATTGCGTTGTTGACGAAAAAGAAAAAATATTACAGAATTAAATGCAATGCGCATTACATACACAATGATATTGCTAACCATTTGTTATGTTATTATTGATCTCACAATACACATTTACTTGACCATTGTATACATATTACTAAATTCTGTATAAGGTAATAATTTAGATGTAAATTACTTATCATTGTCTAGATATTAGCAATCTCACAACAACCATTTACTTGACAAAGTATATATATTACTATTCTAGTTTTTGGATCTTAATCTTCTACACGAAATCATTTATTTGATGCTTTCTTTACAAAAGCATCTTCCTTTTTTAAGGATACTATATAATTGGAAATATAGTAATTGCTAAATACATGGTAACCTATAATTAGAATTATAGTTATTGCTAATACACGAGTATGGCTTAGAATTGGTGCTCACAAGGATGTTAATCGGCATATGGCCCCCTAGATAAGTTCTATCTATCTATCTATCTATCTATCTATCTATCTATCTCTCTCTCTCTCTCTCTATATATATATATATATATATGAATATAGATAGATAGATAGACACACACACACACACATAAATATATGCATACATAGATAGATAGATAGATACATACATATAGAGGAAAGGAATCCAATTCCTAGGATAGATAACTTATCTACTCCACTTTTAATTTTGCCATTTTTTTATTTTTTTTATTTTTTGTAAAATACTTCCATGGATTTTCATAATTATATCCCTCTAACATGTCATTCAATTTCGTCAGAAACAGAAACTCGTGTGCCCTCCATCCAGGATAGGTAATTTTAACGGTATCAGATTTGCTGAAACCTATTCTGATGGAGGGCATATGAGTCTCTGTTTCTGACAAAAATTGAATAATAGAGGGATATAGTTATGAAAATCTATGTAAGCTTTTTCAAAAAAAAATGACAAAATAAAAGTGGAATAGGTAAGTTACTTACTCCCATTGAGTAGGATCCCTTTCCTCATATATAAATTAATACACACACATACACACATATATGAGGAAAGGAATCCAAATCCATGGAGTAGATAACTTACCTACTCTATTTCATTTTTGCCTTTTTTGAAAAATAATTTCATAAATATTCATAACTATATCTCTTGAATACGTCATCCAAATTTTGTCAGAAATACAGACTCTTATGCACTCCATACAGAGGTGATTTTAACGGTCTTAGATTTGTTGTAATCGACATGTTCTAGATGGGTGGCATAGGAGTCTCTGTTTCTAATAAAATTTGAGTGACATATACGAGGGATATAGTTATGAAAATTTATGGAAGTATTTTTCAAAAAAATAAAAAAATGACAAAAAATGAAAATGGAGTAGGTAAGTTACCCACTCCATGGAGTAGAAACCTTCTATATATATATATAGAGAGAGAGAGGGGGGGGTGGCGTTATTCCCTAAGGGGAGCTAACTTGTCTCTCCCGCAACATTTACCTATATTTTATGTTTTTTGAAAATGTCTTCCGTGAATATTCATCACTATATATGCCTAGATTATGTCATTCAAATTTCATGCGAAATAGACTTCTACGGCCTCCATCTAGACTGTCATTTTTGAACGATTGCAAAATTGTTGAAATCGACCACATCTGGATGGAGGTCGTAGGAGTGTCTATTTCACACGAAATTTGAATGGTATAATATAGAAATATAATGATGAAATATTCATGGAAGAAATTTTCAAAAAAATTAAAAACATGGGGAAAATGGGACAAAGGAGCTAAGTTATCTCCCCCCTAGGAAGCAGTCCCATTTTACTCTCTCTCTCTCACACACACACACACACACACAGATATATATATATATATATATATGGATTTGTGTGCATCTGTCCGTGTTAAAGAAGGGATTTTTACCTGGAAGTTGTCTTAAACTTTGCCAATTACCACATCGACCTTTGAAACAACGTATTTCCCCCTTGTCTGGTCCTACAACCCCTGCCATTAATTTGAGATTTCTTGGGTTAACTTGCATGGGTTTAGGATTGGGTTAATCAAACTGCATAATACCCAACGGTAGGATTTTCCTCCTCTCTCTCTCTCTCTCTCCTTTTTTTCTCCTCCCTCTTCCTTTCCCTTTCGACGGTGGAAAGGTGTAGCAGCGAAGATGTTAGGAGCAAGTAGGGACTACTGGAGCACGAGGAGAAGCTGTTGGAACACCTCGGGGTCTTTGCATCCCATGAAGAACTCATGCGCAACACCTCATGAGTGGCACGTAGAGAGATGTCGAAGTCGGGCCGTCACAGGGGAAGCTTAGGCCGGCGAAGGCGGAGGGGATGAGGGGTCAACCAAAATCCTCTGAATGATAACGATGGTTCCAGAAGGGCCAGAGTCACACAACATGAGATGGTAACCCGGAGATGCATGATAGAGATACCTCGCGTGAAGGGCATGTAAACTGAGAGGAGATCCGAGTGTGTGATTCTCGGTGTGAAGGAGGGTTGAGTGTGCAAGTGCCGGTGGCAAAGCCGAGGGCTACACACACAGGAGGTGCATGGCAAGAGTGTGCATGCGGCAGTAGGATGTGCACGGTTAGGGCCCACGAGGCGACGATGGGAGATGCGCAGTGAGGGCGCGTGAGGTGTTGTGGTATATGAGGTCAAAGCAGGCAGCTTGGACACAAGGCGACGTCACGCGAGGTTCGAGCGGGCAGAGGTGGAGGGTATGAGGGGGTGTGGGTGGAGGTCGATGGGAGGGGAGGGGAGGTCAAGGAGGAGGCTAGGGGAGGGGAGGTTGGGCGGAGGCGGATGGGAGGTCAGGCGGAGGCGGATGGGAGGTCAAGGAGGAGGACTGGGCGAGCGGAGGCGTAGGGGGTGAGGTGTGGTCTGGGAGATTGATGGGAGGAGTGGGGAGGTCAAGAAGGAGGTCAGAGGAAGGGAGGTCAGGGACAGAATGGGGGAGGGGAGGGGATGTCGTGGAAGAGGCATCAGGGAGAAGGGATGAGATTTTTGTAATTTTAAGAAACTAAATGGGTATTATAGAAAAAAATTCACAGAATCCGGTTAGTTTTAACTGCCAAATAGATGGGAGTTAACCGTTGGGTCTATACGGTAAGAGTTACCAAGTTTACGGAGTTGAGGAGGAAAATACATTGTTTCAAAGATCGAGGAGATAATTGACAAAGTTTATATGTCTACTGGGTAAAAATCCTTAAAACAAATATGGATACAAACGTCAAATATATATATATATATACATGTAATAAATACAATGATGTATCTGATATGAATATGTCCATAGTCGTTTACTTTCATGGTTCGATGAGTTGTCCAAAGTGTAGTTTCTAATCATTTTTGATAAAGTTCTTTTCACGAAAGTTGTTTGAAATCCATTTTGAATATACTTGTCCCAGTGATTCTTAGGTTTATTAATATGTATTTCAATATTATAGTATATTATTTTTATTTATCTAATTTGCATATTTTCAAACATTTTGTATAAAACCTATTAACAGAATTAAATCATATTAATGATATCCAATGGACCATTATACTTTCTATGCACTTTTTATTACTTAATACAAGTTACACTCACATAATCTATTTGAAAAGTAAATATCAATATATATACTACAAAATCATCGTTATCTTTGATATTTTTCCATGTATTATAATAATTATGTGTTTTTTCATGTTAATTAACCTCTTGTACACATTAATTTTTTTAAGTATTTACATATATTTATCTAGATTTTAATTTAATTAAGATTAGCTGCGATGATGAGCTGATACCATCACTCGATCGACCATGTCTGCTACTAGAGGAGCAGAGGCAAAATGATAAGTAATGAACTCTCCTCATCGCATGTCTTCCATAGTACAAACCAGTGGCGTGAGAAGATCAATCAGTCAAGGAAAGAAGCTCCTTAGTCCCCACTAGAGACTCGCATGAAGATACTCAAATGATCTAGCATTGTTAATCGTCGAGTAAAACAAGAAACTAATCCCACGAAGCATAGAGTATCTGAATTCGATCAACGCACGATCGATCACAATGTCAATCATATCCATCATATCCACTTGTTTCATGAAGCTCTATGATCATATGTATCGATCGAGCAGATCGAAATCCTTCATCGCGTTCTCCTCTCTCCTTGTATAATAAGTAAAAGGAAATGACTCCTACTTCTTCTTCTTGCTCTTCTTGGAATGGTACGTGTAAATACAAAATATAAATAAAAATATAAATATTATAGATACCACATAAATATTTTAGAGAAATTGAGAAGTCCAACTTGGAAAAGGATCAAGAGCTACTGCTATAAACACAAAGATACCTCATAACATGTATATTCTTCGAGATTCGCGAATGAAACCAAAAATGTAAGGGCACAAATGTAAGAAAAATCTGCTAAAGCATGTAAAAAATTCTCCTCAAGTTCAATCTTCAGATTTTTTAACGCAATAAATGATTAATCTCTTTTAGTAAATAAAAAAGTGAAATATGTATTCAATGGAGACAAATAACTGGTACAAATGATTTAACTTTTGTTGTTAAATCTTATGTGGTTACATGTAAATTGTGGTTCGTTGATATTTCATTATGTTACTCTTTAAATTGTTTAAAAAATATTGTATTTGATATTATATTTCTAGCAAAGAAGCGTATAAAAATTATCTAAATCTATCCATATATATGGGAAAAAGGACCCTACACCGGCGGGTGCAGGAAATTCCCTACACTCGGTCTAATTTTTCATTTTTTTATTTTTTGAAATGAAACTTTGGGGAATTTAGATCACCATGTATCACCATGTTGTCATTCCAAATTCAACTTAATTCGATACTTCTATCATCTCCATCAAGACTACCAAAATTTAACGGTCTCAGAATTGCTGAAATCGACCCCTTTTAGATGATGTTAGGAATGTTTATTTTACATGAAATTTGAAACACTTATTCCCCTCAACATATTAAGTAAATCCCTCAAACTTTTTAATTCAAAAAATGTAAAAAAAGATAGGCCCAAGCAGAAACTTGAGATCTTCCTCACGAAGGCAAAGGTTTTACCATTGGGAGGATCCCGTCCTTTATCATGAAGGAGGGGATAGCATCTGGCGTCGGTGCATTCCTCGGGAGGAGCACCATAGCATCCTCACTTACTGCCACTAGCTGGAGGCAGGAGGACATCACTCTGGGAGGAGAATGGTACAGAAAGTGCTCTAATCCGGCCTATGGTGGCCTACTCTCTTCAAGGACTCTGATGAGTTTGTGAAGAAGTGTACTGACTATCAGAGGATGGGCACTTGTGGACAACATGATATGATGCCAATGCAGCCCATTCACTTCTGTAAGGTTTTTGATGCATGGGGCATCGATTTCATGGGTCCATTCCTTAGGAGTAAGGTATTTGAGTACATTCTGTTGGCCGTTGATTATGTGAGTCGTTGGGTTGACGCCATCCCCGTCCGAACCGCAGATGCTAGGACTATTTGCAAATTTTTGAGGAAGAATATCATTTCACGGTTTGGGGTACCTCGAGTGTTGATTTCTGACGGGGGGTCTCATTTTGTCAACGACAAGGTAAAGGCCCTTGCTAGCGAGTTCAACATAGACCATCAAGTAGCCAACCGTATTACCCTCAGACCAATGTTCTTGCAGAAGTGTCGAACAGGGAGATCAAGACTATATTGCAGAAGGTCGTCCGCCCAGACCGAAAGGACTAGTCACATCTTTGGACTCTGTCTTGTGGGCATATAGGACGTCCTTCAAGACTCCTTAGGGTACATCTCCCTTTCGTCTCGTTTCTGGCAAGCCCTGCCATTTACTTGTTGAGCTAAGACATAGGTCCTTTGGGCGGTGATGAATACCCATTCATCACTCTTTATTCTTATATTTTAGTTACAAAAACCTTTGCAAATGCATGTATATGTCTGTAAATACAAATAATTACCAAAAGCATGCATTGTGTAAAATGTAATAATTAGCATGTTTGTGTGCAAAAATAAAAGAATAAAGGATTAAAAAGAAAAGGCGGAAATATTTAGAATAAATATTGAGCAATTAAATCCCAAGGGAGGGCTCACATGGGCCTGACCGCATAAAAACCAAAAGGGAGATAGGGACTCATATGTGTAAATATACCTGTAAATAAAATAAATATATTTTCCTCAAAAAATAGACTTAAAGTGGTTTGTATATATTGTATATATTTATAAATATAAAATCAAGATAAAAATAGAAAAAATCAAAAAAGAAAATAAAAATAGATCACTTGTACATAGTCACCATGTATATAGCTCATTTATCTCTATATTTATTTCACCTTATAAATAAATAAAATTAATTTCCATAAAATTTGTAAATACTCTATCTTTTATGGTGTAAATAAATAAAATAAAAATAACAAAAACAAAAACAAAACAAAAAGAACAAAATCAAAAATCAAAAATAATATTGTATATATATACCATGTATATATGTATTTATTTACCCCTTGTATATAAATAATAAAAATAAAATCAAAATATCCTTTTATTCCTAATTTTATTCTATAAATAAATAAAATATAAAATAGGAATAAAAATGCACAAAAATAACTAATTAAAAATCAAAAATAAAAATTCTATATTGTACATATACCTATATATAGCCCTATTATGTAATTACCTTATTTTTATTTTGAAAAATTAATTAAAAATCACAAAAAATAGGAAAAAAATAAAATAAATATTTTTTATGTTTTAAGTTTTTCTTAATTCGATCATTTACTATTTTAAAATAAATAAACAAATAAATTTGGACCTGGTGGATTCTGATTGGTCCACGGGGGTTTGTTGACCCCGGTCAACTTCCCCCGCGGACCCTCTTCCCTCGCGGATCTGATGGCCGACCCGACTTCGACATTTTCTTCCCACTCGATCCGATAGCCAATGACCTTAACCCCGGGCCCCGATTGATCCTTGATCATCCATGATCCACGCCCGGGGTGGGTCTTAGGGATCCGAGATTCGAGCAGCTCGCCCGATCCATTTCTTTTCGGACCCCTGATCATATAAAGTATCTCCTCCGGCGACCTTTTCATGCATCTTTGGACCTCCCCCTCGACGCCTGTGACCTCCTCCACTTTGCCTGAGTGACAGTGGAGCGAGTGGGAGTAGCAGCGAGGCCCGGGAAGTCGGGAGCCACTGATCCGGCAGCTTCGCCGCCGTACGCCGCCGCAAGCGCGCTCAGCCTCGGGGAGCCGACGACCCCTTGCAGGCAATGACCCAGAAGCTCCCCGAGCTTCAGCCCAGTCGATAGCCTCCACCCGGTAGCCTTCTTAGCCTTTAGTTTAGCGTAGATTAGGATTTTTCGATTCCGATAGAAGTAGCTCCGCCGCCTCTGCCCTTCGCCTCCGTCCATCCACTTGCCCATCCGACACCACCATCACCTTCACGAGCTTCCTCTCCACCTTCTCCCGACCTTCCATTCCCCCTGACTCATCCCAGAGCAGGGTTGTCGTCCTCCTCTGCCACCGCTTCGCCGACGACCTCATACCGCCTCATCCTTCACATGCCGCTTGCTCTGACGGGTCGAGGCAGTTTGCCCTCGACCCCGTGTTTTGCTTGTGCAGGTCAGATCGTCGTAAGGACCTCATCTGGAGGTCCAAGGATCGAGCACAACAGCTCCAGATATTCCTCACCGTCAGGAGTCTCTCCGACTTTCTCGGTCCCATCGGAGCTCTCCAGCAGCTGCGACCATCGAGACGAATCTATTCCACGCCTCAGCAGCTTCAAGAGGACGTCTCCACCGGGCGCATTGGCCCGACCAAGCTTGCCGGCATCGAGTTCTTGGAGAGCGTCCAGTTGCCATCCGATCAAAGCCCTCACTCCAGATTTAATCACAGCCTTTGAGTTGAGGAGTAGCAGCCACCGCCCGATCTTCAGGAGGATCGATCAAGACCGCACGATCATACGAGGAGGCGCATTTGAGCGATCACCGTCCGATCTTCCACGTGCCCTCGTCTTAGCCGTCGATCCAACGAGGGATTCCTCACAGTGTACCGCAACCGTTAGATCTTACACGTGGGAGGCTCTCTGCCGTTCGATTGCGCCCTAGGCTGCTTTGTTGCGCGTCCTCTTCTCTCCACTGTCCGATCATTGACGTGGCGCTCATCCAGCCGTCGACATTTAATGAAGGGGTAAATTTCTCGTAGGCCCCTCTAGTTTTCACATTTACTAGCTAGTCCTGTAAATATTTTTGAACTTCATTTCCGTTGGGTAATTTGCATTGTGGACCTTACAGTTTCTAATATTTGCATTTATGCGCCTGTCTACGTGGACCACGTGCATCGTCACATGAATTTTGAGGGTTATTTGCATGTATGGGCTTTATGTTTCAGGGTGTTACTAAATGAATTTTATGTTTTCAATATTTGAAAATATGCCCCTGTGAATGGTTTTATTGTGCATGTGCGTTATATAGTGTGTAATTTACACTGAGGCCCTTGGACTTTTAGTACGAGTTACTAAACAACCCAAAGATTTAATTTTTCTTGCAAATAGGTCCCTGAGTGCCCTAGGTCACGCGCTTTATACGTGGATACTTGGGAATTTTGCACCGGACCCCCTGGAGCTTTGGATATTTGCGTACAGGTCCCTGTGCACTGTACCTAGGTTTTAATTTTGAATAAAATATCAAACTTACTAAAAATTTGATGAAAATTTTCTAGAATTTTTGGGGACATTTTTTATTTCATTTACTATTTTTAAAAATTCAAAAACACACATTTTCTTCACTATCTGACTTGAAAAATCACAAAAAATATTAAAAACTCATGTAAAAATTAAACAAAAATTAGCTTCTGTGTCTTTTGCCTTGTTTGATTTTCTGACCAATTTTGGTCACTTTTCATTATAGAAAACTCATAAAAATTACAAAATACTAAAATCTCATAAAAAATTCTAATAAATAATCTAAAAATCCAAAAATAATAATTGTGGTGCCTAAATTTTCCTTGTTTCTTTCTCTTTACAGGAAAATTACCTCCAGGCTTATTAGGGGCTTTTAGATATTTTATCTAAGTCCCTCAATCTTGGCTGGATAGTACCTTCATTTTCTTGCATTGTTTTATTTTTAGAAAATTAAATAAAAATCAGAAAAATACCAAAAATTAACCAAAAAACAGTAAAAATCATAAAATACTCAAAAACATTTTTATTTGAATTTTGAGTGATTTTTGATGCATTAAATAAATTGGTTGTGTTGGATTGTTTATTTGTTTTCCTTATTTTCTTAATTAATCAAAAATCCAAAAAAATTTAAAAACAATTAAAAATCCACCAAAAAGAATTTTATTTCATTTTATTCCTTTTTGAGACTACTTCGTAGGCCGCAAGGCCATCACATGCTCCTTGTGTTCGGCCCTGGTCGCTATACCATGTTAATCTAAAAGCGAAACCGCTCTTTGGTTTTGATTGATTCTTATCGTATTTGGTGGTCTATTTTTCTTGATTGACACTGCTTGGCTACTCGGGGTCGCAACGACCCTTGATTACCTTTTACCTGAGTGGTCAGACGTGTCAACAGAATGGCGCCGTTGTCGGGGAGCACGGCTTAGTAGTCTGTTTTCGATTTTTCCGCGGTTTTCTTTTCCGCGGCTTTTTGTGCATATTTTGTATATATCATTTATTTGCATAATGGTTTAAATAATCTGGTCCGACGTTCTGTTTGTTTTCTTGCGAGGGCCCGAGGACCGAGGCTGCTTTCTTCGGAAGCCGAGCAACCGCGGGAACCGGAGGCGGCTCTCTTCTTTACAGATTCGCAGGAGGACGCGAGGAGCAAGCAGGAGCACGAGAGCCGCGGAGTAGTATAGTTTAGATTAGGATTTACTTCCAGCTCTATTTGAACAATTGTTGTAATAATATAGGGACAAGACACTCAGACAGACACTTAGACTATTCAGGGTCTGTTTCGCCGAGCACCGGTGTGCTCGGGGGAACCCTCTGTTTTTCGCGGTTTTACTCGCGGTTTTATTTCTTTCCTGCATTTTCCGGTTTCACGCGGATTTTCGAGCCCCTAGCCGTAGGATTTTCTGCTTGATTGTGACGTAAAAAAATTAGGATCCAAATACCCTAATATATCTGCCTGCACCTATAGATCGGTAATTGGGCCAAAAATAAAAAGATAATAAAATAGTCGTTCCATAACTTCCGAGCCTACGCGCTGCAAGCCCGCCCCATCAAGCGCTACTCCTGAACTCGACCTGTCGAGAAGAGGAGGGGTGGGTCTAGACCGGACTCTTTGGATTGGAGGTTGGTGGTCGGCTAGCCGTTCTTCGAGTAGTACTGTTGTTTAGGGACACGGTTTTCCACCTGCACCATATAGGTAGTTTATTTTCTGTCTTCCAATTCTGCGCGGATCATATTGCATGTAGAGTGCTGGAGACAGGTACGCATTTCTATCTTTGCATGCATCATTGATTTATTGCGCATCCGTTTTTTCGTCTTCTCCCCCTGTTTTGGACTTAATAACCAGGAGAACCGAAAAATTTGTTAGGCGTTTGTTTTTACTGAAAAATAACTAAAAACAAAAACAATAAAATCGGGACTTCTAATCACACTTGACCTAAAAGACACTTCACTAAAAATCTGTCTTGGGGAGAGTAACCCCCTCCTTGTTTGGTTTGGATGAGTGAGAGAGTGATCCGCACCTTAGGATAGAGTCATCCGATCTTTCTCGACTGATTACCGGCTCTTTGGTACGGGACAGTTGGTTGAGAGATATCGGATTCCTATTACCTCACGTAATCGCTCTGATAGACTGAATGATCACCTAAAATAAAATCGACAATAATTGACTGATCCCCTTCGGTCATCAGCTCGTGTGCGTAGGTGAATCGGGGGTTTGCTTTTTCCCATCTTGTGTGATTTCCAGATCCTTTCTGCCCTCCCCCATCTTCTTCTCTTCTTCTGTCTTCCCCCCACCCTCCCTTCATTCTTCTTCTTCTTCTTCTCCTTGACCCCTGGATGATGGATCCCCCTCACTTCGAGCCGACTCTTGCGGCTTTTTCTATCTGACCATCACTCCAGTCCACCTTCTAGGGAGGTTGGATCTCCGACCTGCCTCCCGCTCCCTCCCTCCCTTTCATCTCCCTACTCTAGGCATGCTGCGCGAGACGTCCGAGGATACCAGATAGAGCAGATGCGAGACCCGGACGATGCTATTGCTGAGCTGAGAGCGCACTCCGTTGGTGATCAGAGAGAGCAGTGGAGATTAGCAGACATATCCTATTCCAGGAGGATGGAGGAGCAGAGAGCACAGGGAGCTGAGACATCTTCTACATTGGGTCCATTCGTCTTGGATTTGGATTACATTCAGCGACTACCGACATTTTCAGGAGAGGCGCACGAGGAACCTCATCTTCACCTGTCTGCATTCGAGGAGTTTTGCAGAGTACAGAGATATTCAGATATCACTGCAGAGGAGCTGATGAGCAGGACCTTCCCCTTCACGCTTCACGACAGAGCCATGAGGTGGCACCGACGATTGGGGAGGACATTCGAGACGTGGGGAGATCTACGCCGAGAGTTTCTACAGAGATACTTCTCTCCACGTAGAGCAGATTTCATGCGGTCTTTGATCACCGACTTTTCAGTTGACCCCCAGGAGCCATTGCAGGATGCATGGCCGAGGTTTCTTGACCTCTTGAGGAGATTTCCCTACCACGGACTTCCAGTGACAGACCTGATAGAGATCTCCATACGGGGGATGACCGCAGAGCAGCTTGCACTGGTGATTACCACATGTGGCAGTTCACACCGCAGTTCCGACATTCACCTACTGGATACCATCTAGAGGCTACTTTCACAGAGTTCTTCTTCACGAGATGCCGTAGTCGGAACAACACATGTGGACGATGTTGTACCAGTGCGGTGTGTCACTTTACATGATGATACAGTTTCTACACACCAGCCCGAGGATTTGGATGATGCAGCACCACTGACAGAGGAGATGACTGCCATAGCAGAGGATCAGACCCAGAGTCTACTTGAGTTCCCGTTGGTTTTCCAGCAGAAGTTCGAGTCAGCCCCAGAGTTCCTAGTTGACGAGTCTTGGATATCAGACCTTCTGATACTCCAAGAGCCGGAGGAGCCCCCACTTTTGCAGCCACTGATTCAGACACTTCAGATTCCAATCCTAGAGGAGTCAGCTTCCTTTCTACAGAGTTGCTTCTTGGATGCAGACAGCTACCAGGACTCAACCCAGCAGCCACAGCTCGATGAGGGACACCACTTTGAGAGTACAGACACAGAGAGTCCCGTCTTCGAGCCTTTTTTCCTCCACTCTTACGAGACAGATATATTTGCTGAGGACCAGTTGGCAGCCAGCATAGCCGCAGAGCGAGGATCAGCAGCAGACACTTTGCCAGCTTCCGCGGTGTTGACCAGTACCTTCTCCCACTTCCAGATTGCCGACAACTACACTTCTGATGATGATGCAGCCTGGTGCACCGAGTGGATACTGGTTAGCAACGCAGATGCCCATCGAGATCCTGATCCTCTTCTTGTCACTTCTGATCTTGCATTTCTCCCCGAGGGTTATCTGCGGGAGAATGCCACACTCAATGAGTACTCGGTTTCACCTATTGAGAGTGTTTCCGATTTGGCGGAGCACGAAACCGAGTCTTTAGATTATTCTGATTCTGAGTCTTCTCACCTCGACGACCCTCGCGAGGACGAGCCCATTCTGGAGATTTTTGATGATTTACCTGATCTGATTCTATTTCATGCATCGGATATCAGTCTGCTTAGAGAGTCTCCTGATCTTGATTGTCAACACCTATTTGAGACACTGATTGACGTGGAGGATTCCATTACTGATCCATCCTTCTCCACGTTTGATTTCTTCGGCTGTATACTCTCACTCCAGTCTGACCCAGAGCCGCTGATTTCTTTTGTGCTACCGGATCCCGATCACTTATTTCCATATTACTGGCCGGTAGCAGACACCCGCTTGATTGCATACCTGGGTGTCTTTGTTTACACTGTTGAGTTCGTCGCTGTTCTCATACCGAAACTGCGACGACAGTACGACATTTGCCTTACCGATGCCGTACTGAATCTTGATACTGCATTATCCTAGCCTTTGCGCCCAGTTAGGGGCGTAAAATCTAGCGTTTGTTGAGAGGCACCTCAACATCGTACTCTTTTGTATATACGTGTTTCGTCTTACTTTGATCTTTCTTTCTTCCGTTCTTGTTTTCACCCTAGGTCTCGCTTAGGATTATCTTTGCTATACTTAGGATATTGCTCATCCTAAGTATAGGGGGGTTGAAACACCGGGTTGTTCTTCGTTCTGTTTCATCACTTCTGTTGTTGCCCATACTTAAGGTTCTTCACCTTAAGTATAGGGGGAGTGATGTCCTCCTTCGTGTATATATTCATAATTTTCTTCGTGTCTTTCTACCCCTGTTTTGCTGCCTATACTTAGGGCTATTTTACCCTAAGTATAGGGGGGGGGGTAGATTCTGTACATCCTTCACTTGGATTTCCCTTCATGTACAGCTTGCTATACTTAGGATTATTGGATCCTAAGTATAGGGGGACACCACCGAGTTCTCCTCATTCTATTCTTTGATTCATCTCTGTATATAGCCATTCCTTTTCACTTCCCTATACTAAGCACGAGTTATGTCTTCTTCATCGCTCTTGACTCTAAGGAAATCGTTCGAGCTAAGTATAGGGGGTGTCTATATATTTCATATATACTTTAGCCATAACTCGTACTTTTTGTGAGTGTGTTAATAAATAAAATGGCTAAAACCCTAAAAATCACAAAAATTAAAAAAATTTTCCTGTAAATAATCATTCTTTTATTACACATACATAGCTATTGTACAAATTATTTTTGTAAAAATGTTTTCAAAAATCTTTTGTGTAAAGCTTGTGTAAATATTTTCTTATCAAAATTATGTATATAGTGCAAAATTTTTCCAAAATGTTTTGAAAATTAAAAGTTTGCAAAAATTTTGTAAATGTATGTAAATATTTTTGCAAAACTTGCACTTCATGCATTCATCCATCCATGATTTCAAAACATTTTTCAAAAATTTTTCATGATTGTAAATATGTGTAAATAGCATCTTTGTATATATGTATATAGTTTACCTGGATGATAGTTGACATTTAAACTAAGCCTGGAATTAAATTGGGAAATAGAGCTTGATTAAGATCTTAATCCACCTAATTCCAAGAGGAACCTTATAGGGCTTAGGGTTAATGCTTTTCAGGTCCATAAGGACTTAATTCTTTGAGTCCACTAGGCTATGAGCATATGTCATCTTGATGAGCCTAAGTAGAACACTTAACAACACACGCATGACTCTTAGAGACAATGGCTTGACTTGCACCAGCACTTCACACATAGCTCTCCACGGATGAGGTGGTGAGGAGGCAGTTTCCTTTGGCTTGGGGTAGCATATGAGGGTAGTACTTCTAGGCAGAACCTCTCTTCTTCTTCTAGTGAAGGAAGTGCGTCTCAACTTGGTCTAGTGGTGATGAAGGCTAAAGACAGAAGCCGTGGGTTGCAATAAAGCTTCAAAAGAGGGATAGTCTACTGGCTCAAGAGGAAAATTTCTTGTATATATGCTGCACCATGTAGATATGTTGTACAGATGCACTTGAAAAAAAATGCAAAAAGAACTCCAAAAAAAAGTGGTGGGTCGAATTGAAAATTTAATAACCCCACCGGAGTGTATATAGTCAAATAAAGCAAAAGCTTATGGTATCCATGTTACATCTCATGAAGCTTGCAGCGAGAGACTTAGCTACACTGGTTGAGCTCCCAAAAGTCTATACCTCTTATTCCCCCTCTTCTTGAGCCGGTTGCACTTGAACTTAGAAGGGAATACCCCGCTTCTCGAAGAAAGAGTTGCTAGACCGATGCATTAGAGTTACCAGGTTGGGGGAGGTTGTTTCTTTGTTACTTCTGAGGTGGGGAGCTACATATCACTTACACTGCATGGAAAGATTCATGGTCATTAGAGTTTGTGTATGTAGACTTGTTCTGATCTGGTTTATTGAGGAGTCTTGTCCATAGATTGGTGGAACTTAGAGGCTGTTGAATTTTAAGCTTAAGTCCAAATAAGGTTTCGACACATCAATAATCCAAAGATCTGATCGAGCTCCATATTTCAATTTAATGAAGGCAAGTTTAATAATCAGCCTTAATCCATGTGCATTCTCCTCTTTTCTTTCTTTTGTTCTTTTTCACTTCTTTTTTTCAAATAAGTGTTTGCTAAGGGACTAGCAAAAGTCAAGTATAGGGGGGTGATGAATACCCATTCATCACTCTTTATTCTTATATTTTAGCTACAAAAACCTTTGCAAATGCATGTATATGTATGTAAATACAAATAATTACCAAAAGCATGCATTGTGTAAAATGTAATAATTAGCACGTTTTTGTGCAAAAATAAAAGAATAAAGATTAAAAAAGAGAGGAAATATTTAGAATAAATATTGAGCAACTAAATCCCAAGGGAGGGCTCACATGGGCCTGACCGCATAAAAACCAAAAGGGAGATAGGGACTCATATGTGTAAATATACCTGTAAATAAAATAAATATATTTTCCTCTAAAAAATAGAATAAAAGTGGTTTGTATATATTGTATATATTTATAAATATAAAATCAAGATAAAAATAGAAAAATCAAAAAGAAAATAAAAATAGATCACTTGTACATAGTCACCATGTACATAGCTCATTTATCTCTATATTTATTTCACCTTATAAATAAATAAAATTAATTTCCATAAAATTTGTAAATACTCTATCTTTTATGGTGTAAATAAATAAAATAAAAATAACAAAAAGAAAAACAAAACAAAAAGAACAAAATTAAAAATCAAAAATAATATTGTATATATATACCATGTATATATATGTACATATGTATTTATTTACCCCTTGTATATAAATAATAAAAATAAAATCAAAATATACTTTTATTCCTAATTGTATTCTATAAATAAATAAAATATAAAATAGGAATAAAAATGCACAAAAATAACTAATTAAAAATCAAAAATAAAAATTCTATATTGTACATATACCTATATATAGCCCTATTATGTAATTACCTTATTTTTATTTTGAAAAATTAATTAAAAATCACAAAAATAGAAAAAAATAAAATAAATAATTTTTATGTTTTAAGTTTTTCTTAATTTGATCATTTACTATTTTAAAATAAACAAACAAATAAATTTGATCTGGTGGATTCTGATTGGTCCACGGGGGTTTGTTGACCCGGTCAACTTCCCCCGCGGACCCTCTTCCCTCGCGGATCTGATGACCGACCCGACTTCGACATTTTCTTCCCACTCGATGCGACAGCCAATGACCTTAACCCTGGGCCCCGATTAATCCTTGATCATCCATGATCCACGCCCGGGGTGGGTCTTAGGGAGCCGAGATTCGAGCAGCTCGCCCGATCCATTTCTTCTCGGACCCCTAATCATATAAAGTATCTCCTCCGGCGACCTTTTCATGCATCTTTGGACCTCCCCTTGACGCCTGTGACCTCCTCCACCTTGCCTGAGTGACAGCGGAGCGAGTGGGAGTAGCAGCGAGGCCCGGGAAGCCGGGAGCCACTGATCCGGCAGCTTTCGCCGCCGTGCACCGCCGCAAGCGCGCTCAGCCTCGGGGAGCCGACGATCCCATGCAGGCAATGACCCAGAAGCTCCCCGAGCTTCAGCCCAGTCGATAGCCTCCACCGGGTAGCCTTCTTAGCCTTTAGTTTAGCGTAGATTAGGATTTTTCGATTCCGATAGAAGTAGCTCCGCTGCCTCTGCCCTTCGTCTCCGTCCATCCACTTGCCCATCCGACACCACCATCACCTTCACGAGCTTCCTCTCCACCTTCTCCGACCTTCCATTCCCCCTGACTCGTCCCGGAGCAGGGTTGTCGTCCTCCTCCGCCACCACTTCACCGGACAACCTCATACCGCCTCATCCTTCACATCTCGCTTGCTCTGACGGGTCGAGGCAGTTTGCCCTCGACCCCATGTTTTGCTTGTGCAGATCAGATCGTCGTAAGGACCTCATCTGGAGGTCCAAGGCTCGAGCACAGCAGCTCCAGGTCTTCCTCGCCGCCAGGAGTCTCTCCGACTTCTCGGTCCTATCGGAGCTCACCAGCAGCTACGGACCATCGAGACGAATCTATTCCACGCCTCAGCAGCTTCAGAGGACGTCTCCACCGCGCGCATTGGCCCGGCCATGCTTGCCAGCGTCGAGTTCTTGGAGAGCGTCCAGTTGCCGTCCGATCAAAGCCCTCGCTCCAGATTTATATCACAGCCTTTGAGTTGAGGAGTAGCAGCCACCGCACGATCTTCAGGAGGATCGATTGAGACCGCACGATCATATGAGGAGGCGCATTTGTGCGATCACCGTTCGATCTTCCACGTGCCCTCGTCTTAGCCGTCGATCCAGCGAGGGATTCCCCACAGTGTACCGCAGCCGTTAGATCTTGCACGTGGGAGGCTCTCCGCCGTTCGATTGCGTCCAAGGCTGCTTTGTTGCACGCCCTCTTCTCTCCACCATCCCATCATTGACGTAACGCTCATCCAGCCGTCGACATTTAATAAAGGGGTAAATTTCTCATAGGCCCCTCTAGTTTTCGCATTTATTAGCTAGTCCTATAAATATTTTTGAACCTTCATTTCCGTTGGGTAATTTGCATTGTGGACCTTACTGTTTCTAATATTTGCATTTATGCCCCTGTCTACGTGGACCACGTGCATCGTCACGTGAATTTTGAGGGTTATTTGCATGTATGGGCTTTATGTTTCAGGGTGTTACTAAATGAATTTATGTTTTCGATATTTGAAAATATGCCCCTGTGAATGGTTTTATTGTGCATGTGCGTTATATAGTGGGTAATTTATACTGAGGCCCCTGGACTTTTAGTACAAGTTACTAAACAACCCAGAGACTTAATTTTTCTTGCAAATAGGTCCCTAAGTGCCCTAGGTCACACGCTTTGCACGTGGATACTTGGGAATTTTGCACCGGACCCCCTGGAGCTTTGGATATTTGCGTACAGGTCCCTGTGCACTGTACCTAGGTTTTAATTTTGAATAAAATATCAAACTTACTCCAAATTTGATGAAAATTGGAAACATGGCTCTTGCCATGTTGTAAAATTTTCTAGAATTTTTGGGGACATTTTTGATTTCATTTACTATTTTTAAAAATCAAAAACACGCATTTTCTTCAATGTCTGACTTGAAAAATCACAAACAAATATTAAAACTCATCTAAAAATTACAAAAAATTAGCTACTGTGTCTTTTGCGTTGTTTGATTTTCTGACCAATTTTGTCACTTTTCATTATTGAAAACTCATAAAAATTACAAAACACTAAAAATCTCATAAAAATTCTAATAAATAATCTAAAAATCCAAAAATAATAATTGTGGTGCCTAAATTTTCCTTGTTTCTTTCTCTTTACAGGAAAATTACCTCCAGGCTTATTAGGGGCTTTTAGATATTTTATCTAAGTCCCTCAGGCTTATTAGGGGCTTATTAGGGGCTTATTAGGGGCAAGGCCATCACGTGCTCCTTGTGTTCGACCCTGGTTGCTATACCAGGTTAATTTAATAGCGAGACCGCTCTTTGGTTTTGATTGATTCTTATCGTATTTGGTGGTCTATTTTTCTTGATTGACACCGCTTGGCTACTCGGGTCGCAACGACCCTTGATTACCTTTTACCTGAGTGGTCAGACGTGTCAACAGGCAGTCACTGATATACTTTGGATCCAATGAGTGTAGGAGATCAGAGGAGGGTAGAGTTAGCAGTCTTGGAGGAGCTTCGTGATACAGCCTTTTCGAGCAGCCTACGGTATAAGGAGAGAGTGAAGGAGTGGCATGATTCTCATATCAGCCACAAGCAGTTTGAGCCTGGACAGAGAGTATGGTTGTTTGATGCTAGTCTTCGTTTATTTCCAGGGAAGCTACAGAGCAAATGGAAGGGACACTATCTAGTCCGAAAGGTACATGACAAATGGGAGTATTGACATATCTGAGTTGTCTTCTGATGCTACCTTTCGTGTTAACGGCCAGCGGCTCAAGCCATATCTAGATCATGAGCCGTGGGTCGCTGACGTTGCCTCGATTCACTTTGCGTGAGATGTAGTCTCTTGACTCACATCTATTGCATCTCACGCCTGATTATCACTGTTCTTCCGACTTGTATAGATCTAGTTGTCCATATCACTTTATTCTTTAGTCCCACACCCCTTCTCCATCTTATGATTCTGTTATACTTAGGGTGTACTTTATCTTAAGTATAGGGGGTGTAGGACTCTCGGATATTATATTGATTCTTTATACCTCTGTTTTGCTGCCTATACTTAGGGATATTTTACCCTAAGTATGGGGGGGGGGGGGTAGACCCCGTATATCCTTCCACTCGGATTTCCCTTCATGTACATCTTAATATACTTAGGATTACTTGATCCTAAGTATAGGGGGAAACACTGAGTCTTCTTCGTTCTATTCTTTGATTCGTCTTTGTACATACCTTCGCTTTTCACTTCCCTATACTAAGCACGAGTTATGTCTTCTTCATCGCTCTTGATCACTCTGAGGACATCATTCGAGCTAAGTATAGGGGGGTGTCGTATATATTCCATATATACTTCAGCCATAACTCGTACTTTGTGTGAGTGTTTTAATAAATAAAATGGCTAAAAATCCATAAAAATTTAAAAAATTTCTTGTACATAAATTCTTCTTGCACATACATAGTTATTTATAAAAATTATTTTAGTACAAATGATTGTAAAAATGATTTGTGTAAATAGTTTGCAAATAATTTGATATAAAAATTATGTATATATTACAAAATTTTTGTAAAATGTTTGAAAAACAAAAAGTTTGCAAAAATTTTGTGTAGATTTTTGTAAATATTTTGCAAAACTTCGCATTCATGCATACATCCATGTTTTCAAATATTTTTTCAAAAATTTTGCACATTTGCAAAAATTTGTAAAAATTGCATATTTGTAAATATTTGTACAGTTTTTCCAAATCATAGTTGACATTTAAACCGGCCTGGAATTAAATTGACAAATGGAGCTTGGTTAAGACCTTAATCCACCTAACTTTAAAAGGAACCTTATAGGGCTTAGGATTAAGACTTTTCATGTCCATTGGGACTTAATTCTTTGAGTCCACTTGGCTATGAGCATATGTCATCTTGATTAGCCTAAGTAGAGCACTTAACAACACACACATGACTCTCAGAGACAATGGCTTTGCTTGCACCAGCACTTTACACCTAGCTCTCCACGGATGAGGTGGGTGAGGAGGCAGTTCCCTTTGGCTTGGGGTAGCATATGAGGGTAGTGCTTCTAGGAGGAACCTCTCTTCTTCTTCTTATAGTGAAGGAAGTGAGTCTCAACTTGATCTGGTAGTGATGAAGTCTAAATACAGGAGTTGTGGGTTGCAATAAAGCTTCAAAAGAGGGATAGTCTACTGGCTCAAGAGGAAAAACTCCTTATGTATATATGCTGCACCATGTAGATATGTTGTACATATGTACATCAAAAAAATGTGCGAAGAAAGGAAAACTTCAAAAAAAGTGGTGGGTCTGATTGAAAATAAAATACCCATCGGAGTGTATATAGCCAAATAAAGCAAAGCTTATGTTACACATGACCATCTCATGAAGCTTGCAGCGGAAGACTCAGCTACACTGGTTGGGCTCCCAGGGATACATGGCTACACTGGTCATGGTCCATTCTCTTCTTCCCCGTCTTCTTGAGCTGGTTGTACTTGAACTTAGAAGGGAATACCCCGTTCCTCGAGGAAAGAGTTGCTAGACTGAGGTATTAGAGTTACCGGGTTGAGGGAGGTTGTTTCTTGTCATTTTTGAGGTGGGGAGCTACATATCACTTACATAGTACAAAGAAAGATTCATAGTCATTAGAGTTTGTGTATGTAGACTTGTTCTGATCTGGTTTATTGAGGAGTCTTGATCATAGATTGGTGGAACTTAGAGGCTGTTAAGTTTTAAGCTTAAGTCCAAATAAGGTTCCGACAAATTAATAATCCCAAAGGTCTGACTGAGCTCCATATTTCAATTTAATAAAGGAAAGTTTAATAATCAACCTTGATTTTCCATCTTTTTCTTTTTCTTTCTCTTTTTCACTTCTTTTTCAAATAAGTGTTTGCTAAGGGACTAGCAAAAGTAAGTATAAGGGGGTGATGAATCCCCATTCATCACTCTTTATTCCTTTATTTTAGCTAAAAATATTTGCAAAACACAATGTAAATATTTGTAAATATAATAAATTGTCAAACTGCATGCTTTGTGTAAATAATAATAATTAGCATGTTTTGTGCAAAAATAAAGGAATAAAGAAATAAAGAAAAAGAGGGAAATATTTAGAATAAATATTGAATGACCCGAACCCAAGGGAGGGCCAATCATTGGCCTGACCGCAAAATAAAACAAGTAGAGAGAGATAGGGCCATTCATCATCATACATATATTCCCCCTTTATGTATATAATTTATTTCTCATAAAATAAAAATATATATGTTCCTTATAATGTATATATATTTATAAAAGTAAAATAAAAATGAGAAAATAAAAATAAAAAGAAAATAAATTCTCTCTCTCACCCTTGTATATACCATGTATATATGTACATATCCTTATTTATTTTACCCTTGTAAATACACAATAAAATGAAATAAAAATTATTTTATATCCCAAATTTTATGTTGTATAAATAAAATATAAAATAATGATAATTAGACAAAAATAAGCTAATAAAAATAAAAATAAAAAATACCCAGATATTTATACCTATATATATAATAATAATATATTATGTATATACATTAATTTATTTTTTTTAAAAAATAAAATCACTAAAAAAATAATTTGAAAAATAATAAACATTTTTCATGTTGTAAATATTTCGAAATAAAATCATTTACTATTTTTTATTGAATTTACAAATATTTCGAAATGGCGCATTCTAATTGGTCCACGGGGGATGTTGGCCTCCGGTCAACTGCCCCCCCTGGACCACTTCTCGCGGACCTCATTTTGACCCGACTTCGCGTAATTTTCCTGAATTAGCCTGACCACTATTTACTCAAACCTCGGGCTCCGATTGTCGCTCATTGATCTGAGATTCACGCATGACCTTCTTGTTAGGGCTCCATGCATCGATCCGCGCGCTTCACTCCCATCTTATCGGACCTGCACTAGTATATAACCTCAGCTCCAGCCGCCTTCCTCGGCACCTTCGGCCACCGTCTCAGACCCCTGTGACCTCCATTCCCTTGCCTTAAGTGATAGCTAGATCGAGGGGGTGTTGTAGAGAGGAGAGAGGCGCCTAGCCCCAGGTCCGGTGACCCACATCGCCGTGCCCCGCCACCGACGAGCTTGAGCCTTTGGAGGAGTCGCTCCATCGACGCGAGGATCCCCGGAGGACCAGGACCTCCACCACAGACGATTTCGACCATCAGGTAGACTCGATACCCAGTAGCTTAGCTTGATTTCAAATCTTTAGGTTTCAGGCCGCCGGCCTTCGTCGGCCGATTTCCGACCATACGATCACTCTTTCGACCATCCGGCCATCCCTGCATCTCCACGAGTCTTCTCTCTATGTGCTTCACCCATCCATACCCCCCGGTTCTCCCAGGAACCGGTTATTAGATCTCCTCCGCCATCGCTCATCGGAGACCCTCACCGTGCCTCACCCACGTACCCCCTTTGCCCGCTAACGGGTCGAGGTAGTTTGCCCTCGACCCCTATTGCTTCCGGTGCAGGTACCATGGCTTAGGAGCCTCATCTGGACGCTCGATTACTCAGGAACAGGAACCCCACATCCCCTTCGTCGTCGGACTCCTCCGACTCTCCCAACCTCATCGGAGACCCCCACCAGCTGCGGACCACTTCCAGCTCCGATTCCCCATCTCACCAGCCTTGGAGGACCTCCCTAGCGTGCTCAGTGGCCGGGCGAAGTTCACCGGCGTTTAGTTCTTCTAGGAGCCTCCAGAGCCGTCGATCGAGCCCCCTTACGCTAGTTTAGATCGCAGCCATCCATCTGAGGAGGCTCTCCACCGTTCGATCCATCCGCGGATCAGATCCAGGACACTCATCGCCGAAGGGGTGTCAACGCATCTCAGCCGTCCGATCTCTAGAAGACCCCCTGCCAGCCGTCGGATCATAATAAAGGGGTAAATATCACTTAGACCCCTCTTTCTTTAGCGTTTATAGTTTAGTCCTGTAATTATTAGTCGTAGTTGTTTTTATTTTTGAATAATTGCACTATGGACCCTATAGTTTTTAGTATTTGCGTTTTAATCCCCCAGTTGTGGTGCACGTGCTTCGACACATGATATTTTGGGCTTTCTGCATGTATTGGGCTGGGTTTTATTGACTGTTATGGATTGACGTTTTATTTTGTATGTTTGAATATATACCCCTGTACGTCAATGATTTGGAACATGTGTTGAAATTTATGCGCATTTTACATTAAGCCCCCTAGGCTTTGTGCACGTGTTACTTTTAATCCTCCAGAACTTATTTTCTTTGCGATTAGGTCCCTGTGTGCCGTGCCTTGTCTCTTGGTTGAATAAAATATCAGATCAACTCCAAAATGTGAAATTTGGACACGTGGCCTCTGCCACTGTGTAAAAATTTCACTAATTTTTTGGACATTTTTGTTGCTATTTTCTATTTTAAAAATTCAAAAATCTTCATTTTTGCTACTGTTAAAATTATAAAATCAACTAATATTAAAAAACCCAAAAATTCTAAAAAAATTAGCTACTGTTTGTTTTAGTGTTTAATGCTTCAGTCCAATTTTTGCCTAATTTGGATTTATAAAACACCTAAAAATTGAAAACCCTAAAAACCTTATAAAAATATGTAAAAATTCTAAAAAAAATAAAAAATGCATTTCTTCTCCTTTAGCTTAGTTTTTATTTGTAGTTTGATATAAAGTTGTCTCCAAATTTTTAGAGGTTATTTATCTATCTTTAAATAACCTTTCAAATATGGCTGCACATTGATTTCAGTTTTCTTCCTTATTTCATTTTTACAAAATTAACAAAAAATATAAAAATCTGAGAAAATTATCAAAAATACTTAAAAAATTATAAAACCCAAAAATAATTTTATTTTAATTTTATGACTTGTCTTTGTGTATTGAATAATTCATTGAGTGTGCTCTACTTAGCCTTGTCCTTATTTTCTTCATAATTAAAAATACAAAAAAAATAAAAATATACAAAATGCACCAAAAATATTTTAGTCATTTTTTTCAAACTACTTCGTAGGATCTTCGAGCGAATCCATGCTCCTTGTGTTCGACCATGGTCCCTATACCAGGTTAAATAAAATAGCGAGACCGCTATTTAGCTTCATTGATTGATTACTATCTTTTAGTGGTCTTCTAATTTCTTGTCGATTGAGCCTTGCTATTCGGGTCGCAACGACCTTGATTATTTCTACCTTAGCCCTATAGTGAGAATCTCGGTCATCAATGCTCACCATAACCCCTACTTAAATCTTGCAAGATCCTAATAGAATAATTATTTGCAAAGCTCGAGTACTGTTATACTTTATGGATAGAGATCTATAGATAAAAACATGAAAAATTAGGAGCCTTGTATTGCGAAAAGGAGGATTATAATATGGAGACCAACTAAAGGCATTAAATAACTTTTACGAGAAGTATTCCAATAATCCCTTTGAATTTAAGTTATCTGAGTATATTATGTATGTATATATGTATGTATTTAGGTATTGTATGAAGCTCAATTTGAGTCGAGTAATTCTCATAATTGTTGATAGATGGGTATTCGTGATTGTATCGCAATCTTTCAGACGTACAAGAAGGGTTTAAAAAATCAGTCGGGAACCGTCTCCGATCTGATCTGTTCAACCGATTTTGTGTAATTAATTCCAAAAAAAAGAAAATAAAATCGGCACTATAAAAAATTGAGCTATAGTGACGGTTTTTTCAAATTCCGTCACTAAATTAACCATTGTTAAATATATAACGACGATATTATTCGTTGCGAAAAGATTTTTCGTACTCGAAATTAGCGACGAATATCATATATGTCGTTATATCATTAGCAACGGTCTACATAACGATGCTTATCCGTTTCCATTTTTCAAATAATCATCACTAAATTTTGAACTAAAAAATTAGCGACGATTAGTTGATATTTTGAAAAATAGCAACAGATAAGTATCGCTATATGGACCGCTGCTAATGATGTAATGACAGATATGATATTCGTTGCAAATTTTGAATATAAAACTCATTTCGCAACGAATAATATCATTACTATATATTTAACAACGGCTAATTTAGTGTCGGAATTTGAAAAAACAGTCACTATAGCTCAATTTTGTTGTAGTACGGGTCCATCGATGGTCAGACCATGTTGATTCGGATAGACCCAATTTTGATGGTTTGGTAAATTTTCAGAAAATAAAGGTTTAAATAATGAAATAATGGGGTTTTATCTATGTGTCCTTCTTAACTTATGCAATATAAGTTATGCCCCTCTCTCTTTTGGAATATGCGTTGTGTCAATACTTTTTTACAGTAATTTTCTAGAAGCAAATATAAATAAATGATTGTAATATTTTATTTATATATAATTCTAGAAAATGTGAAACTTTTGTAGTTTTACTCGAAATAGGAAATCATGTCATTCTATTGAAAGATTTGACATTTTTAACGATTATTTCAGTGATATATAAATACATACTTACATGTACGTATCTGGTTTTATCGGTTCAAAAAATCGGTACGACCGGTCTGACCAATAAATTAAGCATGATCTGATTTTTTCTGAGACGATAGGAATAATGACGTCATGCTGACATTATCATCGGTCCGACCGGTTTGGACCGACAATCCGATCCGGTTGGACAAACCGAAGACTTACCGATTCAATGTCCGATCCGCTTTTTGAAACTTACCTACAAGACATTTAGTTATTTTCTAATTAATTATGTGTATTATAAATTTTAACTCGACGTAGTTAATTTATTGGTTGTTAAGACCACTCTTGATTTCATTAGGATCCAAGCTTGTAAAATTCGTTTCACCTTGTTGGAAATTTATTTTACATGTATATATTTTTGGAATTTGCTACATGGATGATATCTAAACTTTCCAACTACATCTATTTCTTTTAAGTGTTTTTAGGATTTTTTAAAACGTTGGTTACATTTTCAAAATGGAGAGTTCCGATTAGAGACGACAACGGTCTCATACAGATACGAATATAGGTATAATCATATCGTTGGCCATTTTAAAATATGAATACGAATGCATATAGATATGAATATTGACGAATGTGAAAAATATGTTACCGCATCCTTAAAAACAAATACGAATGTAAAATGAATACGAATCGGATACGAATAATAATATAAATATTTAATAAATTACTGAAATATACATGTTTAGTATTATTTATACATAAAATAAATATACCAGATATAGTAATTTCACAACAATAATATCAACAATGGCGAATGCAATCATATAATGTTGTTGCATACAGTTATAAACAAATCTACTATTATGCTTATGTACGAAAACGAATATACGAATATGAATGCGAATATTAACGAATGTCAAAATGATATCCATACTCGCATCCATTTTAATATGAATATGAATGTCAAAATATGTATAAAACGAATACAATAGCATATCATATACGAATATATTCACGTTCGTTTTCATCCCCAGTTTTCATGATTTTAAAGAATATTTATTGTTGTATTATAGATATGGTATAAGTTAGTTACAATATGAATTTAATGTCCGAAGATAAAGCAAGAGATTGTCGGATTATTCATTTAATTTGGCTCTATTAGCTCTTGAGTATATGCTCTTGTAAGGGAAGCCGGTCTTCTTGCAGTACTGTAGAGTTTGCTGCAATTGCTCGAACGGTTCGATCTTGATCGATGGGTTCAAACGAATTTCCACAGTATATCCTATAAAAAAATAAGGAATCCGTGCGAACCGCTCGATCAAGATCGAACAGTTGGAGCGATTGCAACAGATTTTACAGTAGAGGATCACTCTATCGTGTATGCCCGTAAATATCTAATTCCATTATACCAAACCATGAGGGGAAAAAATCAATTGGGCGGTACTCAGACGTGAGTTAAATATTGTGAATGTATATATATAGCAATGGCTGTCTTAGATAAATATGTCATTTTATATATAAAATAGTTAAATTTGCTGGCAAACAAGATAGCACGATCGAACATGCTGATTTGCTGGAGTGATGCACTCACATATTCCCCTGAACATTAATCAATTTTGCGAACCCGATGTTGCAGTATAAATAGAGATTGAATCCATTGCCTCGATGGACAAGCAATCGAGTCGGTGAGAATGGCTAAATTTTCATCTATCGCTTTGCTGTTGATGCTCTTCTTGGGCATCACCTCCGCGACGAGAATTCTCATGCAGTTTGGTGGCGGTGGCGGTGGGGGAGGAGGCGGAGGTGGTGGTAGTACGTGGGGGGGATATGGTTCCGGATATGGTTCTGGCTCCGGATACGGTGGAGGTGTTGCTGGAGGAAGTGGTGGTGGTGGAGGAGGAGGAGGCGGAGGGGGTGGTGGTACAGGGGGCGGCATCGGCGGAGGCTTTGGGTATGGGTCAGGTGGCGGGTATGGCTTAGGCTACGGGGAAGGCTTCGGTGGAGGAGGAGGTGGCGGGAGCGGAGGAGGGAAGGGCGGGGGTTTCGGATTTGGCCGCGGATTTGGTGGAGGAGGTGTAGGTGGAGCTGGAGGTGGTGCTGGTGGTGGAGGAGGAGCAAGTGGTGGGGGCACTGGCTCTGGATATGGATCGGGATATGGCGGAGGTGTCGGAGGAGGAACGGGAGGAGGAGGAGGAGGCGGTGGAGGGGGAGGGGGAGGAAATGGTGGAGGATCAGGTTCCGGTAGTGGATCTGGATTAGGCTCTGGCGAAGGAAGTGGTAGGGGCTTCGGTTCTGGGAGTGGAAATGGATCAGGTTCGGGTGGCGGAAAGGGTGGGAGTGGAGGTGGAGGAAGTGGTGGCGGATCTGGCTATGGTAGCGGATCAGGCTACGGTGGAGGAAAGAGCGGAGGAGGAGCCAGCAGTGGTGGTGGAGCCGGAGGAGGAGGGGGTGGAGGAGGAACGGGTGGAGGCTCTGGTTATGGCAGTGGATCTGGATCAGGATCTGGTGGAGGAAAGAGTGGAGGTGGAGGAAGTGGTGGTGGATATGGTTCTGGGAGTGGAAATGGATCAGGTTCGGGTGGCGGGAAGGGAGGGGGTGGAGGAGGAGGAAGTGGTGGCGGATCTGGCTATGGTAGCGGGTCAGGCTATGGTGGAGGAAAGAGCGGAGGAGGATCAAGCAGTGGTGGTGGAGCCGAAGGAGGAGGCGGTGGAGGAGGAGGTGGAACGGGTGGAGGCTCTGGTTATGGCAGTGGATCTGGATCTGGTGGAGGGGGAGGAAAGAGTGGAGGTGGAGGAAGTGGTGGTGGATATGGTTTTGGGAGTGGAAATGGATCAGGTTCGGGTGGGGGTGGAGGCGGAGGAAGTGGTGGCGGATCTGGCTATGGCAACGGATCAGGCTACGGTGGAGGAAAGAGCGGTGGAGGTGCCAGCAGTGGTGGTGGAGCCGGAGGAGGAGGGGGTGGAGGAGGAGGAGGAACGGGTGGAGGTTCCGGTTATGGTAGTGGATCTGGATTAGGCTCTGGTGGAGGAGCAGGAAGTGGAGGAGGAAGAAGTGGAGGTGGTGGCGGAGGTAGTGGAGGAGGAGGAGGCAGTGGTAATGGCTCTGGAGCCGGATCTGGAAGTGGATATGGTTATGGCCAAGGAGGTGGCGTAGGTGGTGGAAAGGGTGGGGGTGGGGGAGGAGGTTCCGGTGGAGGAGGAAGTGGTGGGGGGGTTGGCTCTGGTAGTGGAGGTGGAGCAGGTGCAGGCTCTGCCTCTGGTTCTGGATCTGGATCGGGCTTTGGTGGAGGTTCAGGTGGAGGAAATGGAGGAAGTGGGGGTGGTGCAGGTGGTGGGGGCGGAGGCGGGAAGGGTGCCGGAGGTAGTGTTGGATACGGTAGTGGGTTTGGTGCTGGCCATGGATATGGCGTTGGAGGTGGGTTTGGAAGAGGAGGCGTTGGATCTGGAAGTGGATACGGTGGTGGTGTAGGAACTGGAAGCGGTGTTGGATACGGATTTGGTAAGGGCTCAGGCTTTGGTCTTGGTGGTGGTAATGGTGGAGGAGGTGGGTATGGTATTGGCGGTGGTTATGGTGGGGGAAGCGGGTCTGGTTTTGGTTCTGGACATGGCTCAGGTTATGGTGCTAATGGTGGTGGTGGCGGAGGTGGTGGTGGAGGAGGAGGGGGTGGTGGTGGAGAAGGTGCAGGGGGCGGACATGGTTATGGCTCTGGAAGTGGCTCCGGTTATGGACTTGGTGGAAATGGAGGGGGTGGTGGAGGAGGTGGTGGAGGCGGCGGTGGAGGAGGCAGTTCTGGCCATGGGTTTGGCTCGGGTTATGGTTATGGAGCAGGTGGAGGTTTTTGAAGCATTACATGCCACCCTCAAATAAAGTTTTTTTTAAATCAATAACGATTTTTTTTCTATTGCGTGAGTTATACAGACGTATATTGATGATGATTGAAAAGGAGAAGTCATCCTCAAGTGAGAACAAAATCATTATATTTGTCACGTTTATAATATCTTGTTGTAAAGATGAGTGTTGTTAAATTTTTTTATTGTAATTGAACTTTATTACTTGCTCTTTCTTGTGTCGTTTTTAAGCAATATATTATTGTTTTTTAACAAAAACCTCCATGGATGTATGAATAATATGAATGCAGTCATGGTTTTATACAGATATGTTCAAATCAATAAAAATTATGGAGTACTCCTTGCCTCCTGCATATATTACGATATCAAATAAGTTTATTCCATTCGAATTATTGCCAATGGCTTAGTATGCTTTATTATGCTATGACTCCGAGTTATCACTTCCAACATTAACATAATAGGAAAGGTCGTATCGTCACAAGTAACATCGTTCCTTAAATTAACGAAGACCAATAATAAAGGATGAAGACGCTAACAAGAACGTTATGATGTCGATGTGAAAGATGTTGGGAAGTCTAAGATTTTGGGTAAATTACAATTTGGGTAATCATCTATGGGCCCGATCCCAGAATGGGTCCGATCTTTAAATTGTAACGATTCGGGTCCCGGGGTCATTAATGTAGGAACTTTTTGGGGCGGGCTAATGATGAGTATGCCCTTGCTTAAAAGTTGGAACCCAACCCCCATTTCCTTCCCAACAAGGGCATATTCGTCGTGAACCTCAAAATTTCGATTTCCTAAATGGTCATGGGACCCGAATCGTTACAAATTAAAGATCGGGACCCATTCTAAGATCGGACCCATAGATGGGGACCCAAATTGTAATTTACCCTAAGATTTTTAGTATGGTGTCATCAAGGTCCTCTTGTGCCATCAAATCATTGTTACCGAAATATATCATTGATGTAGGACAAGTTGACTCCGGTGACAAGTTGGCAACATTTTTCGAGAGTAGACACATTATTTTGAGAGAAATATGATGTGATCCACGAAGTTATCAATATATGTCAATTTAGATTGCTGTGACAAGGTAATCACTCTTGACATGAAGCCATGCTCATATTATGCCTCTTGCGTGAAATCAATGGATGGATGTGAATTCTTTATGTGTATCATCCTTAATTCTATTTGAGCATTAAAAAAAGACTAGTCATAATTTTTCAACATAATATGGTAAGTTTATTCTAAATCTAAGTTGAGATGAGTGGAAATACAACTGCTCTCAAAGTCAACTTGATGCTCCTTTCCTTCTTGATACATATAACTTGAGCTTGTTGAGTCTTGAGATGGATTAAATTTAAGATTCTAATTCTTCTGAGGTACAAAAAATAATTAAAATCCATAAAATATTGTATAGCTTAAAGACAATGTTTATCCCCAAACTAAAAATCAGATGTCCTTTGACCTTGTGTGCTTAGATGGTAACTATGAGCTTGATTCGTAATAAATTATCATATATGATAGTTTACAAAATAATTTTAAATAAATTAATTCACAAGTTTTAAATACCTTATGGCTTTTATATATACAAATTTTACATCATATTTTATATACAACTTTAGAAAAATTATCATATAATTGCAATTTTCCAAACGACTTTTAAAATATAAAAAATGATTACCCACAATTTTGAGATATATTATTAAAATACATTGTCCCTAGTGATACTCGGTTGTTCGTGAGGGGATCCTAGCTTATGGTCTTGGAAGTCCTATGGTGCCCAACAAGTCGGATCTGACAATCGATGTATCAACACTTCTCTCGGTTCTCGGATGTCAACAACTAAATGAATCAACAATCAACCCAGAATCTAAGATAAATCCAATAAAATGTGCAAGTAAAATTTATTTTTATTTGAACTCTATAAAATACGTGTGTAGTGAATAAGTGTAGAGTGACGAACCACAGAGAACAAATACACAGATAGACAAATAATTATTGTTTATGAAAATAAACAACCATGTTTGTGGTTTTTCAGTTTTTTTAATTTTTGTGTATTTTCAAATTAGTTTTATTTTTATGTAATTTTTATGATTTTTTAAATTTATACTATTTATTTTGTTTTTAATTTCCTAATTTTTTACTTCGTTTTTTAAATATATAATATATATAACACTAATATGTATAATATAAGTACTATATATAATGTAAATTAAATATATATATATATATATAAATTCGGTAAATATAAATAAAAATAATCTTTTTATTTTTTAAAGGTTTTAAAATATTTATAAAGTATTTTTAATAATAATATTTTTAATAATAATATTTATAAAGTATTTTTAAGATTTTTCTTTTATATATTTTGTGATTTTTGGTCTGAAGTTATATTATGTAGTATATATTTTTGGAAATTTTCAAAGAGGTTTTATAACTTTTTTGTATTTTTAAATTTAGATAGGGAATAAATGACTCCTAATTTAATTTTAATAAATGGAAACTACAAGTAATTGCTAAATAAAATGCATGGCACGAGTAAGCACAATACTAGGTATTCACTATAAGGTTTCCACATTTTTTTCAAGTACAGGAGTTATTAATCACAAATAAAACGCAGATAAACACAAGACTTGGTAGGGGTATATATGCAATAAAAATTAAAGTACATTCATTGCAGTGTAAAAATTCCCAAAGTTTTGAACCGAAATACAATTTTTATATATTAAAATGAAATAAAAGAACCTAGAAGGGGTTCGGTGCAATTTTGCCAACTTACGTGAGGGGCCACATGAGCTGATCTGGCACTGGACTTGGTTGTAATTTACAATAACTACGGTGGCCCAGATTGCAATTTTTACATAAAATATTGAATATCTTTAAATACTTACAGGACTGATATAAAATATAAAAGAAGCGGAGGGGATACTTAATAATTTATGCTTAAAAGGCATGTGATCAAAGGGTGGAGGAGCTTCCACATCGCGAGATGGAAGACGGCTAATGGTGTACCGCTTTGATTTAATTCAAGGACCCAGATCTGCTTGATCATACGACGGGGGAGTGTCTTGGATGAACACTTGAATAACCAAGCTCCATTGAGTTTCGATCAGCCACCTTCATCCTCGTCGATGATCGTTCCACATTCCTGGGGCTCGTACATGTCTGCAGGTTCCTACAAAGAGTCAAGGGTCCATCGAAGGGGCCCTGGAGGTTCAACCAGTTGGAGCTCTTGTTCTAGATTTGTTATTCACTCCATGTGGCTCGGCTTGGTACAACTCCTGCACAAAAATGTTAAGGACAATGAGAGGATCGTGACTGGCCCTCTCTTGAAGCTAACGTCACAAGGGTAGCGAGGCAATGGAGGTCCATCAAAAATAGTGGAGGAGGACCTCGATGGATCAAATCCTTGCGGGATTCGAGATGAAATAAAGGGGAATCGATGGAGCATATGGTAAGGATCAAAGATGATGTGGAATCAAGGTCGAAAATGGTCGGGGCACAGAGAATTTGGTGCTTGATCTTAAGGCTCCAACAAATCTAAAACCTAAAATTTAAACCATTCTAAAGACATATTAATGAAATTAAAACTACACCTAATCTACTTGAATGAAATGCAAACTAAATAACATATCTAGCATCTCAAACAAGCTCTGAGGCTTGGAGTAGACGAGGCATCGTCGGAGGTGCTCTGAAAGCACCTGGATTGCCACATGCCTTGCTTTATCCACACCAAGAAGGGTCTGAGTAGTACATGCTGTCATAAGGAGCTCAACGGAGGGTTCCTAATGGGGTTACAGTAGATCAAGGGTTATCAATTTCAAAAAGAGGGGCGAAGCTTCGATTTTTTACAGGTGGTGGAGGGAAAAGCGGGAAGAAGATTGCGTGAGGTAGGGAGGTGGTTAGAGAGGTAAAAAAAATTCTTTGATCCACTCCCTTGTCTAATCACCTTCTCCTTGTCTGCCTATACTTAGGGATATCTTACCCTAAGTATTCGGAGAAACTGCCGAATTGTGATTTGTTCATTCCCACCCTTGACCATCCCTGCCTTGTGTACAATCTGCTATACATAGGATGTACTTTGTCCTCGGTATAGGGTGGATGGTCATCTTCTCGTTCTTTTGATTATTTATTCATTATTCTTTAGACTCCTCAATACTCAATACAAGTTGTGCATTCTCTTTATATGACTACAAATGTTAATAGGAATGTTGATATAAGAAAACTATGTTGCGATATCCTAAAAAATGGATATAGATGTAAATAGATGTAAACATAATCAGATATGTATTATATTAGAAGAAATATTCTATTCATTAGCATATATATAGGGATTGATGGGGCTGCCCCTACGTTATTTTTTTTCAGAATATCATCAAGTATATTCATCTATATATCCCTCCAATATGTCATTTGATTTTTTTCAGAAACAGAGACTCATATGTCCTCCATCAAGAATATGTCAATTACATCAATTTTTAGACCGTATGTCATTTTTAGAAGGAGATTAATATGCAAGACGATTTAACAATACGTATTATTCCAATATATATCATGTCCTTAAAAAAAGTAAGAACGTTTTAGAAAGAAAATGTTTAAATCAATGATTTATTGTAGAAAATTGAGATCCAAATACTCATGTTAGTAATATATACAATAGTCAAGTAAATGGTTGTTGCGAGATCAATAATACACAAATAATGGCAAGTAATTTACATTCATTTTATTATATGATACATAATTCGATAATATATATTCAATGGTCAAGTAAGTGTTATTGTGAAGTTAGTAAAGCCATAATAAATAGTCAATAATTTCCATATATATTATTACTTTGAATAGAATTCATTAATTTAGAGACAATACTCAAATAATATATATATATATATACAATTCTTAAGTAATTTGGTGTTGTGTGTTCAGTAATGTATATATCTACGTCATATATCATAGGTTCAGTAATATGTATATAATTCTCAAGTAATGACTACTATGAGATCAGTAATAACAAAGTAATAGTTAGTAAGGCTTGGACATTGCTCAAGTAAAAATGTAACATATAATTAGCAACATATTCTCTTTCTATATGATTAATATAGAAATAAAGAAAAAGAAGTTATTAAACACATGCACACAATAAAAAATGAATTAGTGAAATTAATGGATTTCTTTGTTGACGAAAAAGAAAAAAATATTACAGAATTAAATGCAATGCGCATTACATACACAATGATATTGCTAACCATTTGTTATGTTATTATTGATCTCGCAATACACATTTACTTGACCATTGTATACATATTACTAAATTCTGTATAAGGTAATAATTTAGATGTAAATTACTTATCATTGTCTAGATATTAGCAATCTCACAACAACCATTTACTTGACAAAGTATATATATTACTATTCTAGTTTTTGGATCTTAATCTTCTACACGAAATCATTTATTTGATGCTTTCTTTACAAAAGCATCTTCCTTTTTTAAGGATACTACATATTGGAAATATAGTAATTGCTAAATACTTGGTAACCTATAATTAGAATTATAGTTATTGCTAATACACGAGTATGGCTTAGAATTGGTGCTCACAAGGACGTTAATCGACATATGGCCCCCTAGATAAGTTCTATCTATCTATCTATATATGAATACAGATAGATAGATAGATAGACACACACACATAAATACATGTATACATAGAGAGATACATACATACATATAGAGGAAAGGGATCCAATTCCATAGGATAGATAACTTATCTACTCCACTTTTATTTTTGCCATTTTTTTTTATTTTTTTTATTTTTTGAAAAATACTTCCATGGATTTTCATAACTATATCCCTCTAACATGTCATTCAAATTTCGTCAGAAACAGAAACTCTTGTGCCCTCCATCCAGGATAGGTAATTTTAACGGTATCAGATTTGCTGAAACCTATTCTGGATGGAGGGCATATGAGTCTTTGTTTCTGACAAAAATTGAATGACATATTAGAGGGATATAGTTATGAAAATCTATGTAAGCTTTTTCAAAAAAAAGTGACAAAATAAAAGTGGAATAGGTAAGTTACTTACTCCATTGAGTAGGATCCCTTTCCTCATATATAAATAAATACACACACACATACAAACATATATGAGGAAAGGAATCCAAATCCATGGAGTAGATAACTTACCTACTCTATTTTCATTTTTGCCTTTTTTGAAAAATAATTTCATAAATATTCATAACTATATCTCTTGAATACATCATTCAAATTTTGTCAGAAATAGAGACTCTTATGCACTCCATACAGAGGTGATTTTAACGGTCTTAGATTTGTTGTAATCGACATGTTCTAGATGGGTGGCATAGGAGTCTCTGTTTCTAATAAAATTTGAGTGACATATACGAGGGATATAATTATGAAAATTTATGGAAGTATTTTTCAAAAAAAATAAAAAAGTGACAAACAATGAAAATGGAGTAGGTAAGTTACCCACTCCATGGAGTAGAAACCTTCTCTCTCTCTCTCTCTCTCTCTCTCTCTATATATATATATATATATATATATATAGAGAGAGAGAGAGAGAGAGAGCGGGGGGGGGGATGGCGTTGTCCCCTAGGGGAGCTAACTTGTCTCTCCCACAACATTTTCCTATATTTTAATTTTTTTTGAAAATGTCTTCCGTGAATATTCATCACTATATATGCTTAGATTATGTCATTCAAATTTCATGCGAAATAGACTTATACGGCCTCCATCTAGACTGTCATTTTTGAACGATTGCAAAATTGTTGAAATCGACCACATCTGGATGGAGGTCGTAGGAGTGTCTATTTCACACAAAATTTGAATGGTATTATATAGAAATATAATGATGAATATTCATGGAAGAAATTTTCAAAAAAATTAAAAACATAGGGAAAATGGGGCAAAGGAGCTAAGTTATCTCCCCCTAGGAAGCAACCCCATTTTACTCTCACACACACACAATATATATATATATATGTATATATATATATGTATATATATATGGATTTGTGTGCATCTGTCCATATTAAAAGAAGGGATTTTTACCTGGAAGTTGTCTTAAACTTTGCCAATTACCACATCGACCTTTGAAACAACGTATTTCCCCCTTGTCTAGTCCCACAGCCCCTGCCATTAATTTGAGATTTCTTAGGTTAACTTGCATGGGTTTAGGATTGGGTTAATCAAACTGCATAATACCTAAAGGTAGGATTTTCCTCCTCTCTCTCTCTCTCCTTTTTTCTCCTCCCTCTTCCTTTCCCTTTCGACGGTGGAAAGGTGTAGCAGCGAAGATGTTAGGAGCAAGTAGGGACTACTGGAGCACGAGGAGAAGCTGTTGGAACACCTCGGGGTCTTTGCATCCCACGAAGAACTCATGCGCAACACCTCATGAGTGGCACGTAGAGAGTTGTCGAAGTCGGGCCGTCACAGGGGAAGCCTAGGCCGGCGAAGGTGGAGGGGATGAGGGGTCAACCAAAATCCTCCGAATGATAACGATGGTTCCAGAAGGGCCAGAGTCACACAACCTGAGATGGTAACCCGGAGATGCATGATAGAGATACCTCGCGTGAAGGCATGTAAACTGAGAGGAGATCCGGGTGTGTGATTCTCGGTGTGAAGGAGGGTTGAGTGTGCAAGTGTCGGTGGCAAAGCCGAGGGCTACACACACAGGAGGTTCATGGCAAGAGTATGCATGCGGCAGTAGGATGTGCACGGTTAGGGCCCACGAGGCGACGATGGGAGATGCGCAATGAGGGCGCATGAGGTGTTGTGGTATACGAGATCAAAGCAGGCAGCTTGGACACAAGGCGATGTCACGCGAGGTCCGAGCGGGCAGAGGCGGAGGGTATGAGGGGGTATGGGTGGAGGTCGATGGGAGGGGGAGGGGAGGTCAAGGAGGAGGCTAGGGGAGGGGAGGTTGGGCGGAGGCGGATGGGAGGTCAGGCGGAGGCGGAGGGGAGGTCAAGGAGGAGGCCTGGGCGAGAGGAGGCGTAGGGGGTGAGGTGTGGTCTGGGAGATTGATGGGAGGAGTGGGGAGGTCAAGAAGGAGGTCAGAGGAAGGGAGGTCAAGGACAGAATGGGGGAGGGGAGGGGATGTCGTGGAAGAGGCATCAGGGAGAAGGGATGAGATTTTTGTAATTTTAAGAAACTAAATGGGTATTATAGAAAAAAATTCACAGAATCCGGTTAGTTTTAACTGCCAAATAGATGGGAGTTAACCGTTGGGTCTATACGGTAAGAGTTACCAAGTTTACGGAGTTGAGGAGGAAAATACATTGTTTTAAAGATCGAGGAGATAATTGACAAAGTTTATATGTTCTATTGGGTAAAAATCCTTAAAACAAATATGGATACAAACGTCATATATATATAATAAATACAATGATGTATTTGATATAAATATGTCCATATTCGTTTACTTTCATGGTTCGATGAGTTGTCCAAAGTGTAGTTTCTAATCATTTTTGATAAAGTTCTTTTCACGAAAGTTGTTTGAAATTCCATTTTGAATATACTTGTCCCAGTGATTCTTAGGTTTATTAATATGTATTTCAATATTATAGTATATTATTTTTATTTATCTAATTTGCATATTTTCAAACATTTTGTATAAAACCTATTAACAGAATTAAATCATATTAACGATATCCAATGGACCATTATACTTTCTATGCACTTTTTATTACTTAATACAAGTTACACTCACATAATCTATTTGAAAGTTAATATCAATATATATACTACAAAATCATCGTTATCTTTGATATTTTTCCATGTATTATAATAATTATGTGTTTTTTCATGTTAATTAACCTCTTGTACACTTTAAGTTTTTCTAAGTATTTACATATATTTATCTAGATTTTAATTTAATTAAGATTAGATGCGATGATGAGCTGATACCATCACTCGATCGACCATGTCTGCTACTAGAGGAGCAGAGGCAAATGATAAGTGATGAACTCTTCTCATCGCATGTCTTCCATAGTACAAACCAGTGGCGTGAGAAGATCAATCAGTCAAGGAAAGAAGCTCCTTAGTCCCACTAGAGACTCGCATGAAGATCCTCAAATGATCTAGCATTCTTAATCGTCGAGTAAAACAAGAAACTAATCCCACGAAACATAGAGTATCTGAATTCGATCGACACACGATCGATCACAATGTCAATCATATCCACTTATTTCATGAAGCTCTATGATCATATTATCGATCGAGCAGATCGAAATCCTTCATCGCGTTCTCCTCTCTCCTTGTATAATAAGTAAAAGGAAATGACTCCTACTTCTTCTTCTTGCTCTTCTCGGGATGGTACGTGTAAATACAAAAATATAAATAAAAATATAAATTATTATAGATACCTCATAAATATTTTAGAGAAATTGAGAAGTCCAAAGGATCAAGGGCTACTGCTACAAAACACAAACATACCTCATAACATGTATATTCTTCGAGATTCGCGAATGAAACCAAAAATGTAAGGGCTCAAATGTAAGAAAAATCTGCTAAAGCATGTAACAAATTCTCCCCAATTTCAATCTTCGGATTTTTCACGCAATAAATGATTAATCTCTTTTAGTAAATAAAAAGTCAAATATGTATTCAATGGAGACAAATAAATGGTACAAATGATTTAACTTTTGTTGTTAAATCTTATGTGGTTACATGTAAATTGTGGTTTGTTGATATTTCATTATGTTACTCTTTAAATTGTTAAAAAAATATTGTATTTGATATTATATTACTAGCAAAGAAGCGTATAAAAATTATCTAAATCTATCCATATATATCTGGGAAAAAGGACCCTACACCGGCGGGTGCAGGAAATTCCCTACACCCGGTCTAATTTTTCATTTTTTATTTTTTTAAATGAAACTTTGGGGAATTTAGATCACCATGTATCACCATGTTGTCATTCCAAATTCAACTTAATTCGACACGTCTATCATCTCCATCAAGACTACCAAAATTTAACGGTCTCAGAATTGCAGAAATCGACCCCTTTTAGATGATGTTAGGAATGTTTATTTTACATGAAATTTGAAACACTTATTCCCCTCAACATATTAAGTAAATCCCTCAAACTTTTAATTCAAAAAATGTAAAAAAATAGGCCCAGGCAGAAACTTGAGACCTTCCTCACGAAGGCAAAGTTTTACCATTGGGAGAATCCCGTCCTTTATCATGAAGGAGGGGATAGCATTTGACGTCGGTGCATTCCTCGGGAGGAGCACCATAGCATCCTCACTTACTGCCACAAGCTTGAGGCAGGAGGACATTACTCTGGGAGGAGAACGACACAGAAAGTGCTCTAATCCGGCCTATGGTGGCCTACTCTCTTCAAGGACTCTGATGAGTTTGTGAAGAAGTGTACTGACTGTCAGAGGATGAGCACTTGTGGACAGCGTTATATGATGCCGATGCAGCCCATTCACTTCTGTGAGGTTTTTGATGCATGGGGCACCGATTTCATGGGTCCATTCCCTAGGAGCAAGGGATTTGAGTACATTCTGTTGGCCGCTGATTATGTGAGTCGTTGGGTTGACGCCATCCCCGTCCGAACCGCAGATGCTAGGACTATTTGCAAATTTTTGAGGAAGAATATCATTTCACGGTTTGGGGTAACTCGAGTGTTGATTTCTGACGAGGGGTCTCATTTCGTCAACGACAAGGTAAAGGCCCTTGCTAGCGAGTTCAGCATAGATCATCAAGTAGCCACACCGTATTACCCTCAGACCAATGGTCTTGCTGAAGTGTCGAACAGGGAGATCAAGACTATATTGCAGAAGGTCGTCCACCCTGACCGAAAGGACTGGTCACAGCTTTTGGACTCTGTCTTGTGGGCATATAGGACGTCCTTCAAGACTCCTTAGGGTACATCTCCCTTTCGCCTCGTTTCTAGCAAGCCCTGCCATTTACTTGTTGAGCTGAGACATAGGTCACTTTGGGCAGTCACTAATATACTTTGGATCCAATGAGTGTAGGAGATCAGAGGAGGGCAGAGTTAGCAGCCTTGGAGGAGCTTCGTGATACAACCTTTTTGAGCAGCCTACAGTATAAGGAGAGAGTGAAGAAGTGGCATGATTCTCATATCAGCCACAAGCAGTTTGAGCCTGGACAGAGAGTATGGTTGTTTGACGCTAGGCTTCGTTTATTTCCAGGGAAGCTACAGAGCAAATGGAAGGGACACTATCTAGTCCGAAAGGTACATGACAAATGGGAGTATTGACATATCTGAGTTATCTTCTGATGCTACCTTTCGTGTTAACGGCCAGCGGCTCAAGCCATATCTAGATCATGAGCCGTGGGTCGCTGACGTTGCCCCGATTCACTTTGCGTGAGATGTGGTCTCTTGACTCACATCTATTGCATCTCACGCCTGATTATCACTGTTCTTCCGACTTGTATAGATCCAATTGTCCATATCACTCTATTCTTTAGTCCCACACCCCTTCTCCATCTTATGATTCTGTTATACTTAGGGTGTACTTTATCCTAAGTATAGGGGGTGTAGGACTCTCGGGTATTATATTGATTCTTTCTACCTCTGTTTTGTTGCCTATACTTAGGGATATTTTACCCTAAGTATAGGGGGGGGTAGACCCTGTACATCCTTCCACTCGGATTTCCCTTCATGTACAGATTAATATACTTAGGATTACTTGATCCTAAGTATAGGGGGAAACATTGAGTCTTCTTCATTCTATTCTTTGATTCATCTTTGTACATACCTTCCCTTTTCACTTCCCTATACTAAGCACGAGTTATGTCTTCTTCATCGCTCTTGATCACTCTGAGGACATCATTCGAGCTAAGTATAGGGGGCGTCGTATATATTCCATATATACTTTAGCCATAACTCGTACTTTGTGTGAGTGTGTTAATAAATAAAATGGCTAAAAATCCATAAAAATTTAAAAAAATTTCTTGTACATAAATTCTTCTTGCACATACATAGTTATTTATAAAAATTATTTTTGTACAAATGATTGTAAAAATGATTTGTGTAAATAGTTTGTAAATGACTTGATATCAAAATTATGTATATATTACAAAATTTTTGTAAAATGTTTGAAAAATAAAAAGTTTGTAAAAACTTTGTGTAAATTTTTGTAAATATTTTGCAAAACTTTGCATTCATGTATACATCCATGTTTTCAAACATTTTTTCAAAAATTTTACACATTTGCAAAAATTTGTAAAAATTACATATTTGCAAATATTTGTACAGTTTTTCCAAATCATAGTTGACATTTAAACTGGCCTAGAATTAAATTGACAAATGGAGCTTGGTTAAGACCTTAATCCACCTAATTCTAAAAGGACCTTATAGGGCTTAGGATTAAGACTTTTCATGTCCATTGGGACTTAATTCTTTGGGTCCACTAGGCTATGAGCATATGTCATCTTGATTAGCCTAAGTAGAGCACTTAACAACGCACACATGATTCTCAGAGACAATGGCTTTGCTTGCACCAGCACTTTACACCTAGCTCTCCACGGATGAGGTGGGTGAGGAGGCGGTTCCCTCTGGCTTGGGGTAGCATATGAGGGTAGTACTTCTAGGAGGAACCTCTCTTCTTCTTCTTCTTATAGTGAAGGAAATGAGTCTCAACTTGATCTGGTGGCGATGAAGTCTAAAGACAGGAGTTGTGGGTTGCAATAAAGCTTCAAAAGAGGGATAGTCTACTGGCTCAAGAGGAAAAACTCCTTATGTATATATGCTGCACCATGTAGATATGTTGTACATATGTACATTAAAAAAATGTGCAAAGAAAGGAAAACTCCAAATAAAGTGGTGGGTCTGATTGAAAATAAAATACCCATCGGAGTGTATATAGCCAAATAAAGCAAAGCTTATGTTACACATGACCATCTCATGAAGCTTGCAGCGGGAGACTCAGCTACACTGGTTGGGCTCCCAGGGATACATGGCTACACTGGTCATGGTCCATTCTCTTCTTCCCCGTCTTCTTGAGCTGGTTGTACTTGAACTTAGAAGGGAATACCCCGTTCCTCGAGGAAAGAGTTGCTAGACTGAGGTATTAGAGTTACCGGGTTGAGGGAGGTTGTTTCTTGTCATTTCTGAGGTGGGGAGCTACATATCACTTACATAGTACAAGGAAAGATTCATAGTCATTAGAGTTTGTGTATGTAGACTTGTTCTGATCTGGTTTATTGAGGAGTCTTGATCATAGATTGGTGGAACTTAGAGGCTGTTAAGTTTTAAGCTTAAGTCCAAATAAGGTTCTGACAAATTAATAATCCAAAGGTCTGACTGAGCTCCATATTTCAAATTAATAAAGGAAAGTTTAATAATCAACCTTGATTTCCCATCCTTTTCTTTTTCTTTCTCTTTTTCACTTCTTTTTCAAATAAGTGTTTGCTAAGGGACTAGCAAAAGTAAAGTATAAGGGGGTGATGAATCCCCATTCATCACTCTTTATTCCTTTATTTTAGCTAAAAATCTTTGCAAAACACCATGTAAATATTTGTAAATATAATAAATTGTCAATCTGCATGCTTTGTGTAAATAATAATAATAATTAGCATGTTTTTGTGCAAAAATAAAGGAATAAAGAAATAAAGAAAAAGAGGGAAATATTTAGAATAAATATTGAATGACCCGAACCCAAGGGAGGGCCAATCATTGGCCTGACCGCAAAATAAAACAAGTAGAAAGAGATAGGGCCATTCATCATCATACATATATTCCCCCTTTATGTATATAATTTATTTCTCATAAAATAAAAATATATATGTGTTCCTTATAATGTATATATATTTATAAAAGTAAAATAAAAATGAGAAAAATAAAAATAAAAAGAAAATAAATTCTCTCTCTCACCCTTGTATATACCATGTATATATTTACCTATCCTTATTTATTTTACCCTTGTAAATACACAATAAAATCAAATAAAAATTATTTTATATCCCAAATTTTATGTTGTAAATAAAAAAATATAAAATAGTGATAGTTGTACAAAAATAAACTTATAAAAATAAAAAATACCCAGATATTTATACCTATATATAATAATAATATATTATGTATATACATTAATTTTTTTTAAAAAAAATAAAATCACTAAAAAATAATTTGAAAAATAATAAACATTTTTCATGTTTTAAATATTTCGAAATAAAATCATTTACTATTTTTTATTGAATTTACAAATAATTTCGAAATGGCGCATTCTAATTGGTCCGCGGGGGATGTTGACCTCCGGTCAACTGCCCCCCCTGGACCACTTCTCGCGGACCTCATTTGACCCGACTTTGCGTAATTTTCCTGGATTAGCCCGACCACTATTTACTCAAACCTTGGGCTCCGATTGTCGCTCATTGATCCGAGATTCACGCATAACCTTCTTGTTAGGGCTCCATGCATGGATCCGTGCGCTTCACTCCCATCTTATCGGACCTGCACTAGTATATAACCTCAGCTCCAGCCACCTTCCTCGACACCTTCGGCCACCGTCTCAGACCCATGTGACCTCCATTCCCTTGCCTTGAGTGATAGCTAGATCGAGGGGGTGTTGTAGAGAGGAGAGAGGCGCCCTAGCCCCATGTCCGGTGACCCACATCGCCGTGCCCCGCCACCGACGAGCTTGAGCCTCTGGAGGCATCGCTCCATCGAGGCGAGGATCCCAGGAGGACCATGACCTCCACCACAGACGATTTTGACTATCAGGTAGCCTCGATACCCAGTAGCTTAGCTTGATTTCAAATCTTTAGGTTTCAGGCTGTCGGCCTTCGCCGGCCGATTCCGGACCATCCGATCACTCTTTCGACCATCTGACCATCCCTTCATCTCCACGAGTCTTCTCTCCACGTGCTTCGCCCATCCATACCCCCCGGTTCTCCCAGGAACTGGTTATCGGATCTCCTCCGTCGTCGCTCGCCGGAGACCCTCACCGTGCCTCACCCACGCACCCCCTTTGCCCGCTAACGGGTCGAGGCAGTTTGCCCTCGACCCCTCTTGCTTCCGGCGCAGGTACCATGGCTTAGGAGCCTCATCAGGATGCTCGATTACGCAGGAACAGAACCCCCGCGTCCCCTTCGTCGTCGGAGTTCCTCCGATGCTCCCAGCCTCATCGGAGACCCCCACCAGCTGCGAACCACTTCCAGCTCCGATTCCCCCATCTCAGCAGCCTTGGAGGACCTCCCTAGCGCGCTCAGTGGCCGGGAGAAGTTCACCGGCGTTTAGTTCTTCTAGGAGCCTCCAGAGCCGTCGATCGAGCCCCATTGCGCCAGTTTAGATCGCAGCCATCCATCTGAGGGAGGCTCTCCACCGTTCGATCCATCTGCGGATCAGATCTAGGACACTCATCGCCGAAGGGGTGTCAACGCATCTCATCCGTCCGATCTCTAGAAGACCCCCTGCCAACCGTCGGATCATAATAAAGGGGTAAATATCACTTAGGCCCCTCTTTCTTTAGCGTTTATAGTTTAGTCCTGTAATTATTAGTCGTAGTTGTTTTTATTTTTGAATAATTGCACTATGGACCCTAGAGTTTTAGTATTTGCATTTTAATCCCCCCAGTTGTGGTGCACGTGCTTCGACACATGATATTTTGGGCTTTTTGCATGTATTGGGCTGGGTTTTATTAACTGTTATGGATTGACGTTTTATTTTGGATATTTGAATATATACCCCTATACGTCAATGATTTGGAACATGTGTTGAAATTTATGCGCATTTTACATTAAGCCCCGTAGGCTTTGTGCATGTGTTACTTTTAATCCCCCAGAACTTATTTTCTTTGCGATTAGGTCCCTATATGCCGTGCCTTGTCTCTTGGTTGAATAAAATATCAGATTAACTCCAAAATGTGAAATTTGGACACGTGGCCTCTACCACTGTGTAAAAATTTCACTAATTTTTTGGACATTTTTGTTGCTATTTTCTATTTTAAAATTCAAAAACCTTCATTTTTGCTACTGTTTAAATTATAAAATCAACTAATATTAAAAAGACCCAAAAATTCTAAAAAAATTAGCTACTGTTTGTTTTAGTGTTTAATGCTTCAGTCCAATTTTTGCCTAATTTGGATTTATAAAACACCTAAAAATTGAAAACCCTAAAAACCTTATAAAAATCAGTAAAAATTCTAAAAAAAATAAAAAAAATGCAATTTCTTCTCCTTTAGCTTAGTTTTTATTTGTAGTTTGATATAAAATTGTCTCCAGATTTTTAGAGGTTATTTATCTATTTTTAAATAACCTTTCAAATATGGCTGCACATTGATTTCAGTTTTCTTCCTTATTTCATTTTTGTAAAATTAACAAAAAAAATATAAAAATCTGAGAAAATTATCAAAAACACTTAAAAAATTATAAAACCCAAAAATAATTTTATTTTTATTTTCTGAATTGTCTTTGTGTGTTGAATAATTCATTGAGTGTGCTCTACTTAGCCTTGTCCTTATTTTCTTCATAATTGAAAATACAAAAAAATAAAAATATACAAAATGCACCAAAAATATTTTAGTCATTTTTTTCAAACTACTTCGTAGGATCTTTGAGTGAATCCGTGCTCCTTGTGTTCGAGCATGGTCGCTATACCAGGTTAAATAAAATAGCGAGACCGCTATTTTGCTTCATTGACTGATTACTCTCTTTTGGTGGTCTTCTAATTTCTTGTTGATTGAGCCTTGCTATTCGGGTCGCAACGACCTTGATTATTTCTACCTTAGCCCTATAGTGAGAATCTCGGTCATCATTGCTCACCATAACCCCTACTTAAATCTTGCAAGATCTTAATAGAATAATTATTTGCAAAGCTCGAGTACTGTTATACTTTATGGATAGAGATCTATAGATCAAAAATATGAAAAATTAGGAGTCTTGTATTGCGGAAAAGGAGGATTATAATATGGAGACCAACTAAAGGCATTAAATAACTTTTACAAGAAGTATTCCAATAATCCCATTGAATTTAAGTTATCCTAGTATATTATGTATGTATATATGTATGTATGTAGGTATTGTATGAAGCTCAATTTGAGTCGAGTAATTCTCATAATTGTTGATAGATGGGTATTCGTGATTGTATCGCGATCTTTTAGACGTACAAGAAGGTTTTAAAAAATCGGTCGGGAACCGTCTCCGATCTGATATGTTCAACCAATTTTGTGTAATTAATTTCAAAAAAAGAAAATAAAATTCGGCACTATAAAAAAATTGAGCTATAGTGGCGGTTTTTTCAAATTCCGTCACTAAATTAACCAATGTTAAATATATATAATGACGATATTATTCGTTGCGAAAAGATATTTCGTACTCGAAATTAGCAACGAATATCATATATGTCGTTATATCATTAGCAACGATCTACATAACAATGCTTATCTGTTTCCATTTTTCAAATAATCATCACTAAATTTTGAACTAAAAAATTAGCGACGATTAGTTGATATTTTGAAAAATAGCAACAGATAAGTATCTCTATATGGACCGTTGCTAATGATGTAATGACAGATATGATATCCGTTGCAAATTTTGAGTATAAAACTCATTTCGCAATGAATAATATCATGACTATATATTTAACAACGGCTAATTTAGTATCGGAATTTGAAAAAACAGTCACTATAGCTCAATTTTGTTGTAGTACAGGTCCCATCGATGGTCAGACCGGGTTGATTCGGATTGACCCAATTTTGATGGTTTGGTAAATTTTCAAAAAATAAAGGTTTAAATAATGAAATAATGGGGTTTTTATCTATGTGTCCTTCTTAACTTATGCAATATAAGTTATGCCCCTCTCTCTTTTGGAATATACGTTGTGTCAATACTTTTTTAGAGTAATTTTCTAGAAGCAAATATAAATAAATGATTGCAATATTTTATTTATATATAATTCTAGAAAATGTGAAACTTTTGTAGTTTTACTCGAAATAGGAAATCATGTCATTCTATTGAAAGATTTGACATTTTTAACGATTATTTCAGTGATATATAAATACATACTTACATGTACGTATCTGGTTTTATCAGTTCAAAAAATCGGTACGATCGGTCTGACCAATAAATTAAGCATGATCTGATTTTTTCTGAGATCATAGGAATGATGACGTCATGCTGACATTATCATCGGTCTGACCGGTTTGGACCGATAATCCGATCCAGTTGGACCAAATCGAAGACTTACCGATTCAATGTCCGATCTGCTTTTTGAAACTTACCTACAAGACATTTAGTTATTTTCTAACTAATTATGTGTATTATAAATTTTAATTTGATGTAGTTAATTTATTGGCTGTTAAGACCACTCTTGATTTCATTAGGATCCAAGCTTGTAAAATTCGTTTCACCTTGTTGGAAATTTATTTTACATTTATATATTTTTGGAATTTGCTACATGGATGATATCTAAACATTCCAACTACATGTATATCTTTTAAGTGTTTTTTAGGATTTTTAAAACGTTGGTTACATTTTCAAAATGGAGAGTTCCGATTAGGGACGACAACGGTCTCATACAGATACGAATATAGGTATAATCATATCCTTGGCCATTTTAAAATACGAATACGAATGCATGTAGATATGAATATTGACGAATGTGAAAAATATGTTACCGCATCCTTAAAAACAAATACGAATGTAAAATGAATACGAATCGGATACGAATAATAATATAAATATTTAATAAATTACTGAAATATACATGTTTAGGATTATTTATACATAAAATAAATATACCAGATATAGTAATTTCACAACAATTATATCAACAATGGCGAATGCAATAATATAATGTTGTTGCATACAGTTATAAACAAATCTACTATTATGCTTATGTACGAAAACGAATATACGAATATGAATGCGAATATTAACGAATGTCAAAATGATATCCATGCATCCATTTTAATATGAATACGAATGTCGAAATATGTATAAAACGAATATAATAGCAGATCATATACGAATATATTCACGTTCGTTTTCATCCCCAGTTTTCATGATTTTAAAGAATATTTATTGTTGTATTATATAGATGTGTTATAAGTTAGTTACATTATGAATTTAATGTCGGAAGATAAAGCAAGAGATTGTCAGATTATTCATTTAATTTGGCTCTATGAGCTCTTGAGTATATGCTCTTGTAAGGGAAGCCGATCCTCTACAGTACTATAAAGTCTGCTGCAATTGATCAAGATCGAGGGTTTAAACGAATTTCCACGGTATAACCTATAGAAACAAGGAATCCGTGCGAACCGCTCGATCAAGATCGAACAGTTCGATCGATTGCAACAGATTTTACAGTAGAGGATCACTCTATCGTGTAAGCCCGTAAATATCTAATTCCATTATACCAAACCATGAGGGGGAAAAATCAATTGAGCGGTACTTAGACGTGAGTTAAATATTGTGAATGTATATATATAGCAATGGCTGTCTTAGATAAATATGTCATTTTATATATAAAATAGTTAAATTTGCTGGCAAACAAGATAGCACGATCGAACATGCTGATTTGCTGGAGTGATGCACTCACATATTCCCCTGAACATTAATCAATTTTGCGAACCCGATGTTGCAGTATAAATAGAGATTGAATCCATTGCCTCGATGGACAAGCAATCGAGTCGGTGAGAATGGCTAAATTTTCATCTATCGCTTTGCTGTTGATGCTCTTCTTGGGCATCACCTCCGCGACGAGAATTCTCATGCAGTTTGGTGGCAGTGGGGGAGGAGGCGGAGGTGGTGGTAGTACGTGGGGAGGATATGGTTCCGGATATGGTTCTGGCTCCGGATACGGTGGAGGTGTTGCTGGAGGAAGTGGTGGTGGTGGTGGAGGAGGAGGAGGCTGAGGGGGTGGTGGTACAGGGGGTGGCATCGGCGGAGGCTTTGGGTATGGGTCAGGTGGCGGGTATGGCTTAGGCTACGGGGAAGGCTTCGGTGGAGGAGGAGGTGGCGGGAGCGGAGGAGGGAAGGGCGGGGGTTTCGGATTTGGCCGCAGAATTGGTGGAGGAGGTGGAGGTGGAGCTGGAGGTGGTGCTGGTGGTGGAGGAGGAGCAAGTGGTGGGGGCACTGGCTCTGGATATGGATCGGGATATGGCGGAGGTGTCGGAGGAGGAACGGGAGGAGGAGGAGGAGGCGGTGGAGGGGGAGGGGGAGGAAATGGTGGAGGCTCAGGTTCCGGTAGTGGATCTGGATTAGGCTCTGGCGGAGGAAGTGGTAGGGGCTTCGGTTCTGGGAGTGGAAATGGATCAGGTTCGGGTGGCGGAAAGGGTGGGGGTGGAGGTGGAGGGAGCGGTGGGGGATCTGGCTATGGTAGCGGATCAGGCTACGGTGGAGGAAAGAGCGGAGGAGGAGCCAGCAGTGGTGGTGGAGCCGGAGGAGGAGGGGGTGGAGGAGGAACGGGTGGAGGCTCTGGTTATGGCAGTGGATGTGGATCAGGATCTGGTGGAGGAAAGAGTGGAGGTGGAGGAAGTGGTGGTGGATATGGTTCTGGGAGTGGAAATGGATCAGGTTCGGGTGGCGGGAAGGGAGGGGGTGCAGGAGGAGGAAGTGGTGGCGGATCTGGCTATGGTAGCGGGTCAGGCTATGGTGGAGGAAAGAGCGGAGGAGGATCAAGCAGTGGTGGTGGAGCCGGAGGAGGAGGCGGTGGAGGAGGAGGTGGAACGGGTGGAGGCTCTGGTTATGGCAGTGGATCTGGATCTGGTGGAGGGGGAGGAAAGAGTGGAGGTGGATGAAGTGGTGGTGGATATGATTTTAGGAGTGGAAATGGATCAGGTTCGGGTGGCGGGAAGGGTGGGGGTGGAGGCGGAGGAAGTGGTGGCGGATCTGGCTATGGCAGCGGATCAGGCTACGGTGGAGGAAAGAGCGGTGGAGGTGCCAGTAGTGGTGGTATAGCCGGAGGAGGAGGCGGTGGTGGAGGAGGAGGAACGGGTGGAGGTTCCGGTTATGGTAGTGGATCTGGATTAGGCTCTGGTGGAGGAGCAGGAAGTGGAGGAGGAAAAAGTGGAGGTGGTGGCGGAGGTAGTGGAGGAGGAGGAGGCAGTGGTAATGGCTCTGGAGCCGGATCTGGAAGTGGATATGGTGATGGCCAAGGAGGTGGCGTAGGTGGTGGAAAGGGTGGGGGTGGGGGTGGTGGTTTCGGTGGAGGAGGAAGTGGTGGGGGGTTGGTCTGGTAGTGGAGGTGGAGCAGGTGCAGGCTCTGCCTCTGGTTCTGGATCTGGATCGGGCTTTGGTGGAGGTTCAGGTGGAGGAAATGGAGGAAGTGGGGGTGGTGCAGGTGGTGGGGGCGGAGGCGGGATGGGTACCGGAGGTTTGTTGGATACGGTAGTGGATTTGGTGTTGGCCATGGATATGGCGTTGGAGGTGGGTTCGGAAGAGGAGGCGTTGGATCTGGAAGTGGATACGGTGGTGGTGTAGGAACTGGAAGCGGTGTTGGATACGGATTTGGTAAGGGCTCAGGCTTTGGTCTTGGTGGTGGTAATGGTGGAGGAGGTGGGTATGGTATTGGCGGTGGTTATGGTGGGGGAAGCGGGTCTGTTTTCGGTTCTGAACATGGCTCAGGTTATGGTGCTAATGGTGGTGGTGGCGGAGGCGGCGGCGGAGGAGGAGGGGGTGGTGGTGGAGAAGGTGCAGGAGGCGGACATGGTTATGGCTCTGGAAGTGGCTCCGGTTATGGACTTGGTGGAAATGGAGGGGGTGGTGGAGGAGGTGGTGGAGGTGGCGGTGGAGGAGGCGGTTCTGGCCATGGGTTTGGCTCGGGTTATGGTTATGGAGCAGGTGGAGGTTTTTGAAGCATTACGTGCCACCCTCAAATAAAGTTTTTTTAAATCAATAACATTTTTTTTCTATTGCGTGAGTTATACAGACGTATATTGATGATGATTGAAAAGGAGAAGTCATCCTCAAGTGAGAATAAAATCATTATATTTGTCACGTTTATAATATCTTGTTGTAAAGATGAGTGTTGTTAAATTTTTTTATTGTAATTGAACTTTATTACTTGCTCTTTCTTGTGTCGTTTTTAAGCAATATATTATTGTTTTTAACAAAAACCTCCATGGATGTATGAATAATATGAATGCAGTCATGGTTTTATACAAATATGTTCAAATCAATAAAAATTATGGAGTACTCCTTGCCTCCTACATATATTACGATATCAAATAAGTTTATTCCATTCAAATTACTGCCAATGGCTTAGTATGCTTTATTTTGCTATGACTCCGAGTTATCACTTCCAACATTAACATAATAGGAAAGGTCGTATCGTCACAAGTAACATCGTTCCTTAAATTAACGAAGACCAATAATAAAGGATGAAGACGCTAACAAGAACGTTATGATGTCGATGTGAAAGATGTTGGGAAGTCTTTAAGATTTTGGGTAAATTACAATTTGGGTCATCATCTATGGGTCCGATCCCAGAATGGGTCCGATCTTTAAATTGTAACGATTCGGGTCTCGGGGTCATAAACGTAAGGAACTTTTTGGGGCTAATGACGAGTATGCCCTTGTTTAAAAGTTGGAACCCAACCCCCATTTCCTTCCCAACAAGGGCATATTCGTCGTGAACCTCAAAATTTCCATTTCCTAAATATTCATGGGACCCGAATCGTTACAAATTAAAGATCGGGACCCATTCTGAGATCGGACCCATAGATGGGGACCCAAATTGTAATTTACCCTAAGATTTTTAGTATGGTGTGATCAAGGTCCTCTTGTGCCATCAAATCATTGTTACTGAAAAATATCATTGATGTAGGACAAGTTGACTCCAGTGACAAGTTGGCAACATTTTTCGAGAGCAGACACATTGTTTTGAGAGAAATATGATGTGATCCACGAAGTTATCAATATATGTCAATTTAGATTGCTGTGACAAGGTAATCACTCTTGACATGAAGCCATGCTCATATTATGCCTCTTGCGTGAAAATCAATGGATGGATGTGAATTCTTTATGTGTATCATCCTTAATTCTATTTGAGCATTAAAAAAAAGACTAGTCATAATTTTTCAACATAATATGGTAAGTTTATTCTAAATCTAAGTTGAGATGAGTGGAAATACAACTGCTCTCAAAGTCTACTTGATGCTCCTTTCCTTTTTGATACATATAACTTGAGCTTGTTGAGACTTGAGATGGATTAAATTTAAGATTCTAATTCTTCTGAGGCACAAAAATAATTAAAATCCATAAAATATTGTATAGCTTAAAGACAATGTTTATCCCCAAACTAAAAATCAGATGTCCTTTGACCTTGTGTGCTTAGATGGTAACTATGAGCTTGATTCGTAATAAATTATCATATATGATAGTTTACAAAATAATTTTAAAATAAATTAATTCACAAGTTTTAAATACCTTATGGCTTTTATATACACTAATTTTACATCATATTTTATATACAACTTTAGAAAAATTATCATATAATTGCAATTTTCCAAACGACTTTTAAAATATAAAAAATGATTACCCACAATTTTGAGATATATTATTAAAAATACATTGTCCCTAGTGATACTCGGTTGTTCATGAGGGGATCCTAGCTTATGGTCTTGGAGGTCCTATGGTGCCCAACAAGTCGCATCTGACAATCGATGTATCAACACCTCTCTCGGTTCTCGGATGAATCAACAATCAACCCAGAATCTAAGATAAATCCAATAAAATGTGCAAGTAAAATTTATTTTTATTTGAACTCTATAAAATATGTGTGTAGTGAATAAGTGTAGAGTGACGAACCACGGAGAACAAATACACAGATAGACAAATAATTATTGTCTATAAAAATAAACAACTATGTTTGTGGTTTTTCAGTTTTTTAATTTTTGTGGATTTTCAAATTAGTTCTATTTTTTAATGTAATTTTTATGATTTTTTAAATTTATATTGTTTATTTTGTTTTTAGTTTCCTGATTTTTTACTTCATTTTTTAAATATATAATATATATAACACTAATATGTATAATATAAGTACTATATATAATGTAAATTAATTATATATATATAAATTCGGTAAATATAAATAAAAATAATCTTTTTAGTTTTTAAAGGTTTTAAAATATTTATAAAGTATTTTTAATAAAAATATTTCTAATAATAATATTTATAAAGTATTTTTAAGATTTTTCTTTTATATTTTTTTTTGATTTTTGGTCTGAAGTTATATTATGTAGTATATATTTTTGGAAATTTTCAAAGAGGTTTTATAACTTTTTTGTATTTTTAAATTTAGATAGGGAATAAATGACTCCTAATTTAATTTTAATAAATGGAAACTACAAGTAATTGCTAAATAAAATGCACAGCACGAATAAGCACAATACTAGGTATTCACTATAAGGTTTCCACATTTTTTCAAGTACATGAGTTATTAATCACAAATAAAACGCAGATAAACACAAGACTTGGTAGGGGTATATATGCAATAAAAATTAAAGTACATTCATTGCAGTGTAAAAATTCCCAAGGTTTTGAACCGAAATACAATTTTTATATATTAAAATGAAATAAAAGAACCTAGAGGGGGTTCGGTGCAATTTTGCCAACTTACGTGAGGTGCCACATGAGCTGATCTGGCATTGGACTTGGTTGTAATTTACAATAACTACGGTGGCCCAGATGCAATTTTTACATAAAATATTGAACATATTTAAATAGTTACAGGGCTGATATAAAATATAAAAGAAGCGGAGGGGATACTTAATAATTTACGCCTTAAAAGGCATGTGATCGAAGGGCGGAGGAGCTTCCACATCGCGAGATGGAAGATGGCTAATGGTGTACCGCTTTGATTTAATTCAAGGACCCAGATCTGCTTGATCCTACGACGGGGGAGTGTCTTGGATGAACACTTGAATAACCAAGCTCCATTGAGTTTCGATCAGCCACCTTCATCCTCGTCGATGATCGTTCCACATTCCTGGGGCTCGTACATGTCTGCAGGTGCCTACAAAGAGTCAAGGGCCCATCGAAGGGGCCCTGGAGGTTCAACCAGTTGGAGCTCTTGTTCTAGATTTGTTATTCACTCCATGTGGCTCGGCTTGGTACAACTCCTTCACAAAAATGTTAAGGACAATGAGAGGATCGTGACTGGCCCTCTCTTGAAGCTAACGTCACAAGGGGTAGCGAGGCAATGGAGGTCCAGCAAAAATAGTGGAGGAGGACCTCGATGGATCAAATCCTTGCGGGATTCGAGATGAAATAAAGGGGAATCGATGGAGCATATGGTAAGTATCAAAGATGATGTGGAATCAAGGTCGAAAATGGTCGGGGCACAGAGAATTTGGTGCTTGATCTTAAGGCTCCAACAAATCTAAAACCTAAAATTTAAACCATTCTAAAGAAATATTAATGAAATTAAAGCTACACCTAATCTACTTGAATGAAATGCAAACTAAATAACATATCTAGCATCTCAAACAAGCTCCGAGGCTTGGAGTAGACGGGGCATCGTCGGAGGTGCTCTGAAAGCACCTGGATTGCCACATGCCTTGCTTTATCCACACCAAGAAGGGTCTGAGTAGTACATGCTATCATAAGGAGCTCAATGGAGGGTTCCTAATGGGGTTACAGTAGATCAAGGGTTATCAATTTCAAAAAGAGGGGCGACTCTTCGATTTTTTATAGGTGGTGGAGGGAAAAAAGGGAAGAAGATTGCGTGAGGTAGGGAGGTGGTTAGAGAGGTCAAAAAAATTCTTTGATCCACTTCACTGTCTAATCACCTTCTCCTTGTCTGCCTATACTTAGGGATATCTTACCCTAAGTATTCGGGGAAATAACCGAATTGTGATTTGTTCATTCCCACCCTTGACCATCCCTGCCTTGTGTACAATTTGCTATACTTAGGACGTACTTTGTCCTCGGTATAGGGGGGATGGTCATCTTCTCGTTCTTTTGATTATTTATTCATTATTCTTTAGACTCTTCAATACTCAATACAAGTTGTGCATTCTCTTTTCTAATATATGACTACAAATGTTAATAGGAATGTTGATATATGAAAACTATGTTACGATATCCTAAAAAATGGATATAGATGTAAATAGATGTAAACAGAATCAGATATGGATTATATTAGAAGAAATATTCTATTCATTAGCATATATATAGGGATTGATGGGGCTGCCCCTACGTTATTTTTTTCAAAATATCATCAAGTATATTCATCTATATATCCCTCCAATATGTCATTTGAATTTTTTCAGAAACAGAGACTCATATGTCCTCCATCAAGAATATGTCAATTACATCAATTTTTAGACCGTATATCATTTTTAGAAGGAGATTAATATGCAAGACGATTTAACAATACGTATTATTCCAATATATATCATGTCCTTAAAAAAAGTAAGAACGTTTTAGAAAGAAAATGTTTAAATCAATGATTTATTGTAGAAAATTGAGATCCAAATACTCATGTTAGTAATATATATACAATAGTCAAGTAAATGGTTGTTGCGAGATCAATAATACACAAATAATGGCAAGTAATTTACATTCATTTTATTATATGATACATAATTCGATAATATATATATACAATGGTCAAGTAAGTGTTATTGTGAAGTTAGTAAAGCCATAATAAATAGTCAATAATTTCCATATATATTATTACTTTGAATAGAATTCATTAATTTAGAGACAATACTCAAATAATATATATATATATATATATATATACAATTCTTAAGAAATTTGTTGTTGTGTGTTCAGTAATGTATATATCTATGTCATATATCATAGGTTCAGTAATATGTATATAATTCTCAAGTAATGACTACTATGAGATCAGTAATAACAAAGTAATAGTTAGTAAGGCATGGACATTGCTCAAGTAAAAATGTAACATATAGTTAGTAACATATTCTCTTTCTATATGATTAATATAGAAATAAAGAAAAAGAAGTTATTAAACATATGCACACAATAAAAAATGAATTAGTGAAATTAATGGATTGCTTTGTTGACGAAAAAGAAAAAATATTACAGAATTAAATGCAATGCGCATTACATACACAATGATATTGCTAACCATTTGTTATGTTATTATTGATCTCGCGATACGCATTTACTTGACCATTGTATACATATTACTAAATTCTGTATAAGGTAATAATTTATATGTAAATTACTTATCATTGTCTAGATATTAGCAATCTCACAACAACCATTTACTTGACAAAGTATATATATTACTATTCTAGTTTTTGGATCTTAATCTTCTACACGAAATCATTTATTTGATGCTTTCTTTACAAAAGCATCTTCCTGTTTTAAGGATACTACATAATTGGAAATATAGTAATTGCTAAATACATGGTAACCTATAATTAGAATTATAGTTATTGCTAATACACGAGTATGGCTTAGAATTGGTGCTCACAAGGACGTTAATCGGCATATGGCCCCCTAGATAAGTTCTATCTATCTATCTCTCTCTCTCTCTCTCTCTCTCTCTCTATATATATATATATATATATATGAATATAGATAAATAGATAGATAGACACACACACACTTAAATACATGCATACATAGATACATACATACATACATACATACATACATACATACATACATATAGAGGAAAGGAATCCAATTCCATAGGATAGATAACTTATCTACTCCACTTTTAATTTTGCCATTTTTTTATTTTTTTATTTTTTGAAAAATACTTCCATGGATTTTCATAACTATATCCCTCTAACATGTCATTCAAATTTCGTCAGAAACAGAAACTCGTGTGCCCTCCATCCAGGATAGGTAATTTTAACGGTATCAGATTTGCTAAAACCTATTCTGGATGGAGGGCATATGAGTCTCTGTTTCTGACAAAAATTGAATGATAAGGGGATATAGTTATGAAAATCTATGTAAGCTTTTTCAAAAAAAATGACAAAATAAAAGTGGAATAGGTAAGTTACTTACTCCATTGAGTAGGATCCCTTTCCTCATATATAAATAAATACACACACACACATACACACATATATGAGGAAAGGAACCCAAATCCATGGAGTAGATAACTTACCTACTATATTTTCATTTTTGCCTTTTTTGAAAAATAATTTCATAAATATTCATAACTATATGTCTTGAATACATCATTCAAATTTTGTCAGAAAAAGAGACTCTTATGCACTCCATACAGAGGTGATTTTAACGGTCTTAGATTTGTTGTAATCGACATGTTCTATATGGGTGGCATAGGAGTCTCTGTTTCTAATAAAATTTGAGTGACATATACGAGGGATATAGTTATGAAAATTTATGGAAGTATTTTTCAAAAAAAATAAAAAAGTGACAAAAAGTGAAAATGGAGTAGGTAAGTTACCCACTCCATGGAGTAGAAACCTTCTATATATACATATAGAGAGAGAGAGAGAGAGGGGAGGGGGGATGGCGTTGTCCCCTAAGGGGAGCTAACTTGTCTCTCCCGCAACATTTTCCTATATTTTAATTTTTTTTTGAAAATGTCTTCCGTGAATATTCATCACTATATATGCCTAGATTATGTCATTCAAATTTCATGCGAAATAGACTTCTACGGCCTCCATCTAGACTGTCATTTTTGAACGATTGCAAAATTGTTGAAATCGACCACATCTGGATGGAGGTCGTAGGAGTGTCTATTTCACACGAAATTTGAATGGTATAATATAGAAATATAACGATGAATATTCATGGAAGAATTTTTCAAAAAAATAAAAACATGGCGAAAATGGGGAAAAGGAGCTAAGTTATCTCCCCCTAGGAAGCAGCCCCATTTTACTCTCTCTCTCTCTCTCACAGATATATATATATATATATATGGATTTGTGTGCATCTGTCCATGTTAAAAGAAGGGATTTTTACCTGGAAGCTGTCTTAAACTTTGCCAATTACCACATCGACCTTTGAAACAACGCATTTCCCCCTTGTCTGGTCCCACAACCCCTGCCATTAATTTGAGATTTCTTGGGTTAACTTGCATGGGTTTAGGATTGGGTTAATCAAACTGCATAATACCCAACGGTAGGATTTTCCTCCTCTCTATCTCTCTCTCCTTTTTTTCTCCTCCCTCTTCCTTTCCCTTTCGACGGTGGAAAGGTGTAGCAGCGAAGATGTTAGGAGCAAGTAGGGACTACTGGAGCACGAGGAGAAGTTGTTGGAACACCTTGGGGTCTTTGCATCCCATGAAGAACTCATGCGCAACACCTCATGAGTGGCACGTAGAGAGTTGTCGAAGTCGGGCCGTCACAGGGGAAGCCTAGGCCGGTGAAGGCGGGGGGGGGGGGGGATGAGGGGTCAACCAAAATCCTCTGAATGATAACGATGGTTCTAGAAGGGCCAGAGTCACATAACATGAGATGGTAACCCGGAGATGCATGATAGAGATACCTCACGTGAAGGCATGTAAATTGAGAGGAGATCCGGGTGTGTGATTCTCGGTGTGAAGGAGGGTTGAGTGTGCAAGTGCCGGTGGCAAAGTTGAGGGATACACACACAGGAGGTGCATGGCAAGAGTGTGCATGCGGCAGTAGGATGTGCACGGTTAGGGCCCACGAGGCGGCGATGGGAGATGCGCAGTGAGGGCGCGTGAGGTGTTGTGGTATATGAGGTCAAAGCAGGCAGCTTGGACACAAGGCGACGTCACGCGAGGTCCGAGCAGGCAGAGGTGGAGGGTATGAGGGGGTATGGGTGGAGGTCGATGGGAGGGGGAGGGGAGGTCAAGGAGGAGGCTAGGGGAGGGGAGGTTGGGTGGAGGCGGATGGGAGGTCAGGCGGAGGCGGATGGGAGGTCAAGGAGGAGGCCTGGGCGAGAGGAGGCGTAGGGGGTGAGGTGTGGTTTGGGAGATTGATGGGAGGAGTGGGGAGGTCAGAGGAAGGGAGGTCAGGGGCAGAATGGGGAAGGGGAGGGGATGTCGTGGAAGAGGCATCAGGGAGAAGGGATGAGATTTTTGTAATTTTAAGAAACTAAATGGGTATTATAGAAAAAAATTCACAGAATCCGGTTAGTTTTAACTGCCAAATAGATGGGAGTTAACCGTTGGGTCTATACGGTAAGAGTTACCAAGTTTACGGAGTTGAGGAGGAAAATACATTGTTTTAAAGATCGAGGAGATAATTGACAAAGTTTATATGTTCTATTGGGTAAAAATCCTCAAAACAAATATGGATGCAAACGTCATATATATATATATATATATAATAAATACAATGATGTATCTGATATGAATATGTCCATAGTCGTTTACTTTCATGGTTCGATGAGTTGTCCAAAGTGTAGTTTCTAATCATTTTTGATAAAGTTCTTTTCACGAAAGTTGTTTGAAATTCCATTTTGAATATACTTGTCCCAGTGATTCTTAGGTTTATTAATATGTATTTCAATATTATAGTATATTATTTTTATTTATCTAATTTGCATATTTTCAAACATTTTGTATAAAACCTATTAACAGAATTAAATCATATTAGTGATATCCAATGGACCATTATACTTTCTATGCACTTTTTATTACTTAATACAAGTTACACTCACATAATCTATTTGAAAAGTAAATATCAATATATATCCTACAAAATCATCGTTATCTTTGATATTTTTCCATGTATTATAATAATTATGTATTTTTTCATGTTAATTAACCTCTTGTACACATTAAGTTTTTTTAAGTATTTACATATATTTATCTAGATTTTAATTTAATTAAGATTAGCGGCGATGATGAGCTGATACCATCACTCGATCGACCATGTCTGCTACTAGAGGAGCAGAGGCAAATGATAAGTGATGAACTCTCCTCATCGCATGTCTTCCATAGTACAAACCAGTGGCGTGAGAAGATCAATCAGTCAAGGAAAGAAGCTCCTTAGTCCCACTAGAGACTCGCATGAATATCCTCAAATGATCTAGCATTGTTAATCGTCGAGTAAAACAAGAAACTAATCCCACGAAGCATAGAGTATCTGAATTCGATCGACGCACGATCGATCACAATGTCAATCATATCCATCATATCCACTTGTTTCATGAAACTCTATGATCATATGTATCGATCGAGCAGATCGAAATCCTTCATCGAGTTCTCCTCTCTCCTTGTATAATAAGAAAAAGGAAATGACTCCTACTTCTTCTTCTTGCTCTTCTCGGGATGGTACGTGTAAATACAAAAATATAAATAAAAATATAAATATTATAGATACCTCATAAATATTTTAGAGAAATTGAGAAGTCCAACTTGGAAAAGGATCAAGGGCTACTGCTACAAAACACAAAGATACCTCATAACATGTATTTCTTCGAGATTCGCGAATGAAACCAAAAATGTAAGGCACAAATGTAAGAAAAATCTGCTAAAGCATGTAAAAAATTCTCCTCAATTTCAATCTTCAGATTTTTCACGCAATAAATGATTAATCCCTTTTAGTAAATAAAAAGTCAAATATGTATTCAATGGAGACAAATAAATGGTACAAATGATTTAACTTTTGTTGTTAAATCTTATGTGGTTACTTGTAAATTGTGGTTCGTTGATATTTCATTATGTTACTCTTTAAATTGTTTAAAAAAATATTGTATTTAATATTATATTGCTAGCAAAGAAGCGTATAAAAATTATCTAAATCTATCCATATATATATGGGAAAAAGGACCCTACACCGGCGGGTGCAGGAAATTCCCTACACTCGGTCTAATTTTTCATTTTTTTTATTTTTTTAAATGAAACTTTGGGGAATTTAGATCACCATGTATCACCATGTTGTCATTCCAAATTCAACTTAATTCGACACTTCTATCATCTCCATCAAGACTACCAAAATTTAGCGGTCTCAGAATTGCTAAAATTGACCCCTTTTAGATGATGTTAGGAATGTTTATTTTACATGAAATTTGAAACACTTATTCCCCTCAACATATTAAGTAAATCCCTCAAACTTTTAATTCAAAAAATGTAAAAAAAGATAGGCCCAAGCAGAAACTTGAGACCTTCCTCACGAAGGCAAAGTTTTACCATTGGGAGGATCCCGTCCTTTATCATGAAGGAGGGGACAGCATCTGGCATCGGTGCATTCCTCGGGAGGAGCATCATAGCGTCCTCACTTACTGCCACAAGCTTGAGGCAGGAGGACATCACTCTGGGAGGAGAACGGCACAGAAAGTGCTCTAATCCGGCCTATGGTGGCCTACTCTCTTCAAGGACTCTGATGAGTTTGTGAAGAAGTGTACTGACTGTCAGAGGATGGGCACTTGTGGACAGCGTGATATGATGCCGATGCAGCACATTCACTTCTGTGAGGTTTTTGATTCATGGGGCATCGATTTCATGGGTCCATTCCTTAGGAGTAAGGGATTTGAGTACATTCTGTTGGCCGTTGATTATGTGAGTCGTTGGGTTGACGCCATCCCCGTCCGAACCGCAGATGCTAGGACTATTTGCAAATTTTTGAGGAAGAATATCATTTCACGGTTTGGGGTACCTCGAGTGTTGATTTCTGACGGGGGTCTCATTTCGTCAATGACAAGGTAAAGGCCCTTGCTAGCGAGTTCAGCATAGACCATCAAGTAGCCAACCGTATTACCCTCAGACCAATGGTCTTGCAGAAGTGTCGAGCAGGGAGATCAAGACTATATTGCAGAAGGTCATCCGCCCTGACCGAAAGGACTGGTCACCTCTTTTGGACTCTGTCTTGTGGGCATATAGGACGTCCTTCAAGACTCCTTAGGGTACATCTCCCTTTCGCCTCATTTCTGGCAAGCCCTGCCATTTACTTGTTGAGCTAAGACATAGGTCACTTTGGGCAGTCACTGACATACTTTGGATCCAATGAGTGTAGGAGATCAGAGGAGGGTAGAGTTAGCAGCCTTGGAGGAGCTTCGTGATACAGCCTTTTCGAGCAGCCTACAGTATAAGGAGAGAGTGAAGGAGTGGCATGATTCTCATATCAGCCACAAGCAGTTTGAGCCTGGACAGAGAGTATGGTTGTTTGATGCTAGGCTTCGTTTATTTCCAGGGAAGCTACAGAACAAATGGAAGGGACACTATCTAGTCCGAAAGGTACATGACAAATGGGAGTATTGACATATCTGAGTTGTCTTCTTATGCTACCTTTCGTGTTAACGGCCAGCGGCTCAAGCCAAATCTAGATCATGAGCTGTGGGTCGCTGACGTTGCCCCGATTCACTTTGCATGAGATGTGGTCTCTTGACTCACATCTATTGCATCTCACGCCTGATTATCACTGTTCTTCCGACTTGTATAGATCCAGTTGTCCATATCACTCTATTCTTTAGTCCCACACCCCTTCTCCATCTTATGATTCTGTTATACTTAGGGCGTACTTTATCCTAAGTATAGGGGGTGTAGGACTCTCTGGTATTACATTGATTCTTTCTACCCCCGTTTTGAAGCCTATACTTAGGGATATTTTACCCTAAGTATAGGGGGGTAGACCCTGTACATCCTTCCACTCGGATTTCCCTTCATGTACAGCTTAATATACTTAGGATTACTTGATCCTAAGTATAGGGGGAAACACTGAGTCTTCTTCATTCTATTCTTTGATTCATCTTTGTACATACCTTCCCTTTTCACTTCCCTATACTAAGCATGAGTTATGTCTTCATCGCTCTTGATCACTCTGAGGACATCGTTCGAGCTAAGTATAGGGGGGTGTCGTATATATTCCATATATACTTTAGCCATAACTCGTACTTTGTGTGAGTGTGTTAATAAATAAAATGGCTAAAAATCCATAAAAATTTAAAAAAATTTCTTGTACATAAATTCTTCTTGCACATACATAGTTATTTATAAAAATTATTTTTGTACAAATGATTGTAAAAATGATTTGTATAAATAGTTTGTAAATAATTTGGTATCAAAATTATATATATATTACAAAATTTTTGTAAAATGTTTGAAAAACAAAAAGTTTGCAAAAACTTTGAGTAATTTTTTGTAAATATTTTGCAAAACTTCGCATTCATGCATACATCCATGTTTTCAAATATTTTTTCAAAAATTTTGCACATTTGCAAAAATTTGTAAAAATTACATATTTGTAAATATTTGTACAGTTTTTCCAAATCATAGTTGACATTTAAACTGGCCTGGAATTAAATTGACAAATGGAGCTTGGTTAAGACCTTAATCCACCTAACTCTAAAAGGAACCTTATAGGGCTTAGGATTAAGACTTTTCATGTCCATTGGGACTTAATTCTTTGAGTCCACTAGGCTATGAGCATATGTCATCTTGATTAGCCTAAGTAGAGCACTTAACAACACACACATGACTCTCAGAGACAATGGCTTTGCTTGCACCAGCACTTTACACCTAGCTCTCCACGGATGAGGTGGGTGAGGAGGCAGTTCCCTTTGGCTTGGGGTAGCATATGAGGGTAGTGCTTTTAGGAGGAACCTCTCTTCTTCTTCTTATAGTGAAGGAAGTGAGTCTCAACTTGATCTGTTGGTGATGAAGTCTAAAGACAGGAGTTGTGGGTTGCAATAAAGCTTAAAAAGAGGGATAGTCTACTGGCTCAAGAGGAAAAACTCCTTATGTATATATGTTGCACCATGTAGATATGTTGTACATATGTACATCAAAAAAATGTGCAAAGAAAGGAAAACTTCAAAAAAAGTGGTGGGTCTAATTGAAAATAAAATACCCATCGGAGTGTATATAGCCAAATAAAGCAAAGCTTATGTTACACGTGACCATCTCATGAAGCTTGCAGCGGAAGACTCAGCTACACTGGTTGGGCTCCCAGGGATACATGGCTACACTGGTCATGGTCCATTCTCTTCTTCCCGTCTTCTTGAGCTGGTTGTACTTGAACTTAGAAGGGAATACCCCGCTCCTCGAGGAAAGAGTTGCTAGACTGAGGTATTAGAGTTACCGGGTTGAGGGAGGTTGTTTCTTGTCATTTTTGAGGTGGGGAGCTACATATCACTTACATAGTACAAGGAAAGATTCATAGTCATTAGAGTTTTTGTATGTAGACTTGTTCTGATCTGGTTTATTGAGGAGTCTTGATCATAGATTGGTGGAACTTAGAGGCTGTTAAGTTTTAAGCTTAAGTCCAAATAAGGTTCCGATAAATTAATAATCCAAAGGTCTGACTGAGCTCCATATTTCAATTTAATAAAGGAAAGTTTAATAATCAACCTTGATTTCCCATCTTTTTCTTTTTCTTTCTCTTTTTCACTTCTTTTTCAAATAAGTGTTTGCTAAGGGACTAGCAAAAGTAAAGTATAAGGGGGTGATGAATCCCCATTCATCACTCTTTATTCCTTTATTTTAGCTAAAAATCTTTGCAAAACACCATGTAAATATTTGTAAATATAATAAATTGTCAAACTGCATGCTTTGTGTAAATAATAATAATTAGCATATTTTTGTGCAAAAATTACGGAATAAAGAAATAAAGAAAAAGAGAGAAATATTTAGAATAAATATTAAATGACCCGAACCCAAGGGAGGGTCAATCATTGGCCTGACTGCAAAATAAAACAAGTAGAGAGAGATAGGGGCATTCATCATCATACATATATTCCCCCTTTATGTATATAATTTATTTCTCATAAAAAAATATATATGTGTTCCTTATAATGTATATATATTTATAAAAGTAAAATAAAAATGAGAAAAATAAAAATAAAAAGAAAATAAATTCTCTCTCTCACCCTTGTATATACCATGTATATATGTACCTATCCTTATTTATTTTACCCTTGTAAATGCACAATAAAATCAAATAAAAATTATTTTATATCCCAAATTTTATGTTGTAAATAAATAAAATATAAAATAGTGATAGTTGTACAAAATTAAACTAATAAAAATAAAAATAAAAAATACCCAGATATTTATACCTATATATAATAATAATATATTATGTATATACATTAATTTATTTTTTTTAAAAAATAAAACCACTAAAAAATAATTTGAAAAATAATAAACATTTTTCATGTTGTACATATTTCGAAATAAAATCATTTACTATTTTTTATTGAATTTACAAATAATTTCGAAATGGCGCATTCTAATTGGTCCACGGGGGATGTTGACCTCCGGTCAACTGCCCCCCCTGGACCACTTCTCGCGAACCTCATTTTGACCCGACTTCGCGTAATTTTCCTGGATTAGCCCGACCACTATTTACTCAAACCTCGGGCTCCGATTGTCGCTCATTGATCTGAGATTCACGCGTGACCTTCTTGTTAGGGCTCCATGCATCGATCCGCACGCTTCACTCCCATCTTATCGGACCTGTACTAGTAAATAACCTCAGCTCCAGCCACCTTCCTCGGCACCTTCGGCCACCGTCTCAGACCCCTGTGATCTCCATTCCCTTGCCTTGAGTGATAGCTAGATCGAGGGGGTGTTGTAGAGAGGAGAGAGGCGCCCTAGCCCCAGGTCCGGTGACCCACATCACCGTGCCCCGCCACCGACGAGCTTGAGCCTCTGGAGGCATCGCTCCCTTGACGCGAGGAGCCCCGGAGGACCAGGACCTCCACCACAGACGATTTTGACCATTAGGTAGCCTCGATACCCAGTAGCTTAGCTTGATTTCAAATCTTTAGGTTTCAGGCTGCCGGCCTTCGTCGGCCGATTCCCGACCATCCGATCACTCTTTCGATCATCTGACCATCCCTGCATCTCCACGAGTCTTCTCACCACGTGCTTCGCCCATCCATACCCCCCGGTTCTCCCAGGAACCGGTTATCCGATCTCCTCCGCGTCGCTCACCGGAGACCCTCACCGTGCCTTACCCACATACCCCCTTTGCCCGCTAACGGGTCGAGGTAGTTTGCCCTCGACCCCTCTTGCTTCCGGTGCAGGTACCATGGCTTAGGAGCCTCATATGGAGGCTCGATTACTCAGGAACAGGACCCCCACGTCCCCTTCGTCGTCGGAGCTCCTCCGACGCTCCCAGCCTCATCGGAGACCCCCACCAGCTGCGGACCACTTCCAGCTATGATTCCCCCATCTCAGCAGCCTTGGAGGACCTCCCTAGCGCGCTCAGTGGCAGGGCGAAGTTCACCGGCGTTTAGTTCTTCTAGGAGCCTCCAGAGCCGTCGATCGAGCCCCCTTGCGCCAGTTTAGATCGCAGCCATCCATCTGAGGGAGGCTCTCCACCGTTCGATCCATCTGCGGATCAGATCCAAGACACTCATCGCCGAAGGGGTGTCAACGCATCTCAGCCGTCCGATCTCTAGAAGACCCCCTGCCAGCCGTCGGATCATAATAAAGGGGTAAATATCACTTAGGCCCCTCTTTCTTTAGCATTTATAGTTTAGTCCTGTAATTATTAGTCGTGGTTGTTTTTATTTTTGAATAATTGCACTATGGACCCTAGAGTTTTTAGTATTTGCATTTTAATCCCCCCAGTTGTGGTGCACGTGCTTCGACACATGATATTTTAGGCTTTTTGCATGTTTTGGGCTGGGTTTTATTGACTGTTATGGATTGACGTTTTATTTTGGATATTTGAATATATACCCCTGTACGTCAATGATTTGGAACATGTGTTAAAATTTATGCGCATTTTACATTAAGCCCCCTAGGCTTTGTGCATGTGTTACTTTTAATCCCCCAGAACTTATTTTCTTTGCGATTAGGTCCCTGTGTGTCGTGCCTTGTCTCTTGGTTGAATAAAATATCAGATCAACTCCAAAATGTAAAATTTGGACACGTGGCCTCTGCCACAGTGTAAAAATTTCACTAATTTTTTGGACATTTTTGTTGCTATTTTCTTTTTTAAAAATTCAAAAACCTTCATTTTGCTACTGTTTAAATTATAAAATCAACTAATTAAAAAAACCCAAAAATTCTAAAAAAATTAGCTACTGTTTGTTTTAGTGTTTAATGCTTCAGTCCAATTTTTGCCTAATTTGGATTTATAAAACACCTAAAAATTGAAAACCCTAAAAACCTTATAAAAATCAGTAAAAATTCTAAAAAAATAAAAAATGCATTTCTTCTCCTTTAGCTTAGTTTTTATTTGTAGTTTGATATAAAATTGTCTCCAGATTTTTAGAGGTTATTTATCTATTTTTAAATAACCTTTCAAATATGGCTGCACATTGATTTCAGTTTTCTTCCTTATTTCATTTTTACAAAATTAACAAAAAAATATAAAAATCTGAGAAAATTATCAAAAACACTTAAAAAATTATAAAACCCCAAAATAATTTTATTTTAATTTTCTGACTTGTCTTTGTGTGTTGAATAATTCATTGAGTGTGCTCTACTTAGCCTTGTCCTTATTTTCTTTATAATTAAAAATACAAAAAAAATAAAAATATACAAAATGCACCAAAAATATTTTAGTCATTTTTTCAAACTACTTCGTAGGATCTTCGAGCGAATCCGTGCTCCTTGTGTTCGACCATGGTCGCTATACCAGGTTAAATAAAATAGCGAAACTGCTATTTAGCTTCATTGATGGATTACTCTCTTTTGGTGGTCTTCTAATTTCTTGTCGATTGAGCCTTGCTATTCGGGTCGCAACGATCTTGATTATTTCTACCTTAGCCCTATAGTGAGAATCTCCTTGCAAGATCCTAATAGAATAATTATTTGCAAAGCTCAAGTACTGTTATACTTTATGGATAGAGATCTATAGATCAAAAACATGAAAAATTAGGAGTCTTGTATTGCGGAAAAGGATGATTATAATATGGAGACCAACTAAAGGCATTAAATAACTTTTACGAGAAGTATTCCAATAATCCAATTGAATTTAAGTTATCTTAGTATATTATGTATGTATATATGTATGTATTGAGGTATTGTATGAAGCTCAATTTGAGTCGAGTAATTCTCATAATTGTTGATAGATGGGTATTCGTGATTGTATCGCGATCTTTTAGACGTACAAGAAGGGTTTAAAAAATAGGTCGGGAACCGTCTCCGATCTGATCTGTTCAACCGATTTTGTGTAATTAATTTCAAAAAAAAGAAAATAAAATTCAGCACAATAAAAAAATTGAGCTATAGTGACGGTTTTTTCAAATTCCGTCACTAAATTAACCATTGTTAAATATATAACGACGATATTATTCGTTGCAAAAAGATTTTTCGTACTCGAAATTAGCGACGAATATCATATATGTCGTTATATCATTAGCAACGGTCTACATAATGATGCTTATCCGTTTCTATTTTTCAAATAATCATCACTAAATTTTGAACTAAAAAATTAGCGACGATTAGTTGATATTTTGAAAAATAGCAACAGATAAGTATCGCTATATGGACCGTTGCTAATGATGTAATGACAGATATGATATTCGTTGCAAATTTGAGTATAAAACTCATTTCGCAATGAATAATATCATCACTATATATTTAACAACAGCTAATTTAGTGTCGGAATTTGAAAAAACAGTCACTATAGCTCAATTTTGTTGTAGTACGGGTCCCATCGATGGTCAGACCGGGTTGATTCGGATTGACCCAATTTTGATGGTTTGGTAAATTTTCAAAAAATAAAGGTTTAAATAATGAAATAATGGGGTTTTTATCCATGTGTCCTTCTTAACATATGCAATATAAGTTATGCCCCTCTCTCTTTTGGAATATACGTTGTGTCAATACTTTTTTAGAGTAATTTTCTAGAAGCAAATATAAATAAATGATTGTAATATTTTATTTATATATAATTCTAGAAAATGTGAAACTTTTGTAGTTTTACTCGAAATAGGAAATCATGTCATTCTATTGAAAGATTTGACATTTTTAACGATTATTTCAGTGATATATAAATACATACTTACATGTACGTATCTGGTTTTATCAGTTCAAAAAATCGGAACGACCGGTCTGACCAATAAATTAAGCATGATCTGATTTTTTCTGAGACGACAGGAATGATGACGTCATGCTGACATTATCATCGGTCCGACCGGTTTGGACCGACAATCCGATCCGGTTGGACCAAATCGAAGACTTACCGATTCAATGTCCGATCCGCTTTTTGAAACTACCTACAAGACATTTAGTTATTTTCTAACTAATTATGTGTATTATAAATTTTAACTCGATGTAGTTAATTTATTGGCTGTTAAGACCACTCTTGATTTCATTAGGATCCAAGCTTGTAAAATTCGTTTCACCTTGTTGGAAATTTATTTTACATGTATATATTTTTGGAATTTGCTACATGGATGATATCTAAACTTTCCAACTACATGTATTTCTTTTAAGTGTTTTTTAGGATTTTTTAAAACGTTGGTTACATTTTCAAAATGGAGAGTTCCGATTAGGGACGACAACGGTCTCATACAGATACGAATATAGGTATAATCATATCCTTGGCCAATTTAAACTACGAATACGAATGCATGTAGATATGAATATTGACGAATGTGAAAAATATGTTACCGCATCCTTAAAAACAAATACGAATGTAAAATGAATACGAATCGGATACGAATAATAATATAAATATTTAATAAATTACTGAAATATACATGTTTAGGATTATTTATACATAAAATAAATATACCAGATATAGTAATTTCACAACAATTATATCAACAATGGCGAATGCAATCATATAATGGTGTTGCATACAGTTATAGACAAATCTACTATTATGCTTATGTATGAAAACGAATATACGAATATGAATGCGAATATTAACGAATGTCAAAATGATATCCATACTCGCATCCATTTTAATATGAATATGAATGTCAAAATATGTATAAAACGAATACAATAGCATATCATATACGAATATATTCACGTTCGTTTTCATCCCCAGTTTTCATGATTTTAAAGAATATTTATTGTTGTATTATATAGATGTGTTATAAATTAGTTACATTATGAATTTAATGTCGGAAGATAAAGCAAGAGATTGCCAGATTATTCATTTAATTTGGCTCTATGAGCTCTTGAGTATATGCTCTTGTAAGGGAAGCCGATCCTCTGCAGTACTATAAAGTCTGCTGCAATTGATCAAGATCGAGGGTTTAAACGAATTTCCACGGTATAACCTATAGAAACAAGGAATCCGTGCGAACCGCTCGATCAAGATCGAACAGATCGAGCGATTGCAACAGATTTTACAGTAGAGGATCACTCTATCGTGTAAGCCCGTAAATATCTAATTCCATTATACCAAACCATGAGGGGGGAAAAATCAATTGGGCGGTACTTAGACGTGAGTTAAATATTGTGAATGTATATATATAGCAATGGTTGTCTTAGATAAATATGTCATTTTATATATAAAATAGTTAAATTTGCTGGCAAACAAGATAGAACGATCGAACATGCTGATTTGCTGGAGTGATGCACTCACATATTCCCCTGAACATTAATCAATTTTGCGAACCCGATGTTGCAGTATAAATAGAGATTGAATCCATTGCCTCGATGGATAAGCAATCGAGTCGGTGAGAATGGCTAAATTTTCATCTATCGCTTTGCTGTTGATGCTCTTCTTGGGCATCACCTTCGCGACGAGAATTCTCATGCAGTTTGGTGGCGGTGGCGGTGGGGGAGGAGGCGGAGGTGGTGGTAGTACGTGGGGAGGATATGGTTCCGGATATGGTTCTGGCTCCGGATACGGTGGAGGTGTTGCTGGAGGAAGTGGTGGTGGTGGAGGAGGAGGAGGCGGAGGGGGTGGTGGTACAGGGGGCGGCATCGGCGGAGGCTTTGGGTATGGGTCAGGTGGCGGGTATGGCTTAGGCTACGGGGAAGGCTTCGGTGGAGGAGGAGGTGGCGGGAGCGGAGGAGGGAAGGGCGGGGGTTTCGGATTTGGCCGCGGATTTGGTGGAGGAGGTGGAGGTGGAGCTGGAGGTGGTGCTGGTGGTGGAGGAGGAGCAAGTGGTGGGGGCACTGGCTCTGGATATGGATCGGGATATGGCGGAGGTGTAGGAGGAGGAACGGGAGGAGGAGGAGGAGGCGGTGGAGGGGGAGGGGGAGGAAATGGTGTTGGACATGTGAGCCCACGGCGAGCCATTATGCAATAAATGTTATTGCAAATATCATTCCCTGATCTGAAATGAAGAATAAATAATTTGCATAATAGGTCCCTCTGTACAATTAGGGTTATGTACCATGGCTATCTTAATGATCATACAGTTGTTGATTCAATTATTGAATCATAGAGGCTGGTGCTTGGATGAATATCTAAAGAGTTAGATTGAGGACTCATCAAGCACCGTCAAATGATTGTTAAGATGTGATCTCCAGCCTGAGTAGGAGATGGCAATCCTTTCTCACATAGGCTTATATCTGACCGACCTCTTGATGCAGGTCCTCTGCATAGGAATAGAGATTCGGAGGTGTCAGATTAGTTAGGTCAAAGAGTTGACTTAACGAGATCGAGATAACCTAAGTCCTATGTTGAATGCTGTCACAACATAGGCACGCATCCTCTGACCGGAGACAGATGTATTGCTATATGTCTGAGTATGTACATTTGGCAGACCAATAGGTTGATGACCTAACAAGGGTCTATACACCGGCGCGCTGGTGTACATATAAGGGCATATGAGTAATACGATCTCTCAAAGGGATCATACAGGTTCACTACTGAACCTGAAGACATGAGCTCACTCATGAGATATTGGGAGGAATCAAATTCCGTGCACGGTCGTCTGGCTTTGGAAGCTTGACTGAATTTGTAGGTTTGATATATACTTTTGGAAAGTATATGATCAAGACCTAGGTATGATATATGCTTTTGGAAAGTATATGATCGATACCAAATCCCAATGATCAAATGAGAAACTTAGTGATCAAACCCTGAAGAAGACAGTGTAAAATTGATCTTGATCTTCGGGTTGACCTTGGGTCTTCCAGTATGCAGGATGTACAGGTATTGGGAATACCTGAAGGGTGATGTGATCATAAACGATTGTATATCCATGACGCTTCCATTCCGAGGGAGTGATGAAACAGGTCTGGATTTTAGTGAATCCTTTCAGTAGAGAAGCGATCTGATCTTAGTCCAAGTGTTGGACATTGGTCTGAATGAGATTCAGATTCAATGAGAAGATTGGATTTGCGGTCTTGATTTAATCAAGCATCTGTGGGAGGTTCGTAAGATCTGGATTTGAGATAAGATCTCAATATCCAAGTCACTATACGTGGAATAATACAATCGCCCTGTCCTTATCTCCAAGTATCTGCGGAGAAAGTACATTATTCTTGAAAGGGTTCAAGAATAATTCTTTTAATGAAATATCCAAGCAAGGACTTGATGATTAAATGAGATTTAATTATCAAGCTTAAATATGAATATGATTCATATTGTGAAAATGATTATCTAAGATAATTAAATGGGATTTAATTATCAAGGATTAGAGAATGTGGATAATACTATCCATGATATATGTGTATTATAAATATGATTTATAATAGAGGAAAATGGGGCTGCCCCCTAGGGGGAGCTAACTTAGCTCCCCCCGCCCTATTTTTTTTCAAATTTTTTATTTTTTTTGAAAATTTTTTCCGTGAATATTCATCACTATATCCCTATATTATGTCATAAAAATTTTGTGTGAAACAGAGACTCCTACGGCCTCCATCCAGACAATCATTTTTTTAACGGTAACAGGATTTTTTAAATCGACCCCGTTTGGATGGAGGTCGTAGGAGTCTCTGTTTCACATGAAATTTGAATGACATATTATATGGATTTAATAATGAATTTACACGGTTTTGGATTTCAAAAAAAATAAAAAAAAATATGTGAAAAAGGGGCGGGGGGAGCTAAGTTAGCTCCCCCTAGGGGGCATACACATTTTACCCTTTATAATATATATATTGAAGAGAGAGAATCTATGTAAATAGCATTTGTTAATTAATAGTGTGGATTGGATTCACATTAATTAATTAATTGGAAATGTAATTTACAAATTAGTTTGGGTTGTGAATGGGATTCACATATCTTCGATGGCATGATTGAAATATTCACAAATTAATTTGGAATTAATTTGGTGGATATTATTGCAATAATAGTTATTGCAATTTATTAAGAAATAATAAGATAAAATAAAAGGAGACAAAATAACCCCCTATAATTTAGGGTGGTTTGTTGACTCCCTTTTTGTTGTCACATTATCTCTTAATTAGTTAAATTAAATTATGTTGATAATGTTGCAACATATTTTAATTTAAATTAATGTTGTTGGTTTTAACCAACAACAATCATAGCCACTGATTTAGCATGGACCAAGCATAGCCCTTGGATCCATGTGTCCCATGGATTGAGATCCATTGGATCCTAAACTAGTACAAAAGGAGGGCTAGGGTAGCCTTTCCAAGTGACAACAACATTCTTGAGTTGAAGAACTCTACTCTCTCTCTCTCTCATTCTCGTGGGGTCTCCCTAATATTCAAGTGGCCGTCCACTTTGTGTATTAGGAAGGAGATCATTTTTTCTACGCCTCGACGCTTGGATCTTCGTCAAAGGATTGCGGGAAGGACGCGACTCATCATCGTGCCCGCAAGCGCATTCTCCGTGGGTCGGACTTAAGATAGGAGGATCTCTACTTTGGGATCTCGCGATCACAACCACGCTTCAAGAGGTATTCCTTATACTTTGTGGTTTGATGAAACGATCCGAGAAGTGTTCTCGTGATCATGTGGTTTCATCTTTAAAGTTAAAAATTTTAATTTCCGCTGCATCTAGCATCTAGTACGACTAGTTGCTCCGATTGCATACGATGCGATCGACACGCTTCCGTGATGCGCTTGAAGGATTCTCAATATCCTTCAAGTGGTATCAGAGCCAGGTTGAATATGGTTTTGGATATGATCCATAGACCTTAGACGATTTGGTTCTTGAAAGGGTTGCGAAATTTTTACTGCATTTCAATTTTCGCACCTCTGTCTAATTGAATTTTTCGGCACTGTTTAAAATGTTTAAACACGAAATTTTCAATTGGATTTTGTTTCCCATTAAACAAGGAAACCATAGGACTTGAGTTTACTAAATTTGGACTTTATTTGCTCAAGATATGGCTTTTTGAATATGACTATATTCACTGTTGCTGCGGGAACTGCGGATTTGAACGTAATTAATGAGATGATTACGGTTTTAATCCGCCTTGAAATGCGTGAATTATCACTTGGGTTCCTTAATAAATCAAATAGGCAATCTTTGGAAACTGAGTTTGCATTTTTTGGATTTAAATTGATCAAGATAAGTTAATTTTAGTGATTGGGGGTCACTGCTGGAAATTAACAATTTTGATCTTGAACCTTGTGATATGTCATTCAATTATCATGATGAAAATTAATTGTTAATTTTATGGAATAATTAGTGATAAATATTTGTGAAATATTTAAAGAGATAATTATTTCATTGAATGACACTTGCCTAAACCACAATGATGAGATATTAGATCTTGATCATTGGTTCATCAACAAACATTGCTTTCATGAAAACTATAGTTTATCCTACAATAGTTGTAGGACAACTTTTACATGAAAAACCCTTTTGCTTGAATAGGATTGGGGATTTGTCTAGCAAATCTCCTTATAATCAAAAAATGTTTTGATTTATATTATATGGTATAATTTCGGTTGAAAAACCGATGAACATCTCAAAGTACATGATGGTCTATCTGGTATTATCCTTTCCTGAGGCGGATGTGGTGCCTAGTCGGAGAGCATTGGGGTAGCGGGTTGCAACGTATGTGGTCCGTCCCACTCTCGTCGGTACTGGCCATGACAGCGGGTAGGGACTGTATAATACCGGAGACAGACAATGTGTATTTTTCTAATTATTAAAATTCGAATAATACGTATTTTGAGATAATACCTACTATTCAAGTAAAAGACATGTTTGTTGATTGATGATTGGATTGATGATTAATTTAATGTGATTAAATTAATTATATCCAATAAACACTCTATTATGAATAGATGTGTATTTCCCTTGGAAGAATTAATTATGTGAATATGATTCACGATAATTAATTACAATTTGAATATGAGGTGGAGGATCACATAAGTGACATCCATGGTCTCCCGTCAAGGCGAAGGGTTCCGTCGCCAGGGATTGTATGTAGGAGACGCCTGTCCGAAGTGACAGATCCTATATGCAAGCGCATCTGGATCGGGCTCTTTGCTTCTCGAAAGAGTAAGGCCGTATGCGTAGTGACCCCAATATCGAGTCCTCATATTATTGGGGCGATATTGGATTGCGCATAGCGAGTTCTAATCCTGTTGACGGTTGGTTCAATTAGCAACGGGTCAACATCATCTTAGGGGTGGTGGGCCCGGGTGTTAAAGACCGAATTGGGAGATGCAAGTTGGACTTGCAAGGCGGAATGTGTTCCCGCTTCTTTTTATCCGAGTTGTAGGTTCTCATATTATTGGGATGCGACAAAGATAGGAAAGGAGATCCCAGATCTTGCTAGAGATATAATGGTAAGAATATCTCTTACATTGAAAGTAATTAAGGGAATGAACTTTCAGTGTTGACAAGGCAAGACAACTTTGATATAAAAATTCTTAAATCAAAGTAAAACATGTATATAATATATATATATATATATACCCTTATGCAAATTTCTTATTTCAGATAATCCTTCATTAAACCCACTCAATGTTATACTCAATGATAACCAGTAAAAATATCTTGGATTGGACTCATGATCCAGATATTGTACTTGCAATTGGACACATAATGTATGTGGTTGCAATGTGCAAGTTTCCTCAAGATAACGAGGAATGACAATTAAATAAGATAATAAGACATCACCTTAGGGTTTGTATGTCTCTATAGTCTTGATCTTTCATCGAGTGTACTTTGGAAGTGACATGTCGATGATGATCGTAATTGTCGAATAATCCTTATAAAATAAAAGAAGATATTTTGGCATACAAATGTGCTCTAGACATTTAATCATGAATGACATGGTTCTCTGCATTATGCAGAATGGTGGCTCGAAAGAGATGATGTATTCAAAATGTTTGAATACCTACCTGAACCTAAGTCTCTAAGAGTTAAGATGTATGTAGATATGATGAGTGTCATCATTCTGCTATCTATACTCTAGTCATTCATGAAGCTTCATAATATTTATATTGTATGAATTAAATGAAGCATGTATAAATGTTGAAGTTCTCTTATATTGAAATCTTTTGAGTTCAACATAAGAGATTCTTTGTCTTGAACAATGGTTGTTTATAGATGAAGAGAGCGCAGTGGAAGCATGGGTCGGACCCGAGTAAGAAGGAAAGTCAAAGAGTTGACCTACTTCTGTGACTTCCATATGACATCCAAAGAGTTGGATGAATGCCAATACTGCAACAAGTTGATGTGTTGATAGTATGACTATCAAATCTGTCTAAAATCCTTAGTGAAGGACTCAGATAGAGCATCAGAATAATCTACATATAATCATTGACTCTGACTTTCTTATTTCATAAGATAGAGTCTAACAATTGTATCCCAATCTTCTAATGACATTTGCAATTGGTTGCATATATATATATATATATTAGAAGATTAGAAATTTGATCTTAAGGTTTAGTAGTCATCTACATGGATATTACTGTAATTGTTGCAGCAATCTCTGTTGGATAGATAAACTTCATATTCTCAGTGGGAGAGCCCTTTTGTTTTAGAGAATGTCTCTATGACCTAGATATTAGAATACCCTCATTGTTTATTTCTAAATGTTGGACATAAACATGAATATCTGAGATAGAACTATCATAAAGAGTTATGATGGATATATTTCAGATAGTAATCTAACATCTAGTGGACTCCATAAAATTAGAATATTAATGAATGATTCATTAAGATTTCTAATACTGAAAGTCAAACCTTATAAGATCAATAGGAGGATGAAGATCATTTGACAATGATCTGGCATCTAGCCTTGGACGTTTGTCTATTGATTTGATCAATAGACTAGTAAGATATGAAACTTTAGAATGTCTAAAATTTCAAATCTTACATACTTATGAATATTGTATTCGAAGTAAAATGTCCAATACACCCTTCTCTGGGAATGGTGTTAGATGTTGAGGTATTCAAGATCTCATACATATTGATGTATGTAGATCATCTATATCATAGTAAACATTATGGATATGTGATATCTATTGATGATTACGTATGATATGAGATTTCTTCTCTTCACCTGAGAAACCTTTGAAATGTTCAAAGATTTCACAATTTTGGTTTAGAATCAAAATTTGAAGAAAGATGAAATGAATTTGATCTAACCTAGGTAGCTTGTACCTATTAGATAAAATTCAAAGAATACCTTATGGAGATATGAATATCATTTCTATCTCACTCCTCCAGATAAACCTGAACTCAATAGAGTTGTAGGGAGATACAATTGGATCATGTGTGACATGATTTGATCAATGATTAATTTTAGCATAATTATCCCTTAGTTTCCAGGTATATATGTAGTAGAGACTACAATATATATCCTTAATAAGGTTCCATGGATGTAAGCTGGAATCTAGCACTTGAGAGTGCTACTTCATTAGGAAAATAAAGTATGGTATTGGATACCTACTTTATGACCTTGAGATTCTTAAAAGATCTCATCTCTGAGAATGTGATTCTTGGAGGATTGAGACTCTGGAGAATCAAGATGAAAATGAAGTAAAGGAACTCATTTAATCTTGAGAAGATAATGAGGCTCCTGAAATCGGAAACTAAAAGGACAATTAAAGATGAAACATTAATACCTCTTCAAATGAGTTTGAGGATGTATTCCATGTGTCAGTTAAGTCTGACAATGATTGAACTTCATGTGATGAAGCTCCTAAGGATCATGACATGGAAAGATGGATATTAGCAATAAAGTCTAAAGTAGACCTCATATACAAGTGTTGTATATGGACCCTCGAGGATCCACCTATAAGGGTTAGACCCATTAAGGTATAAATGGATCTTCAAGAGAAAGGGAACCTGATGAGAAGGTAGAGACCTTCAAAGCTCGGTTCGTAGCCATAAGCTACACATCGGAAGAGAAGACATTGCTTGCAATGAGACTTGCTCTTCGGTAACCATGCTTAAATCATCAGAATATTGCTAATCCTAGCTGCACAACTTGACTGTTGCATCTTCAAGATGTAAGTCAAGATTGCATTCCTCTAAGAATACCTCTCTGAGGATATTCACATGAAGTAGCCCCAGGCTTCATATTTGGGGAAAGTAAGGTGTGAAAGCTAAAGAACTCCATCTATGGACTCAAATAAGCTTCTTGTAGTTGGAACATCAGATTTGATGAAATCATAAGTGTTATGATTTTAGATATAATCTTGATGTACCATGTGAAGCTTAGTGGGAGTGCCATTGTGTTCATCATGCTAAATGTAGATAATATCCTAATCATTTGGAATGATATAAGGATGATCATAAGTGTTTTATGATCTGGCTATTCCATACCTTGAGATATGATCTCAAAGATGCCTTTTGGATCTTAGTTCTGAAGTTGTTCAGAATCAAAGATAAGAGGGAATTGGGACTGTCACATTTGTAGTACACCTTGGACATATTCCATTCTTGGAAATTCCAAGAAAGGCTTCCTTCCCTTGAGATTTGGTACTTACCTCTCTAAAGGGATAGCACCTCAAAGAGTTGAGGAAGTGAATGCTAGAACTACTTGCACATGTGCATCAATTACGAGAAGCTAAATGTATACTAAATGTGTATAAAAGCCAGATATCTGCCATGCAGTGGGAGTAGTAAACTGTTACTAATCCTATTATGGAGATAAAACACTTGATTGCAGAAATAACAATATCTTCAAAGATGACAAGGCTTTAGAGATGGTGATCTCTATGTCTTATTTTCAAGAAGTTAAGACTTTATAGATAGAGATCTAAAAGGTCTTAACTGTGGATACCTTGAGAGATAGTGATCTCCCGGAATAAGGATATTCTGATAAGGATTATAGAAATACTGGTTATAATAGTTATTGAGCAATAGTGTCAAGGACAATATAACTGCTTTGACTAGATTGAGTATTGGTTGCATAAGATGCAACATTCGCATTGGATGCGAGCACTGTTACCTATGGATATGCAAGTGCCGTAAAAGGACTTGGCATAGTCTTTTGGGAACAGAGTGATTAATCAGCTTACCTAGCTATTTCTAAATAGCCTATGATTGTCACATGAGTGTGGGTTTAAATGATTAGCCCATTAATGGCTCTTTGGGCTAGTGGGAGATTGTTGGACATGTGAGCCCACGGCGAGCCATTATGCAATAAATGTTATTGCAAATATCATTCCATGATCTGAAATGAAGAATAAATAATTTGCATAATAGGTCCCTCTGTACAATTAGGGTTATGTACCATGGCTATCTTAATGATCATACAGTTGTTGATTCAATTATTGAATCATAGAGGCTGGTGCTTGGATGAATATCTAAAGAGTTAGATTGAGGACTCATCAAGCACCGTCAAATGATTGTTAAGATGTGATCTCCAGCCTGAGTAGGAGATGGCAATCCTTTCTCACATAGGCTTATATCTGACCGACCTCTTGATGCAGGTCCTCTGCATAGGAATAGAGATTCGGAGGTGTCAGATTAGTTAGGTCAAAGAGTTGACTTAACGAGATCGAGATAACCTAAGTCCTATGTTGAATGCTGTCACAACATAGGCACGCATCCTCTGACCGGAGACAGATGTATTGCTATATGTCTGAGTATGTACATTTGGCAGACCAATAGGTTGATGACCTAACCAAGGTCTATACACCGGCGCGCTGGTGTACATATAAGGGCATATGAGTAATACGATCTCTCAAAGGGATCATACAGGTTCACTACTGAACCGGAAGACATGATCTCACTCATGAGATATTGGGAGGAATCAAATTCCGTGCACGGTCGTCTGGCTTTGGAAGCTTGACTGAATTTGTAGGTTTGATATATACTTTTGGAAAGTATATGATCAAGACCTAGGTATGATATATGCTTTTGGAAAGTATATGATCGATACCAAATCCCAATGATCAAATGAGAAACTTAGTGATCAAACCCTGAAGAAGACAGTGTAAAATTGATCTTGATCTTCGGGTTGACCTTGGGTCTTCCAGTATGCAGGATGTACAGGTATTGGGAATACCTGAAGGGTGATGTGATCATAAACGATTGTATATCCATGACGCTTCCATTCCGAGGGAGTGATGAAACAGGTCTGGATTTTAGTGAATCCTTTCAGTAGAGAAGCGATCTGATCTTAGTCCAAGTGTTGGACATTGGTCTGAATGAGATTCAGATTCAATGAGAAGATTGGATTTGCGGTCTTGATTTAATCAAGCATCTGTGGGAGGTTCGTAAGATCTGGATTTGAGATAAGATCTCAATATCCAAGTCACTATACGTGGAATAATACAATCGCCCTGTCCTTATCTCCAAGTATCTGCGGAGAAAGTACATTATTCTTGAAAGGGTTCAAGAATAATTCTTTTAATGAAATATCCAAGCAAGGACTTGATGATTAAATGAGATTTAATTATCAAGCTTAAATATGAATATGATTCATATTGTGAAAATGATTATCTAAGATAATTAAATGGGATTTAATTATCAAGGATTAGAGAATGTGGATAATACTATCCATGATATATGTGTATTATAAATATGATTTATAATATATATATTGAAGAGAGAGAATCTATGTAAATAGCATTTGTTAATTAATAGTGTGGATTGGATTCACATTAATTAATTAATTGGAAATGTAATTTACAAATTAGTTTGGGTTGTGAATGTGATTCACATATCTTCGATGGCATGATTGAAATATTCACAAATTAATTTGGTGGATATTATTGCAATAATAGTTATTGCAATTTATTAAGAAATAATAAGATAAAATAAAAGGAGACAAAATAACCCCCTATAATTTAGGGTGGTTTGTTGACTCCCTTTTTGTTGTCACATTATCTCTTAATTAGTTAAATTAAATTATGTTGATAATGTTGCAACATATTTTAATTTAAATTAATGTTGTTGGTTTTAACCAACAACAATCATAGCCACTGATTTAGCATGGACCAAGCATAGCCCTTGGATCCATGTGTCCCATGGATTGAGATCCATTGGATCCTAAACTAGTACAAAAGGAGGGCTAGGGTAGCCTTTCCAAGTGACAACAACATTCTTGAGTTGAAGAACTCTACTCTCTCTCTCTCTCATTCTCGTGGGGTCTCCCTAATATTCAAGTGGCCGTCCACTTTGTGTATTAGGAAGGAGATCATTTTTTCTACGCCTCGACGCTTGGATCTTCGTCAAAGGATTGCGGGAAGGACGCGACTCATCATCGTGCCCGCAAGCGCATTCTCCGTGGGTCGGACTTAAGATAGGAGGATCTCTACTTTGGGATCTCGCGATCACAACCACGCTTCAAGAGGTATTCCTTATACTTTGTGGTTTGATGAAACGATCCGAGAAGTGTTCTCGTGATCATGTGGTTTCATCTTTAAAGTTAAAAATTTTAATTTCCGCTGCATCTAGCATCTAGTACGACTAGTTGCTCCGATTGCATACGATGCGATCGACACGCTTCCGTGATGCGCTTGAAGGATACTCAATATCCTTCAAATGGTGGAGGCTCAGGTTCCGGTAGTGGATCTGGATTAGGCTCTGGCGGAGGAAGTGGTAGGGGCTTCGGTTCTGGGAGTGGAAATGGATCAGGTTCGGGTGGCGGAAAGGGTGGGGGTGGAGGTGGAGGAAGTGGTGGGGGATCTGGCTATGGTAGAGGATCAGGCTACGGTGGAGGAAAGAGCGGAGGAGGAGCCAGCAGTGGTGGTGGAGCCGGAGGAGGAGGGGGTGGAGGAGGAACGGGTGGAGGCTCTGGTTATGGCAGTGGATCTGGATCAGGATCTAGTGGAGGAAAGAGTGGAGGTGGAGGAAGTGGTGGTGGATATGATTCTGGGAGTGGAAATGGATCAGGTTCGGGTGGCGGGAAGGGAGGGGGTGGAGGAGGAGGAAGTGGTGGCGGATCTGGCTATGGTAGCGGGTCAGGCTATGGTGGAGGAAAGAGCGGAGGAGGATCAAGCAGTGGTGGTGGAGCCGGAGGAGGAGGCGGTGGAGGAGAAGGTGGAACAGGTGGAGGCTCTGGTTATGGCAGTGGATCTGGAACTGGTGGAGGGGGAGGAAAGAGTGGAGGTGGGGGAAGTGGTGGTGGATATGGTTTTGGGAGTGGAAATGGATCAGGTTCGGGTGGGGGTGGAGGCGGAGGAAGTGGTGGCGGATCTGGCTATGGCAGCGGATCAGGCTACGGTGGAGGAAAGAGCGGTGGAGGTGCCAGCAGTGGTGGTGGAGCCGGAGGAGGAGGCGGTGGTGGAGGAGGAGGAGGAACGGGTGGAGGTTCCGGTTATGGTAGTGGATCTGGATTAGGCTCTGGTGGAGGAGCAGGAAGTGGAGGAGGAAAAAGTGGAGGTGGTGGCGGAGGTAGTGGAGGAGGAGGAGGAGGCAGTGGTAATGGCTCTGGAGCCGGATCTGGAAGTGGATATGGTTATGGCCAAGGAGGTGGCATAGGTGGTGGAAAGGGTAGGGGTGGGGGAGGAGGTTCTGGTGGAGGAGGAAGTGGTCGGGGGGTTGGCTCTGGTAGTGGAGGTGGAGCAGGTGCAGGCTCTGCCTCTGGTTCTGGATCTGGATCGGGATTTGGTGGAGGTTCAGGTGGAGGAAATGGAGGAAGTGGGGGTGGTGCAGGTGGTGGGGGCGGAGGCGGGAAGGGTGCCGGAGGTGGTGTTGGATACGGTAGTGGATTTGGTGCTGGCCATGGATATGGCGTTGGAGGTGGGTTCGGAAGAGGAGGCGTTGGATCTGGAAGTGGATACGGTGGTGGTGTAGGAACTGGAAGCGGTGTTGGGTACGGATTTGGTAAGGGCTCAGGCTTTGGTCTTGGTGGTGGTAATGGTGGAGGAGGTGGGTATGGTATTGGCGGTGGTTATGGTGGGGGAAGCGGGTCTGGTTTCGGTTCTGGACATGGCTCAGGTTATGGTGCTAATGGTGGTGGTGGCGGAGGTGGCGGAGGAGGAGGAGGGGGCGGTGGTGGAGAAGGTGCAGGAGGCGGACATGGTTATGGCTCTGGAAGTGGCTCCGGTTATGGACTTGGTGGAAATGGAGGGGGTGGTGGAGGAGGTGGTGGAGGCGGCGGTGGAGGAGGCAGTTCTGGCCATGGGTTTGGCTCAGGTTATGGTTATGGAGCAGGTGGAGGTTTTTGAAGCATTACGTGCCACCCTCAAATAAAGTTTTTTTAAATCAATAACGATTTTTTTCTATTGCGTGAGTTATACATACGTATATTGATGATGATTGAAAAGGAGAAGTCATCCTCAAGTGAGAATAAAATCATTATATTTGTCACGTTTATAATATCTTGTTGTAAAGATGAGTGTTGTTAAATTTTTTTATTGTAATTGAACTTTATTACTTGCTCTTTCTTGTGTCCTTTTTAAGAAATATATTATTGTTTTTTAACAAAAACCTCCATGGATGTATGAATAATATGAATGCAATCATGGTTTTATACAAATATGTTCAAATCAATAAAAATTATGGAGTACTCCTTGCCTCCTGCATATATTACGATATCAAATAAGTTTATTCCATTCGAATTACTGCCAATGGCTTAGTATGCTTTATTATGCTATGACTCCGAGTTATCACTTCCAACATTAACATAATAGGAAAGGTCGTATCGTCACAAGTAACATCGTTCCATAAATTAACGAAGACCAATAATAAAGGATGAAGACGCTAACAAGAACGTTATGATGTCGATGTGAAAGATGTTGGGAAGTCTTTAAGATTTTGGGTAAATTACAATTTGGGTCATCATCTATGGGTCCGATCTCAGAATGGGTCCGATCTTTAAATTGTAACGATTCGGGTCCCGGGGTCATTAATGTAAGGAACTTTTTGGGGCTAAAGACGAGTATGCCCTTGTTTAAAAGTTGGAACCCAACCCCCATTTCCTTCCCAACAAGGGCATATTCGTCGTGAACCTCAAAAATTCCATTTCCTAAATGGTCATGGGACCCGAATCGTTACAAATTAAAGATCGGGACCCATTCTGAGATCGGACCTATAGATGGGGACCCAAATTGTAATTTACCCTAAGATTTTTAGTATGGTGTGGTCAAGGTCCTCTTGTGCCATCAAATCATTGTTACCGAAAAATATCATTGATGTAGGACAAGTTGACTCCGGTGACAAGTTGGCAACATTTTTCGAGAGCAGACACATTGTTTTGAGAGAAATATGATGTGATCCACGAAGTTATCAATATATGTCAGTTTAGATTGCTGTGACAAGGTAATCACTCTTGACATGAAGCCATGCTCATATTTTGCCTCTTGCGTGAAAATCAATGGATAGATGTGAATTCTTTATGTGTATCATTCTTAATTCTATTTGAGCATTAAAAAAAAGACTAGTCATAATTTTTCAACATAATATGGTAAGTTTATTCTAAATCTAAGTTGAGATGAGTCGAAATACAACTGCTCTCAAAGTCTACTTGATGCTCCTTTCCTTTTTGATACATATAACTTGTGCTTGTTGAGACTTGAGATGGATTAAATTTAAGATTCTAATTTTTCTGCGGTACAAAAATAATTAAAATCCATAAAATATTGTATAACTTAAAGACAATGTTTATCCCCAAACTAAAAATCAGATGTCCTTTGACCTTGTGTGCTTAGATGGTAACTTAGATGGTAATAATTTTAAAATAAATTAATTCACAAGTTTTAAATACCTTATGGCTTTTATATACACTAATTTTGCATCATATTTTATATACAACTTTAGAAAAATTATCATATAATTGCAATTTTCCAAACGACTTTTAAAATATAAAAAATGATTACCCACAATTTTGAGATATATTATTAAAAATACATTGTCCCTAGTGATACTCGGTTGTTAATGAGGGGATCCTAGCTTATGGTCTTGGAAGTTCTATGGTGCCCAACAAGTCGGATCTGACAATCGATGTATCAACACCTCTCTCGGTTCTCGGATGTCAACAACTAAATGAATCAACAATCAACCCAGAATCTAAGAAAAATCCAATAAAATATGCAAGTAAAATTTATTTTTATTTGAACTCTATAAAATATGTGTGTAGTGAATAAGTGTAGAGTGACGAACCACATAGAACAAATACACAGATAGACAAATAATTATTGTCTATAAAAATAAACAACTATGTTTGTGGTTTTTCAGTTTTTTAATTTTTGTGGATTTTTAAATTAGTTTTATTTTTTATTTAATTTTTATGATTTTTTAAATTTATACTGTTTATTTTGTTTTTAATTTCCTGATTTTTACTTCCTTTTATAAATATATAATATATATATAACACTAATATGTATAATATAAGTACTATATATAATGTAAATTAAATATATATATATTCGGTAAATATAAATAAAAATAATCTTTTTATTTTTTAAAGGTTTTAAAATATTTATAAAGTATTTTTAATAATAATATTTTTAATAATAATATTTATAAAGTATTTTTAAGATTTTTCTTTTATCTTTTTTGTGATTTTTGGTCTGAAGTTATATTATGTAGTATCTATTTTTGGAAATTTTCAAAGAGGTTTTATAACTTTTTTGTATTTTTAAATTTAGATAGGGAATAAATGACTCCTAATTTAATTTTAATAAATGGAAACTACAAGTAATTGCTAAATAAAATGCACGGCACGAATAAGCACAATACTAGGTATTCACTATAAGGTTTCCACATTTTTTCAAGTACAGGAGTTATTAATCACATATAAAACGCAGATAAACACAAGACTTGGTGGGGGTATATATGCAATAAAAATTAAAGTACATTCATTGCAGTGTAAAAATTCCCAAAGTTTTGAATCGAAATTCAATTTTTATATATTAAAATGAAATAAAAGAACCTGGAGGGGGTTCTGTGCAATTTTGCCAACTTACATGAGGGGCCACATGAGCTGATCTGGCACTGGACTTGGTTGTAATTTATAATAACTATGGTGGCCCAGATGCAATTTTTACATAAAATATTGAACATCTTTAAATACTTTCAGGACTGATATAAAATATAAAAGAAGAGGATGGGATACTTAATAATTTACGCCTTAAAAGGCATGTGATCAAAGGGCGGAGGAGCTTCCACATCGCGAGATGGAAGACGACTAATGGTGTACTGCTTTGATTTAATTCAAGGACCCAGATCTGCTTGATCCTACGACGGGGGAGTGTCTTGGATGAACAATTGAATAACCAAGCTCCATTGAGTTTCGATCAGCCACCTTCATCCTCGTCGATGATCGTTCCACATTCCTGGGGCTCGTACATGTCTGCAGGTTCCTACAAAGAGTCAAGGGCCCATCGAAGGGTCCCTGGAGGTTCAACCAGTTGGAGCTCTTGTTCTAGATTTGTTATTCACTCCATGTGGCTCGGCTTGGTACAACTCCTGCACAAAAATGTTAAGGACAATGAGAGGATCGTGACTGTCCCTCTCTTGAAGCTAACGTCACAAGGGGTAGCGAGGCAATGGAGGTCCAGCAAAAATAGTGGAGGAGGACCTCGATGGATCAAATCCTTGCGGGATTCGAGATGAAATAAAGAAGAATCGATGGAGCATATGGTAAGGATCAAAGATGATGTGGAATCAAGGTCGAAAATGGTCGGGGCACAGAGAATTTGGTGCTTGATCTTAAGGCTCCAACAAATCTAAAACCTAAAATTTAAACCATTCTAAAGACATATTAATGAAATTAAAACTACACCTAATCAACTTGAATGAAATGCAAACTAAATAACATATCTAGCATCTCAAACAAGCTCTGAGGCTTGGAGTAGACGAGGCATCGTCGGAGGTGCTCTGAAAGCACCTGGATTGCCACATGCCTTGCTTTATCCACACCAAGAAGGGTCTGAGTAGTACATGGTGTCATAAGGAGCTCAACGGAGGGTTCCTAATGGGGTTACAGTAGATCAAGGGTTATCAATTTCAAAAAGAGAGGGGAAGCTTTGATTTTTTACAGGTGGTGGAGGGAAAAAAGGGAAGAAGATTGCGTGAGGTAGGGAGGTGGTTAGAGAGGTCAAAAAAATTCTTTGATCCACTCCACTGTCTAATCACCTTCTCCTTGTCTGCCTATACTTAGGGATATCTTACCCTAAGTATTCGGGGAAACAACCGAATTGTGATTTGTTCATTCCCACCCTTGACCATCCCAGCCTTGTGTACAATCTGTTATACTTAGGACGTACTTTGTCCTCGGTATGGGGGGGATGGTCATCTTCTCGTTCTTTTGATTATATATTCATTATTCTTTAGACTCCTCAATACTCAATACAAGTTGTGCATTCTCTTTTCTAATATATGACTACAAATGTTAATAGGAATGTTGATATATGAAAACTATGTTGCGATATCCTAAAAAATGGATATAGATGTAAATAGATGTAAACAGAATCAGATATGGATTATATTAGAAGAAATATTCTATTCATTAGCATATATATAGGGATTGATGGGCTGCCCCTACGTTATTTCTTTTCAAAATATCATCAAGTATATTCATCTATATATCCCTCCAATATGTCATTTGAATTTTTTCAGAAACAGAGACTCATATGTCCTCCATCAATAATGTGTCAATTACATCAATTTTTCGACCGTATGTCATTTTTAGAAGGAGATTAATATGCAAGACGATTTAACAATACGTATTATTCCAATATATATCATGTCCTTAAAAAAAGTAAGAACGTTTTAGAAAGAAAATGTTTAAATCAATAATTTATTGTAGAAAATTGAGATCCAAATACTCATGTTAGTAATATATATACAATAGTCAAGTAAATGGTTGTTGCAAGATCAATAATACACAAACAATGGCAAGTAATTTACATTCATTTTATTATATGATACATAATTCGATAATATATATATACAATGGTCAAGTAAGTGTTATTGTGAAGTTAGTAAAGCCATAATAAATAGTCAATAATTTCCATATATATTATTACTTTGAATAGAATTCATTAATTTAGAGACAATACTCAAATAATATATATATATATATACAATTCTTAAGTAATTTGTTGTTGTGTGTTCAGTAATGTATATATCTATGTCATATATCATAGGTTCATTAATATTTATATAATTCTCAAGTAATGACTACTATGAGATCAGTAATAACAAAGTAATAGTTAGTAAGACATGGACATTGCTCAAGTAAAAATGTAACATATAATTAGCAACATATTCTCTTTCTTTATGATTAATATAGAAATAAAGAAAAAGAAGTTATTAACACATGCACACAATAAAAAATGAATTAGTGAAATTAATGGATTGCTTTGTTGACGAAAAAGAAAAAATATTACAGAATTAAATGCAATGCGCATTACATACACAATGATATTGCTAACCATTTGTTATGTTATTATTGATCTTGCAATACACATTTACTTGACCATTGTATACATATTACTAAATTCTGTATAAGATAATAATTTAGATGTAAATTACTTATCATTGTCAAGATATTAGCAATCTCACAACAATCATTTACTTGACAAAGTATATATATACTACTATTCTAGTTTTTGGATCTTAATCTTCTACACGAAATCATTTATTTGATGCTTTCTTTACAAAAGCATCTTCCTTTTTTAAGGATACTACATAATTGTATATAGTAATTGCTAAATACATGGTAACCTATAACTAGAATTATAGTTATTGCTAATACACGAGTATGGCTTAGAATTGGTGCTCACAAGGACGTTAATCGGCATATGGCTCCCTAGATAAGTTATATATATATATATATATATATATATATATATATATATATATATATAGGGAATTTATCCAGAGAGCACAGGTCCCATTTGTGTTCGGATGAGCACCCAATCCTAGCCGTCCATCGCAAAAAATAGGAACCGATTAATCCCAAAAAATAGGAACCGATTTTGTATGGAAATAAAACAAAATCGGAAATTAGAACATTGCTAAAAATAGCATTGCATTTGTGGAAAGAGGAAGGCGCGTGCATTTGATTGGTAAAATCTATCGTCTCATTCCAACGCATGGCATTTGTTTCGTTCCAACGCAAGATGGGAAGTATGTGATTCGATTTCATAATTTAATCGCTTATTTCTATCATAATTTCGTTGTTTTAATGATTTTTTTGATTTTTAGCAATGTTTGTTTTGGGATCAATACGACGAGATGATGAATACATTAATTTTTTTTATGAATACTGCATATTTTTTATCGTAAGCTATGTTTTATTCGAGAAGTATGATTGGAATATGAGAAAGTTTTATTCATAATATCGATTTTTATTCATTTTGATACACGATTTGTATTCCTAATTGATTTTTTATCGAAGTTATTTTGATTTCATATAATAAAAAGTTACAGTAAATTTGTAACTTTATTGTTGGCTTTGAGTAACTTTATTACATGTATCAGTAAGTTTTATATATATGTTAGTAAGAAATTCCATATAACTTGTACTAGTAACTATCATATAATGACCAGTAACAATTAATATACACTTTGGTAACATTGTAAACCATTACTAGTATTTTATTAACTTACATATATAACAAGTAATATTTACACTATCCATCAGTAACTTTTTAGCATGTAGAAGTAACTTTATAATAATAACAAGTAACTCTAGTAACATTGTAACTTCATTACTGACTGTCAGTAACTATATTAAAACAATCAGTAAGTTTATAAATACAACACATTACAAGTTACTTGTCATATAACAAACGTTACTAACAATTCATTAAAAGTTACTTGTCATTGAATGATTCTTACTGAAACGAGTATATTGCTGAGTTGCCATTCTTTTTACAATTCTTACTATTCTCGGATATAAAATAGTACTGAAGCAAGTATTCTCAGATATTTTATGTTACTAATGATAACGCAATTGTTACTTTTAATGTTTTACTTTGAATATATACTGAGTTACTGATATATCTTCTTAATTTACTTATAAGATATTTTATGTTACTACTACTAACAAAATTGTTACTTTTAATGTGTTACTTTGAAGATATACTGACTATAATGCTGAGTTACTAACAATTCATTACAAGTTACTTATCATATAACAAACGTTACTAACATTTCATTACAAGTTACTTGTCATGGAATGATTCTTACTGAAGCGAGTATATTGCTGAGTTACTAACAATCATTACAAGTTACTTATCATATAATAAATGTTACTAACAATTCATTACAAGTTACTTGTCATTCAATGATTCTTACTGAAGTGAGTATATTGCTGAATTACTTTTCTTTATACAATTCTTACTATTCACGGATATAAATTAACTTATTGTTTCTTGCAGAACAATGCACAATTTGGTGTCTTGAAGAAGCTGTTGTTATGCCGAGGAGCGAGAGCAAAACAACATCATCTAAATGAACTAGAAGACAGTTGACATTTGGATGTTCACCATATAACTATAATTAAGTAATTTATGTGTGACTTTCGGTAACACTTGACGTATTACAAGTAATTAAATATGCTACATAAGTAAAGAAGGTGTGATTCGATAGTAATTCAAAACAAAGAATAAAAAAAGTAAGATATATAGAAGCATCAGTAACATATAATAAATTGTAGGTAAAAGAAGGTAATGGAATAAGTAAGTTGGAATAAGTATAAAAAATCATGTAACCAGTAACTTAAGTAATTAAAAATGTTATATAAGTAAATAAGAAGTGCTTCAGTAAGACTCAAAGTATTAAGTAACTATAACATTAGTAACAATCAAAATGACTTCAGTAAAATGGGCATTTGTAATCAGTACTTATTGTATGGACATTAGTAATTCACATACTTAATTACTGATCCCACAACAATAGTTACTTGAGAACTGAATATGTATTACTTGAGTAACATGAATAAATTACTGATCTCTGTACAATGTAATGTTACAGATGTAAAATAGCTATAAATTCAGTAACAATCATAATGTGTTCAGTAATATGTATATTTGTAATAGGTAATTATTGTATGGACATTAGTAATTGACGTAATCAATAATTATAATTAGTAATTTATCTTTTCTAATCCAAAACGTGGAATGATCATTCCATAAATAGAATATATGCCGACAATAATTTAAATGCGTATTTTTTAGCTTACTAAAACCGACCACCTATTTTTAAGGAAATGATTTAATTCGAATTCTTATTATGTTAATAATGCATGCACATTGTTATTGCCAAAACCGTCCCCTTACAAATAGAACCGACACATACACATGGCGAGCCCACGTTTGGTGCTCACCACGACCCAAATCGGCACAATGCCCTCTGGATATGCCCTATATATATATATATATATATATATATATATATGAATATAGATAGATAGATAGACACACACACATAAATACATGCATACATAGAGAGATTCATACATACATACATATAGAGGAAAGGGATCCAATTCCATAGGATAGATAACTTATCTACTCCACTTTTATTTTTGCCATTTTTTTATTTTTTTATTTTTTGAAAAATACTTCCATGAATTTTCATAACTATATCCCTCTAACATGTCATTCAAATTTCATCAGAAACAGAAACTCTTGTGCCCTCCATCCAGGACAGGTAATTTTAATGGTATCAGATTTGTTGAAACCTATTCTGGATGGAGGGCATATGAGTCTCTGTTTCTGACAAAAATTGAATGACATATTAGAGGGATATAGTTACGAAAATCTATGTAAGCTTTTTCAAAAAAAAGTGACAAAATAAAAGTAGAATAGGTAAGTTACTTACTCCATTGAGTAGGATCCCTTTCCTCATATATAAATAAATACACACACACATACACACATATATGAGGAAAGGAATCCAAATCCATGGAGTAGATAACTTACCTACTCTATTTTCATTTTTGCCTTTTTTGAAAAATAATTTCATAAATATTCATAACTATATCTCTTGAATACGTCATTCAAATTTTGTCAGAAATAGAGACTCTTATGCACTCCATACAGAGGTGATTTTAACGGTCTTAGATTTGTTGTAATCGACATGTTCTAGATGGGTGGCATAGGAGTCTCTGTTTCTAATAAAATTTGAGTGACATATACGACGGATATAGTTATGAAAATTTATGGAAGTATTTTTCAAAAAAATAAAAAAGTGACAAAAAATGAAAATGGAGTAGGTAAGTTACCCCCTCCATGGAGTAGAAACCTTATATATATTATATATATATATATATAGAGAGAGAGAGAGAGAGAGAGAGAGAGCGGGGGATGGCGTTGTCCCCTAAGGGGAGCTAACTTGTCTCTCCCGCAACATTTTCCTATATTTTAATTTTTTTGAAAATGTCTTCCGTGAATATTCATCACTATATATGCCTAGATTATGTCATTCAAAATTCATGCGAAATAGACTTCTACGGCCTCCATCTACACTGTCATTTTTGAACGATTGCAAAATTGTTGAAATCGACCACATCTGGATGGAGGTCGTAGGAGTGTCTATTTCACACGAAATTTGAATGGTATAATATAGAAATATAATGATGAATATTCATGGAAGAATTTTTTCAAAAAAATTAAAAACATGGGGAAAATGGGGCAAAGGAGCTAAGTTATCTCCCCCTAGGAAGCAGCCCCATTTTACTCTCTCTCTCTCTCTCTCACACACACACACACATATATATGGATTTGTGTGCATCTGTGCATATTAAAAGAAGGGATTTTTACCTGGAACTTGTCTTAAACTTTGCCAATTACCACATCGACCTTTGAAACAACGTATTTCCCCCTTGTCTGGTCCCACAACCCCTGATATTAATTTGAGATTTCTTGGGTTAACTTGCATGGGTTTAGGATTGGGTTAATCAAACTGCATAATACCCAATGGTAGGATTTTCCTCCTCTCTCTCTCTCCTTTTTTTCTCCACCCTCTTCCTTTCCCTTTCGACAGTGGAAAGGTGTAGCAGCGAAGATGTTAGGAGCAAGTAGGGACTACTGGAGCACGAGGAGAAGTAGTTGGAACACCTCGGGGTCTTTGCATCCCACGAAGAACTCATGCGCAACACCTCATGAGTGGCATGTAGAGAGTTGTCGAAGTCGGGCCGTCACAGGGGAAGCCTAGGCCGGCGAAGGCGGAGGGGATGAGGGGTCAACCAAAATCCTCTGAATGATAACGATGGTTCCAGAAGGGTCAGAGTCACACAACCTGAGATGGTAACCCGGAGATGCATGATAGAGATGAAGGATATTGAGAATCCTCAAGCGCATCACGGAAGCGAGTCGATTGCATCGTATGCAATCGGGGCAACTAGTCGCACTAGTCGCTCTTGAAGCGTGGTTGTGATCATGAGATCCCAAAGTAGAGATCCTCCTGTCTTAAGTCCGATCCACGATGAACGCACTTGCGGGCGCGATGATGAGTCACGTTCCTTCCCGCAATCCTCGATGAAGATCCAAGCGATGGCTCCCCCGATTTCGTCAAACGAAATCCGTCGTCTTCCTTTAGAGTAAACAACTCCAAAGAAGATGGATATCCACGAGTCGTCGAAGAAGAAGCCGAGAGTCTCTCCTTTCTCAACACAAGATGGACGACCATCTTTTGGAGGAGAGAAATAGAGAGGGCGAGATATGAGAGAGAGAGAGAGAGTTGTAACCTTGCACAACTCTTAATGATGTACCTTGGAAGGCTACCCTAGCCCTCCTTTTATATTAGTTTAGGATCCATTGGATCTCAATCCATGGACTCGTAGATCCAATGGCTAGGCTTGATCTATGTAAGATCAATGGCTATGATTGTTGTTGGTTAAAACCAACAACATTTATTTATAATTAAATTAAATATATGTTGCAACATTATCAACACAATTTTAATTTAACATAAATAAGTTAGTTGAGAGATTAATCATCATAATAAATGGAGATAATATTGCCTCCTAAAATAGTGGCTTTATTTCTCCTTTTTATTATATTACATTATCTCTCAATTATCACAAAAATATCCACCAAATTAATTCCAAATTAATTTGTGAATATTTCAATTATGCCATTGAAAATTATGTGAATCAAATTCACAACCCAAACTAAATTGTAAATTACATTTCTAATTAATTAATTAATGTAAATCCAATCCACACTATTAATTAACAAATGCTATTTATATAGATTCTCTCTCTTCAATATATGTATTATAAATCATATTTATAATACACATATATCATGGATAATATTATCCACATCCTTGATAATTAAATCCCATTTAATTATCTTAGATAATAACTCTCACAATATGAATCTCATTCATATTATGCTTGATAATTAAATCTCATTTAATAATCAAGTCTTTCTTGCTTGGATATGCATTTCATCAAATGAATTATTCTTGAACCCTTTCAAGAATAATGTGCCTTCTCCGCAGATACTTGGAGATAAGGACAGGGCGATTGTATTGTTCCATGTATAGTGACTTGGATATTGAGATCTTATCTCAATCCCAGATCTTACGAACCTCCCACAGATGCTTGATTAAATCAAGACCGCAAATCTAATCTTCTCATTGTATCTGAATCTCATTCAGACCAATGTCCAACACTTGGACCAAGATCAGATTGCTTCTCTACTGAGAGGAGTCACTAAAATCCAGACCTGTTTCATCACTCCCTCGGAATGGAAGCGTCATGGATATACAATCGTTTATGATCACATCACCCTCAGGTATTCCCAATACATGTACATCCTGCATACTGGAAGACTGATGAATACCCATTCATCACTCTTTATTTTTATATTTTAGCTACAAAAACCTTTGCAAATGCATGTATATTCATGTAAATACAAATAATTATCAAAAGCATGCACTGTATAAAGTTTAATAATTAGCTTGTTTTTGTGCAAAAATAAAAGAATAAAGAGTAAAAAGAAAAAGAGGGAAGTATTTAGAATAAATATTGAGGAACCTAACACAAGGGAGGGCTCAGGATGGGCCTGACCGCATAAAAACCAAAGTAGAGGGAGATAGGGGCTCATATGTGTAAATATTTATGTAAATAAAATAAAAGTATTTTCCTCACAAAAATAGACTCAAATTGGTTTGTAGATAATTGTATATATTTGTAAATATAAAAATCAAAATAAAAAGAGAAAGCTAAAAACAAAACAAAAACCCTCACCTTGTGCATATTCATCATGTACATAGCCACTCCTATATTTATTTTACCCTATAAATACATAAAATTAATTTCTAAAAATTTTGTAAATATTCCATCTTTTATGTTGTAAATGAATTAAATAAAAACAATTAAAACAAAAACAAAGTAAAAAGAACAAAATTAAAAACACAAAAATATATTGTAAATATACCATGTATATACATGTACATATATATTTATTTCACCCCCGTATATATATCATAAAAATAAAATAAAAATACATTTTTATTCCTAATATTATACTATAAATAAATAAAATACAAAATGGGAATAAAAATGCACAAAAATAACAAATTAAAAATACATATTGTACATATACCTATGTATAGCTATATATTGTAAATACCTTATTTTTATTTTGAAAAATTAATTAAAAATCATTAAAAAATAGAAAAAATTAAAACAAAAATATTTCATGTTTTGACTTTTTAATAATTCTACCATTTACTATTTTTAAATGATTTTTCAAATCATTTCCACGTGGCAGCTTCTCATTGGTCCACAGAGATGTTGACCTCCGGTCAACTCCCTCCGCGGACCTTCTTCCCCATCGGATCTCGCGCCTGATGAATACCCATTCATCACTCTTTATTCTTATATTTTAGCTACAAAAACCTTTGCAAATACATGTAGATATGTGTAAATACAAATAATTACCAAAAGCATGCATTGTGTAAAAACTTATAATTAGCATGTTTTTGTGCAAAAATAAAAGAATAAAGATCAAAAAGAAAAAGAGGGAAATATTTAGAATAAATATTGAGCAACCTAACCCAAGGGAGGGCTCAGCATGGGCCTGACTGCATCAAAAGCCAAGTAGAGGGAGATAGGTGCTCATGTGTAAATACCTACGTAAATAAATAAATTATATTTTCCTCACCCAAAAATATGTTGTAAAAATTTGTACATATTTATACACTATTAAAAACAAAATAAAAATCTAAAAGTCAAAAATCCAAAAATAACCCTTCACCATGTACATAGACCTTGTCTTCTTATTTAGTTAACCTTGTGAATAAACTTATTTATTTTCAAAACTTTTTGTAAATATCCTATGTTATATATTGTAAATAAATAACAAAAAAAGAAACAAAACAAAAAGCAAATAAAAATTACAAAATTAAAATTACAAAAATATATTGTACATATGCCATGTATATAGTTGTACATAACTATTTATTTTACTTATGCATATAATTAATAAAAATAAAATAAAAATAGCCTTTTATTCCTCATTTTATTCTATAAATAAATAAAATATAAAATAGGAATAAAAATTGTATAAAAATAACTAATTAAAAATCAAAATTAAAAACCCTATATTGTACATATACCTATATATGGCTATATATTGTATATACCTTATTTTTATTTCCAAAAATTAATTAAAATTCACAAAAAAATAGAAAAAAATTAAAACAAACATTTTTTATGTTTTGAGTTTTAAGTAAATCGGCCATTTATTATTTTTAATTCAATTTCCAAATACGTTCTGACGTGGTTGATTCCCATTGGTCCACGGGGATTGTTGACCGCCCGGTCAACTCCCCCCTGTGGACCACTTCACACGGGTCGTGACGCCCGACCCGATTTCCCCGATTTATTGCGTCACGACCCGGTATCCAAATCCGTAAACCTCGCGCTCCGATCATCCCCCGTGCATCCGGGAATCTCGCCCGACACCTTGCCTAGGGATCCGTGCTCAATCGAGCCGGACCCGAGCCCTTCTTCCCGGACCTGCACCCATATATAGCCTGAGCTCCGCCGCATTCATTTCTTATCTTTGGCTCTCCACTCTCACTCCCGTGACCTCCATCGCATCCAGTGAGGTGACAGCTCCCGTTTGCCGGTGTTGCAGCGAGGAGGAGGTGGCCGGACCACTGATCCGGCAGCTTTGCGCCGCCGTGCTCCGCCGCGTGCAGGAGCTCGAGCCTCAGGCAGTGACACCCTTCGAGGCGACGACCAGGAGCTAGCTAAGCTCCAGCACAGTCTTCCGCATCACCCAGGTAGCCTTTTAGCGCGCCCATTTCGCTTAATTTTTGGTTTCCCCCAATTAGTATCTCCGACGTATTCCGTTGATTCCGGCTACATCGTGCATCATTTCGATCATCGGGACACACCATCACCTTCGCCATCCTTCGACGCACCTTCTACGCCCATTCGTTCAACCCAGCTCGCCCCGGAGCTGGGGTTCGAGCTCCACCATCTTCCGCTCGTCGGAGCTCGCTCGCCCCGACCCACAGTCCACCTTCACGCCGCTTCATCGGGTCGAGGCACTTTGCCCTCGACCCGCGAATCTTCTGGTGCATTTTGCAGGTCAAAAGGAGGCCATCTGAGGCCCCCTCCCATCCAGGCCAGGAGCTTGTCGCCGCCGACCTCGCCGGAGCCCCTCCAGGGCTCGGCTGGGTCATCTGAAGCCACCACCAGCTGCGGGACTTCACCGCCGATCTTCTCCGATACTTGGAGGCAGCTGAGGAGGACCCTAGCACGCGCACGAGGCCGGCGAAGCTCGCCGGCTGAGTGTTCTTCCACTGTCCTCCACCACCGTCCGATCGCCCCCCGCTCCAGATTCTATCGTGGCCGTCCGATCATCGAGGAGCCACAACCGCCCGATCATCCAGCGGGGCGATCTGGGCCGTGAGAGCAGAGAGAGGGAACCACCAGCGCTCGAGGCCGTTCGATCATCCACGTGGCCTCCTCTGCGCCGTCGATCGGCTCAGGTGCGGAAGAGAAGAGAGGCGCCACTCACCAGGACCGTCCGATCATCTACGTGGCGCTCATCTAGCCGTCGGCGTAATAAGGGGTAATTTACCTTAGACCCCCTCGTAGTTTAAGTTTTCAGTCCTAGTCCTGTAAATATTTTAGTCATGTTATTTACGTAGGGTAAATTGCACATTGGACCTCGTGCTCTTTGATATTTGCATTTATACCCCTGTTTGTGTGAGCCACGTGCTTCGTCACGTGTACTTTTGGTTTATTTGCAGTATTAGTCCTGTAGTTCTGGTTGGTTATGAATGAATGAATACTTTATGGTATTTGCACTTATGCCCTGTGAGCATTCTATTTGAACATGTGCGTGTTTTAGTGGGTTAATTGCATAACCGTCCCTGGACTTTTTGGTACGAGTTACCAAAAGGTCCTAGGACTTGGTTTTTTTACCAGAAGGTCCCTGAGTGCCCCAGGCACGCGCCACGCGCGTGACTTGCTGGGAAAATTGCACCGAGACCCCCAGAGCTTTGGGTATTTGCACTTTGGTCCCTGTGCACAGTGCCCCCTTTTGAATTTTGAATAAAATATCAAATCACCTCCAAATCCAACAAAAATTTGACACATGGCTCCTGCCATGGTGTAGGATTTTTTGTAGATTTTTGAGGACATTTTTGATCTTGTTTGCTGTTTTTAAAAATTCAAAAACATCTATTTTTGGCACTGTTTTACTTGAAAAATCACAAAAAAATATAAAAACACCCCCAAAAATTCTATAAAAATTAGTTACCGTTCTTTGTGTGTTGTTTGATTTTCTAGCCAATTTTGGCTATTTTTCATTGAGTAAAAACCCTAAAAATCTAAAAACACCTAAAAAATCATAAAAATCATATTAAACAATCTAAAAATCTAAAAACAATAATTTTGGTGCTCAAATTTTCCTTAACTTCTCTAGAATATAGGAAAATTACCTCCAGGGCCATCTGAGATCCTTAAATATTTTATTTTTGGGTTTTGGGCCCTGCTGGACAGTACCTTATCTTTTTAGTACTGTTTGATTTTTAGAAAATAAAATACACTTTATAACAATCCCAAAAATTCACCAAAAACACTTAAAAACCTAGAAAACATAAAAATAAATTTTCTTGAATTTTTGCTTGATTTTTGGTGTGTTAAATAAATTGCTCAAGTGTGCTTGTTTATACTTTCTTTTATTTTCTTCACTTTTAAAAATCCAAAAAAAATATAAAAATCATTAAAAACCACTAAAAATATTTTGTCTTTATTTTATTTCATTTCGACTACTTCGTAGGCCTCTGGTCAACCCGTGCTCCTTGTGTTCGACCCTGGGAGCTATACAAGGTTAATCCCATAGCTAGGACCGCACTTCGTGTTTTGATCTCTGATTTATTTCGCGGTTCGACATTTTTCTTGATTGAGTGACTCTGAGTGATAGAGGTCGCAACGACCTATTAGTACCTTTACCTCGTTCGCTCGGGTCGCTTATCAGAATGACGCCGTTGCCGGGGAGCACGGCTTAGTAGTCACTTTTAGATTTTTCCGCGGCTTTTTGAGTTTCGCGGCTTTTTGTATAGATTTGTTGCATATATTTTTCTCATATTTCTGCCAATAACTTCTGGACTGACCACTTTTCTCTCCATTTCTTGCGAGGGCCCGGGGAGCGAGGGCGGCATTCCTAGGAGCGCCGGTGCACCCGAGCGAAGCGGAGGCGGCTCGTTTCTTCATCGAGCCGCAGGAGAGAGCGAGAGAGAGAGTTGAGTGGGTGAGGATAGCTTAGAATATTCTATTATTGTTGTAATAATACAGGACTCAGAGACTCAGAACTGTGCTTGACACTTAGCGGGTCTGTTTCGCCGAGCACCGGTGTGCTCGGGGGACCCTTTAGATTTTTCGCGGTTTTTCGCGGTTTTAGCTTTTTCGCTGCCTTTTCCAGTGTTTACGCGGTTTTTGATCGAGCCCCTAGCCGTAGGAATTTCTGGTGCTTGTGACGTAATTAGTAGGATCCACACACCTAATTGCTTATCTGTTCCTATAGATCGTTAATTGGACCTACTAATAATAAATAATAAAAATAACTTAGTCGCTTTCCTGAGAGCCTACGCGCCGCGAGCCTGCCCCACAAGCGCTACTCCTGAACTCAACCTGTCGAGAAGAGGAGGGGTGGGCCAAGACCGGACTCTTTGGATCGAGGGCGAGTGACTGAGTTAGACGGTTCTGCGCTAGGAATTGCTCATCTAGGACTCGGTTTTTCCCGCTTGCATCATTTAGGTAGTTTATTTCCTGTCTTTAAATTCTGCGCGGATCACTTGCATGTAGAGTGCTGGAGTCAGGTACGCCTTCCTTACTTTGCATGCATCATTGATTTCATCGCGCATCGCTTTTTCGTCTTCTCCCCCCCTGTTTTCGGACTTAATAATCAGGAGAACCGAAAAATTCGTTAGGCCTTTTGTTTGCTCTGAAAAATATTAAAAAGAAAAACAATAAAATCGGGACTGCTAATCATACTTGATCTTAAAAACCGCTCACCCTAAAAACTTTGTCTTGGGGAGAGCAACCCCCTCATTGTCTGGTTTGGATGCGCGAGAGAGTGACCCGCACCCTAGGTAGAGCCTCCCGGTGCTAGACCCGACCGATTACCGACTTTTCCGTGCGGGACAGTCGGTTGGGATAGCATCGGATATCCTAACAGGTCACGTAAGCGCTCTGATATTTTGTGTGTTCACCAAAATAAAATAGACAAGATAATTTGACCGAACTTTCACGGTCTTCAGCTCGCGTTGCGTTGGTGAACCGGGGGTTTGTTTTTTATCATAGTTGATTCCAGATCTCATCCGCACTACTCGCCAGATCAAGATGATGGGTAGACGGTCTCTTAGGCAGCCTCTGGCTGCACCGCTTTCGGGCACGTCTACCCGATCATCTAGGTTGGCTCGTGAGAAACCCGACCAGCTCTCCGAGCCCGAGTACGATTACGCCCTGTTCCCCCTCGACCCCCTTTCTTTCGGCACTGAGAGACATGAGCCCGAGGAGAGATTAGCCGATTTGACAGCACCTGAGTTGGGCTCATTTGATTTTGCAGACGTCGCTATGGCAGCCAGATCAGACGATCACTCCAGAGGTCCGCAGGGAGACCAGCATGTTGTATTTGACCAGGGAGCGATCAACTCCACCCTGATCGCATCGCTCGAGACAGTTCCGCAGCAGTTACGCGATCAGGGGGCATTCATGATAGAGATGAGGCGAGAGTTGGAGAGGCTCAGAGCAGAGCGAGGTTCAGAGCAGAGCGAGCCTGAGGAGATGCCTGATGCAGAGGCCGCAGCAGCAGCAGCAGCCGCTGCCGCCGCCGCGGCAGGAGGACCACCACGACCGATGCGGGAGTTGCACAACCCCGGATCGACTCTGATGCATCATTGGGTGGTAGTGCCAGCTATCGTGGGGGACTTCAAGTTCCCCCCGAACACCTTGCAGTTACTGCCCCGTTTCCATGGGCTAGCCACTGAGGAGCCCCATCTTCACCTCCAGGAGTTCTTGATGATCTGCAGCACTGTCCACGATCGCCACGTGGACCAGGATACGATCCGGATGATAGCCTTCCCGTTTTCACTGGTAGATAGAGCAGCCACCTGGCTGAAGCATCTAGGGAAGTTTGTCTACACCTGGGAGCAGCTCCGCACCGAGTACTTGAAGAAGTACTATCCACTCGGGCGGACGAATGCAGCGAGGGCCCTGATCAGCAACTTCTCCATGTTCCCCAACGAGCAGTTCCATGAGGCTTGGGAGAGGTTTCGAGAGCTCCTAGACAGATGCCCGCACCATGACATATCCAAGCCGAACCTAGTTCAGAGTTTTTTCAGCGGGTTGACGCCAGAGCTTCAGGGTCTGGTGAACGCATCTTGCGGCGGGTCCTACTTTGCCAAGGACCATGAGCAGGTCTGGGCCATCTACGAGGAGATGTCTGAGAACTATATGGTGATGTCCCAGACCAGGCTCTATACTCAGAAGACCCAGCCACATCAGCCAGGACCCGTGCAGTACCAGCGGATAGCACGGGTAGATGCAGGTCCATCCAGTTCGTCCGCAGTCGCGGCAGCACAGGCAGAGTCATCCGCTGCGGACATGGGTATCATCAGCGAGAAGTTGGACCGCATGGAGCTGATCGAGAAGAAGCAGTGCCAGAGTATCACGCAGATGGAGCAGATGGCACAGGTCTTGAGCGACATGAAGACCCAGCTCATGTGTCTCCAGGAGACACAGACGGCTTCACAGCCCCGTCTTCTGTCGCGAGGCGATACCGGCGGCAGCAGCAGCTCGTCCCAGCGCTCCAGCTCCTCAGAGCAGCCTAGACAGGTTCACTTTGTATAGGTGGAGCCGTACCAGCAGCCGCAGCCCACCTACCAGTCCCCACCATCTCCAGAGATGCAGATGGTGCTCTACCAGCCGGATCAGCCTCTGGCAGTACTGCCGCCAGCCCCCTTCGATGCAGAGCCGTTGATGGATGTCAACGGGATTTGGTATGACCGTCCCCAGCCTGGGATCTGACGAGACCATCCCGGATTCAGGTGGGGGAGTGGTGGTGCCCAGCCCCAGCAGCAGTCGTCAGGACAGGGAGGGCAGTACCCCCAGCAGAGAGACCAGCACCAGTCGCAGCCGCAGCACCCAGCACATCAGCCATCATCCTACGGTCCTCGTCCCTATCAGCAGCAGGGACAGTCTTGGAGACGTGAGCAGCAGGCTCACCAGGGATACCAGCAGCAGCCTCCATCCTACCCCTCTCACCAGCACCATCAGCAGCAGATCCAGCAGCCTCACCCCCAGAGAGGCTACCCGTCGGGCTCCCACGAGAGCCCCGCCTTGGATGACATCGCCCGCCTCCTCACGGACCAGCAGGCTACATTCAGACGGGAGATGGACGAGTTCCGCCAGGAGATGCGGGACCTGGTCAGAGGGAAGGCCGCCATACCTGCCCAGATAGAGCCCAATCCGAACAGCCTCAAGAGGAAATCTGAGCAGGTAGTACATACTGAGTTAGCCACTCCTAGTGACCCTTTTGATGATACTTCTTCGGATCTATTTGATGCTGATTTTGTCACACTTAGGAGCGGTAGGACCCCAGCAGGCGGCGGCGCCTCATCTGAGCTTCACCACGAGGACACTCCAGAGGCGCCGCATGAGGAGGAGGAGAGCGGTACTGAGGCCGCTCCAGATGATGATGGTGGTACTGATGCCACCAAGGATGCTGATCCCACCGGCGGTACTGAGGCCGCCGCTTCACCAGTTCGAGGAGGTGGTACTGATGCCACCAGTATAGCCGAGCCAGCCAGCGGTACTGATGCCGCACGACGTCTACCTGCAGCAGCAGCAGAGCAGCCAGCCCGTGGTGGTACTGAGGCCACCGGTGTGTGTACAGAGAGAGATGTTGTTTTTCCTCGTACTCATGTTTCTCAGAACTCTGTTTTGAATAAAGGAAAAGGTTTACTTTCTTCTGGTCCCACTGTGGTGCATGATATATGTGTGGATCCTGTCCTTGAACCGATTAGACCTTTTCCTAGTCCTTCATCTGAGAAGGACCCAGTGATCCCCTTCCCTAGAGCCCTTCAGATGGGGAAGGGGAAGAAAAAAGAAAATCCCAAAAAGAGAGAGCTTGAGGAGTTCAGCCAGAGCATGATTGATCGATTCCACATCCAGCTGACCCTCCAGGAGGCTTTGCAGCACATCCCCCTTCTCCAGCGTTCTTTGAGAGAGAGGACTACAGTCAGGAGGAGGAGGAGGAACCACACTTCAGAGATACATGTGCTGACGAAAGCCACGTGTTTTGCGATCCAGAACCGACTGCTAGCCAAGAGGCCAGATTCAGGGGCCCCGTATGTCAGATGCCAGATTAGTGAGCAGAGGTTCGACCGTACTCTTCTAGATAGCGGATCGTCGATCAACCTTCTTCCGGCATCCCTTCTCGACCGCTTCGAGTTGGGCACTCTTCGACAGAGCAGGACAGTCCTTCAGTTCGCTGATCGATCTGTCAAGAGGCCGAAGGGGTTATTACGAGACGTTATCGTCACGATTCAGGGCCTGAAATTCCCCGTGGACTTCGTAGTGTTGGACATGGAGATCCCTGAGTCAGTGACCGATACCCCCATCATCCTTGGTCGTCCGTTCTTGGCCACAGCCAAGGCGGTGACTGATCATGATAGCGGGAAGGTGTACTTTCGCGTCGAGGGCGAGAGTATACTAATAGAGATGGTCGAGGACTACAAAGCCAGACTCGGAGCCCGCTCCGATGCGAGTACCGATTCAGAGCAGCTGACAGACGCAGAGCCAGACATCCACCAGGACTGTGATTTTGTGATCACAGATGACGAGGCAGCTTGGGCAGATCTTGAGACACAGACCACCCTCTCACTTTCAGATACAGCTGATGCAGAGACGATAGCAGAGGAGAGTCTGAAGAGCACAGACCTGGTTCAGGATACCATAGAGGCAGCCGAGCCGGTCCTTGATCGCTACACGATGTTCAGTGATGGTGGTGCTGAGGCCACCTTGTTTTCCGGTGGTACTGATGCCACCGCGATTGATGCAGATCCCTCGGATTCAGAGTCTGATTGGGCCGATTGTTATGACCAGATGCCAGACCTGAGTTCACCTGAGCCTATAGATGAGGAGGAGGCAGATGCAGAGCCGAGCAGAGACAGTGCAGTTGAGCCGCCTTCTCCCGATCCAGTTTGCGAGAGTACGCTTTCACTTTCCCAGGCAGATTTAGCCGACCTTGCAGCTTTCACTCAGTTCCTTCCACAGCCAGATTTGCCAGCACCCAGCATTCCAGAGCGAAAGCCGCTCCCTACTTCGCTGAAGTATCGATTCCCTGCGGGCGATCCAGAGATGTACCCAGTCATCATCTCCGCCGAGTTGACTGGAGAGCAAGAATCCCGTCTGATGGGGGTTCTTGAAAAGAACCGCAAGGCGATCGGATGGAGCGTAGCGGATCTCCATGGGATTAGTCCAGCAGTGTGCTCCCACCATATCTACCTTGAGGAAGGGGCGAAGCCGTCGCATGAGTTCCAGCGGCGACTGAACCCCAACCTGAGAGAGGTCGTAATGAAAGAAATATCAAAATGGTGGAGTGCAGATTTTATTTATCCCATTTCCGACTCCAAGTGGGTCAGCCCCTTGCATGTGGTGCCCAAGAAGACGGGCATCACGACTGTGATCAGTGAGTCGGGAGAGGAGATCGCTACACGAGTACCCACCTCTTGGAGGGTTTGCGTTGACTACAGGAGACTCAACCAAGCCACCAAGAAGGACCATTTCCCCCTGCCTTTTATTGACCAGATCATTGAGAGACTGGCAGGGAAGAGCCATTATTGCTTCCTGGATGGGTACTCGGGCTACAACCAAGTGGCCATCGCTCCTGAGGATCAGGAGAAGACCACCTTTACCTGTCCCTTCGGCACATATGCTTTTCGACGCATGCCATTTGGGCTATGCAATGCCCCTGCGACTTTTCAGAGGTGCATGCTGTCGATCTTTTCGGACATGGTAGGGGAGTGTTTGGAGGTCTTTATGGACGATTTCTCGGTCTACGGCGACGGATTCGATTCTTGTCTTGACTGCCTAGACCGGGTACTCCAGCGATGTATCGAGTTTCATTTGGTTCTGTCATGGGAGAAGAGTCACTTCATGGTGACTCAAGGGACGGTGCTTGGCCACATCATCTCCAACAGGGGCATGGAGGTTGATCTGGCCAAGGTTGATGTCATTAGAAAACTCACACCGCCGTCCAATTTGAGGCAGCTACGGTCATTCCTGGGGCACGTTGGATTTTATAGGAGGTTCATTCAGGATTTCAGCAAGATTGCCCGACCGTTGACTGACCTCTTGACGAAAGACACCGAGTTTCTTGTCGATGACAAGTGTCTCTCGTCCTTTGCGACTCTCCAGCAGTGTGTTACTGAGGCTCCTGTTCTCCAGCCGCCTGATTGGTCTCTCCCATTCGATAACATGACGGACGCCTCCGATTTTGCCGTGGGGGCAGTGCTGGGACAGAGGAGGGATGGAGTTCCATTTGCCATACACTACGCTAGCCGCACATTGGATTCCGCCCAGCGGAATTATACGGTCACAGAGAAGGAGATGCTAGCCGTAGTGTTTGCCCTAGATAAGTTCAGATCGTATATCATTGGATCTAGAGTGACTTTGTTTACAGATCACACCGCCATCAGGTACCTCATGGCAAAGAAGGATGCCAAGGCCAGACTGACTAGATGGATCCTTCTACTCCAGGAGTTCGACATTGAGATCAAGGATAAGCCTGGAGTCAAGAATGTGGTGGCGGATCATCTTTCCCGACTAGAGCAGCCTGAGGATTCTGAGCAGATTGATCCCATTCGAGATACCATCCCAGATGAGGCGATCCTTGCTATTGCCTCACTCCCGTGGTATGCCGATATTGTGAACTTTCTCGTTGCAGGGAAAGTCCCACAAGATTGGCCCAGGCAGAGGCTTGAGACCTTCCTTGCGAAGGCCAAGTACTACCACTGGGAGGATCCCATCCTTTACCACGAAGGAGGGGATAGCGTCTGGCGTCGGTGTATTCCTCAGGAGGAACACCATAGCGTCCTCACTTACTGCCACAAGCTTGAGGCAGGGGGACATCATTCTGGGAGGAGAACGACACAGAAAGTGCTCCAATCCGGCTTGTGGTGGCCTACCCTCTTCAAGGACTCTGATGAGTTCGTGAAGAGGTGTACTGACTGTCAGAGGATGGGCACTTGTGGACAGCGTGATATGATGCCGATGCAGCCCATTCACTTCTGTGAGGTCTTTGACGCATGGGGCATCGATTTCATGGGTCCATTCCCTAAGAGTCAGGGATTTGAGTACATTCTGTTGGCCGTTGATTATGTGAGTCGTTGGGTTGAGGCTATCCCCGCCCGAGCCGCTGATGCGAGGACAGTTTGCAGATTTTTGAGGAAACATATCATCACGCGGTTCGGGGTTCCACGAGTTCTTATTTCTGATGGGGGGTCTCATTTCATCAACGACCAGGTGAAGGCCCTTGCTAGCGAGTTCAGTATAGACCATCGTGTTGCCACACCTTACCATCCTCAGACGAATGGTCTAGCTGAGGTGTCGAATAGGGAGATCAAGAATATTTTGCAGAAAGTCGTCCGCCCTGACCGAAAGAATTGGTCACAGCTTTTGGACTCGGTCTTGTGGGCATATCGGACGTCTTTCAAGACTCCATTGGGCACATCTCCCTTTCGCCTCGTTTATGGCAAGTCGTGCCACCTACCTGTTGAGCTGAGGCACAAGTCACTTTGGGCAGTTACAGATATTTTGATTGATCCAGATGATATGGGAGACCAGAGAAGGGCAGAGTTAGCTGCCCTGGAGGAGCTTAGAGATGCAGCTTTCTCAAGCAGCCTACATTATAAGGAGAAAGTCAAGGAGTGGCATGATTCACATATCAGCCACAAGCATTTTGAGATTGGACAGAGAGTATGGCTGTTTGATGCGAGGCTACGATTATTTCCAGGGAAGCTACAGAGCAAATGGAAGGGACCTTTTCTCGTCAGAAAGGTGCACGACAATGGTAGTATTGATATATCCGAGTTGTCTTCTGAGAGCACCTTTCGAGTGAACGGCCAGCGGCTCAAGCCATTTCTAGATCATGAGCCGCGGGACGTTATTGTTGCCCCTATTCATTTTGCGTGAGATGTGGTCTCTTGACTCACATCTTTTGCATCTCACGCCTGATTTTCACTGTTCCTCCGCCTGTATAGATCCAGTTGTCCATATCATTCTATTCTTTAGTCCCACATCCCTTTTTCATCTTATGATTATGCTATACTTAGGGTGTACTTTACCCTAAGTATAGGGGGATGTCGGACCTGCGAGTATTCTTTTCATTCGGTTTGCTCTTGTTTTGCTGCCTATACTTAGGGATATTTTACCCTAAGTATAGGGGGAGCAGACTCTGTATCTTCTTCACTCGGATTTCCCTTCATGTACAGCTTGCTATACTTAGGATTAGTTAATCCTAAGTATAGGGGGAAACCACCGAGTTCCTCTCATTCTATTCATTCATTCGTTCCTGTACTTAGCCATTCCTTTTCACTTCCCTTTTACTAAGCACGAGTTATGTCTTCTTCATCGCTCTTGATCACTCTGAGGACATAGTTCGAGCTAAGTATAGGGGGGTGTGTATATATTTCATATATACTTTAGCCATAACTCGTACTTTGTGTGAGTGTATTAATAAATAAAATTGCTAAAAATCACAAAAATTTAAAAATTTTCATGTACATAAACCTCTTGTATCCTTGCACATACATAGCTAGTGTACAAAGTATTTTTGTAAAAATGATTTCAAAAATCTTTTGTATAAAGTTTGTGTAAATATTTTTGTATCAAAATTATGTATATAGTACAAAATTTTTCCAAAATGTTTTGAAAAATCAAAAGTTTGCAAAAATCTTGTGTAAATGTTTGTAAATATCTTTTTGCAAAACTTGCACCTCATGCGTCATCATCATCCATGATTTCAAAACATTTTTCAAAAATTTTGCATGATTGTAAATATTTTTAAATAGCATCTTGTGTACATATATGTATATAGTTTTTCCTGGATGAGAGTTGACATTTAAACCAAGCCTGGAATTAAATTGAGAAATGGAGCTTGAAAAGATCTTAATCCACCTAACTTTAAGAGGAACCTTATAGGACTTAGGTTTAAGGCTTTTCAGGTCCATAAGGACTTAATTCTTTGAGTCCACTAGGCTATGAGCATATGTCATCTTGATGAGCTTAAGTAGAACACTTAACAACACACGCATGACTCTTAGAGACAATGGCTTGACTTGCACCTGCACTTTACACATGGCTCTCCACGGATGAGGTGGTGAGGAGGCAGTTTCCTTTGGCTTGGGGTAGCATATGAGGGTAGTACTTCTAGGCGGAACCTCTCTTCTTCTTCTAGTGAAGGAAGTGTACCTCAACTTGGTCTAGTGGTGATGAAGGCTAAAGACAGAAGCTGTGGGTTGCAATAAAGCTTCAAAAGAGGGATAGTCTACTGGCTCAAGAGGAAATTTCTTGTATATATGCTGCATCATGTAGATATGCTGTACATTTGCACTTAAAAAAATGCAAAAATGCAAAAGAACTCCAAAAAATTGGTGGGTCGGATTGAAAATTTAATAACCCCACCGGAGTGTACATAGTCAAATAAAGCAAAGCTTATGGTATCCATGTTACATCTCATGAAGCTTGCAGCGGGAGACTTAGCTACACTGGCTAAGCTTCCAAAACTCTATACTTCTACCCCCTCTTCTTGAGTCGGTTGCACTTGAACTTAGAAGGGAATACCCCGCTTCTCGAGGAAAGAGTTGCTAGACCGAGGCATTAGAGTTACCAGGTTGAGGGAGGTTGTTTCTTTGTTACTTCTGAGGTGGGGAGCCAACTATCACTTACACTGCATGGAAAGATTCATGGTCATTAGAGTTTGTGTATGTAGACTTGTTCTGATCTGTTTTATTAAGGAGTCTTGCCCATAGATTGGTGGAACTTAGAGGCTGTTGAGTTTTAAGCTTAAGTCCAAATAAGGTTCCGACACATTAATAATCCAAAGATCTGATCAAGCTCCTTATTTCAATTTAATGAAGGAAAGTTTAATAATTCAACCTTGATCCATGTATATCCTCTTTTTCTTTTTCTTCTTCTTTCTTTCTCACTTCTTTTTCAAATAAGTGTTTGCTAAGGGACTAGCAAAGGTAAGTATAGGGGGGTGATGAATACCCATTCATCACTCTTTATTCTTATATTTTAGCTACAAAAACCTTTGCAAATACATGTAGATATGTGTAAATACAAATAATTACCAAAAGCATGCATTGTGTAAAAACTTATAATTAGCATGTTTTTGTGCAAAAATAAAAGAATAAAGATCAAAAAGAAAAAGAGGGAAATATTTAGAATAAATATTGAGCAACCTAACCCAAGGGAGGGCTCAGCATGGGCCTGACCGCATCAAAAGCCAAGTAGAGGGAGATAGGTGCTCATGTGTAAATACCTATGTAAATAAATAAATTATATTTTCCTCACCCAAAAATATGTTGTAAAAATTTGTACATATTTATACACTATTAAAAACAAAATAAAAATCTAAAAGTCAAAAATCCAAAAATAACCCTTCACCATGTACATAGACCTTGTCTTCTTATTTAGTTAACCTTGTGAATAAACTTATTTATTTTCAAAACTTTTTGTAAATATCCTATGTTATATATTGTAAATAAATAACATAAAAAGAAACAAAACAAAAAGCAAATAAAAATTACAAAATTAAAATTACAAAAATATATTGTACATATGCCATGTATATAGTTGTACATAACTATTTATTTTACTTATGCATATAATTAATAAAAATAAAATAAAAATAGCCTTTTATTCCTCATTTTATTCTATAAATAAATAAAATATAAAATAGGAATAAAATTGTATAAAAATAACCAATTAAAAATCAAAATTAAAAACCCTATATTGTACATATACCTATATATGGCTATATATTGTATATACCTTATTTTTATTTCCAAAAATTAATTAAAATTCACAAAAAATAGAAAAAATTAAAACAAACATTTTTTATGTTTTGAGTTTTAAGTAAATCGACCATTTATTATTTTTAATTCAATTTCCAAATACGTTCTGATGTGGTTGATTCCCATTGGTCCACGGGGATTGTTGACCGCCCGGTCAACTCCCCCCTGTGAACCACTTCACACGGGTCGTGACGCCCGACCCGATTTCCCCGATTTATTGCGTCACGACCCGGTATCCAAATCCGTAAACCCCGCGCTCCGATCATCCCCCGTGCATCCGGGAATCTCGCCCGACACCTTGCCTAGGGATCCGTGCTCAATCGAGCCGGACCCGAGCCCTTCTTCCCGGACCTGCACCCATATATAGCCTGAGCTCCGCCGCATTCATTTCTTATCTTTGGCTCTCCACTCTCACTCCCGTGACCTCCATCGCATCCAGTGAGGTGACAACTCCCGTTTGCCGGTGTTGCAGCGAGGAGGAGGTGGCCGGACCACTGATCCGGCAGCTTTGCACTGCCGTGCTCCGCCGCGTGCAGGAGCTCGAGCCTCAGGCAGTGACACCCTTCGAGGCGACGACCAGGAGCTAGCTAAGCTCCAGCACAGTCTTCCGCATCACCCAGGTAGCCTTTTAGCTCGCCCATTTCGCTTAATTTTTGGTTTCCCCCAATTAGTATCTCCGACGTATTCCGTTGATTCCGGCTACATCGTGCATCATTTCGATCATCGGGACACACCATCACCTTCGCCATCCTTCGACGCACCTTCTACGCCCATTCGTTCAACCCACCTCGCCCCGGAGCTGGGGTTCGAGCTCCACCATCTTCCGCTCGTCGGAGCTCGCTCGCCCCGACCCACAATCCACCTTCACGCCGCTTCATCGGGTCGAAGCACTTTGCCCTCGACCCGCGAAGCTTCTGGTGCATTTTGCAGGTCAAAAGGAGGCCATCTGAGGCCCCCTCCCATCCAGGCCAGGAGCTTGTCGCCGCCGACCTCGCCGGAGCCCCTCCAGGGCTCGGCTGGGTCATCTGAAGCCACCACCAGCTGCGGGACTTCACCGCCGATCTTCTCCGATACTTGGAGGCAGCTGAGGAGGACCCTAGCACGCGCACGAGGCCGGCGAAGCTCGCCGACTGAGTGTTCTTCCACCGTCCTCCACCACCGTCCGATCGCCCCCCGCTCCAGATTCTATCGTGGCCGTCCGATCATCGAGGAGCCACAACCGCCCGATCATCCAGCGGAGCGATCTGGGCCGTGAGAGCAGAGAGAGGGAACCACCAGCGCTCGAGGCCGTTCGATCATCCACGTGGCCTCCTCTGCGCCGTCGATCGGCTCAGGTGCGGAAGAGATGAGAGGCGCCACTCACCAGGACCGTCCGATCATCTACGTGGCGCTCATCCAGCCGTCGGCGTAATAAGGGGTAATTTACCTTAGACCCCCTCGTAGTTTAAGTTTTCAGTCCTAGTCCTGTAAATATTTTAGTCATGTTATTTACGTAGGGTAAATTGCACATTGGACCTCGTGCTCTTTGATATTTGCATTTATACCCCTGTTTGTGTGAGCCACGTGCTTCGTCACGTGTACTTTTGGTTTATTTGCAGTATTAGTCCTGTAGTTCTGGTTGGTTATGAATGAATGAATACTTTATGGTATTTGCACTTATGCCCCTGTGAGCATTCTATTTGAACATGTGCGTGTTTTAGTGGGTTAATTGCATAACCGTCCCTGGACTTTTTGGTACGAGTTACCAAAAGGTCCTAGGACTTGGTTTTTTTTACCAGAAGGTCCCTGAGTGCCCCAGGCACGCGCCACGCGCGTGACTTGCTGGGAAAATTGCACCGAGACCACCAGAGCTTTGGGTATTTGCACTTTGGTCCCTGTGCACAGTGCCCCCTTTTGGATTTTGAATAAAATATCAAATCACCTCCAAATCCAACGAAAATTTGACATGGCTCCTGCCATGGTGTAGGATTTTTTGTAGATTTTTGAGGACATTTTTGATCTTGTTTGCTATTTTTAAAAATTCAAAAACATCTATTTTTGGCACTGTTTCACTTGAAAAATCACAAAAAAATATAAAAACACCCCCAAAAATTCTATAAAAATTAGTTACCGTTCTTTGTGTGTTGTTTGATTTTCTAGCCAATTTTGGCTATTTTTCATTGAGTAAAAACCCTAAAAATCTAAAAACACCTAAAAACTCATAAAAATCATATTAAATAATCTAAAAATCCAAAAACAATAATTTTGGTGCTCAAATTTTCCTTAATTTCTCTAGAATACAGGAAAATTACCTCCAGGGCCATCTGAGATCCTTAAATATTTTATTTTTGGGTTTTGGGCCCTGCTGGACAGTACCTTATCTTTTTAGTACTGTTTGATTTTTAGAAAATAAAATACACTTTATAACAATCCCAAAAATTCACCAAAAACACTTAAAAACCTAGAAAACATAAAAATAAATTTTCTTGAATTTTTGCTTGATTTTTGGTGTGTTAAATAAATTGCTCAAGTGTGCTTGTTTATACTTTCTTTTATTTTCTTCACTTTTAAAAATAAAAAAAAAATATAAAAATCATTAAAAACCACTAAAAATATTTTGTCTTTATTTTATTTCATTTCGACTACTTCGTAGGCCTCTGGCCAACCCGTGCTCCTTGTGTTCGACCCTGGGAGCTATACCAGGTTAATCCCATAGCTAGGACCGCACTTCGTGTTTTGATCTCTGATTTATTTCGCGGTTCGACATTTTTCTTGATTGAGTGACTCTGAGTGATAGAGGTCGCAACGACCTATTAGTACCTTTACCTCGTTCGCTCGGGTCGCTTATCACCCGACCCGACTTCTTCTCTTTTTCCGCGCTCGATCCGCTCGCCATCTCCGCAAACCTCGGGTCCTACTTCTTCTCCTTGCATCCGACACCCTCACCGGAGCCCTTGCCTCGGGATCCGCGCCTTCCATTGCCCTACCCGACCAACCCTAGTCGGACCTGCACCCATATATATGCCGAGCTCCGCCACCTTCATTCCCATCTTTGGCTCATCTGCTTCGCTACCCGTGACCTCCACTGCGTTGGCAAGAGTGACAGCTTGCTCAAGCAAGTGTCGCAGCGAGGAGAGGGGCAGTGGCCCATCGATCCGGCGATCAAGCACCGTCGTGCTCCGCCCTGAGCTGGAGCTCGAGCCTCGGAGGGAGACGCTCCTCGAGGCGACGACCCAGAGCATCGCCTGCTCATCCCCAGTCTCATCGTTCACCCAGGTAGTCCCGTAGTTCTTCCTTTTTCGCTAATTTTCAATTACCCCCAATTCGCTTCTCCGCCGGTCGCCGTCGATTCCGTCCACGTCCGACCACCATTCGACCATCGGGTTGTGCCATAGCTTTCGCCTTCTTCTCGCACACGTTCTGCACCCCTCCATCCAACCCAGCTCGCACAGGAGCTGGGGCTCGAGCTCCTCCGTCTACCCCCCTCGCCGGAGCTCGCCCATATCGCACCACCGATCACCTTCACCCGCCTAACCGGGTCGAGGCAGTTTGCCCTCAACCCGTGAGCTGTTTGGTCTATTTTGCAGGTGCATCCAAGCCCATCTGAGGGCTTGGACCATTGGGTCCAGCAGCTACAGCTTCGTCGACCTCGCCGGAGCTCCCCAGAGCTCGGCCGGGTCATCGGAGACCACCAGCAGCTGCGGAGCGTCACGCCGGAGCTTCTCCGATCTCCAGAGGTTGCAGGGGAGGATCCCAGCGCACGCACGAGGCCGGCGAAACTCGTCGTCCAACTGTTCTTCCAGCATCTTCCCCGACCGTCCGATCTTCCTCGACCTCCAGTTTGCATCTCGTCCGTCCACTTGAGGAGGTCCCTCCACCGTCAGATCTTGGAGAGGCGATCTGGACCGTCCGTTGCACGAGGTTTAGCCACCGAGAGCCTCACCTGTTCGATCCACCACGTGGCGTAGCCTCAGCCGTCCGATCGCTGCGAGGACCCCAGCCTTGGAGCGCCCGCCGTTCTTCACCGTCCGATGCTCCACGTGGCGTCCATCCTGCGGCCCGCATTAATAAAGGGTAAATTACCCTTTTATTTTATTTCGCATTTAGTCCTGTAATTATTTAGTGTAGTTGTTTAGTTTTTGGGTAAAATTGCATAGAGGACCCTGCTCTTTATTTAGTTTGCAGTTATACCCCTGTGTGTGATGTGACACGTGCTTCGTCACATGGTTTTCTGGTGTAATTGCACTTTCTATCCTGTAGCTCTGAATGTTACTGAATGAATGAAAACTTTTGAGTATTTGCATTTATACCCCTGTGCGTGAAACATTTGTGCATGTGCTTTAATTCGTGGGTTAATTGCAGATTACCCCCTGGACTTTTGGTACCTGTTACCAAATAGTCCTCGGGAATAATTTTTATCATATTTGGGTCCCTGAGTGCCCCAGGAACGCGCCTCGCGCATGACTTCCTGCGTATGTTGCACCAGACCCCTCAGAACTTCGGGTATTTGCACTTTGGTCCCTGTGCACAATACCCTCTTTCCATTTTTGAATAAAATAGCAAATCAACTCCAAATTTGATGAAAATTGGATACATGGCTCCTGCCATGATGTAAAATTTTATATAAATTTTGGAGACATTTTAGACACTGTTTGATATTTTTTAAAATTCAAAAACACGTATTTTCTTTACTGTTCAGCTTTGAAAATCACAAAAAAAATATTATAGCCTATCTAAAAATTACAAAAAAATTACCTACTGTTTATTTTGGCTTGCTTGATTTTCTAGCCAATTTTGGCTATTTTTCATTACTTAAAATACCTAAAAATTGAAAAACACTCAAAATCTCCTAAAAATTCTAATAAATAAATTAAAATTCAAAAATAATAAATTAGGTGCCCAATTTTTCCTTGTTTTCTTCTATATGCAGGAAAAATACCTCCAGGCTAATTTGGGGCTTCTAGATATTTTATCTAGGTCCCTTTAGCTCGGCTGGACAGTACCTACATTTTCAGTCCTTGTTTTATTTTTAGAAAATTAAATAAACATCAGAAAATTCCTAAAAATTCACCAAAAACAGTAAAAATTATAAAACACATAAAAATATTTTTGTTAGAATTTTTGGTTGATTCTTAGTGCATTAAATAAATTGTTGAAGTGTGTTGTTTTCTTGTTTTCTTTATTTTCTTAAAACATTAAAAATTCAAAAAAATTTATAAAAAGAATTAAAAACCACCAAAATTACCCTTTTCTTCTCTTCTCGACTACTTCGTAGGCCGTAAGGCCAATCCGTGCTCCTTGAGTTCGACCCTGGTCGCTATACCAGGTTAATAAAATAGCCAGGACCGCTATCGTGTTTATTTGTTTTCATCTGATTTTGGTGGTTTGCTTTACTTTTTCTTGATTGACCGATTGACTTCCGAGATCCGGGTCGCAACGACCCTTGATCTATTTGATTTCACCCGTGTCTTGGGGGATTTTCTCGATCATAAGAACGGCGTCGTTGTCGAGGAGCACGGCTTAGTAGTCGATTTTTGAGTTTTTCCGCGGCTTTTCTTTTCGCGGCTTTTTGTATACTTTTCTGCATATATATATTTTTCTGACATTTTTATAATAATTTGGTTTGTGACACTTTGTCTGTTTCTTGCGAGGGCCCGAGGACCGAGGCGGTGACTCTAGAGTAGCCGGCGCAACCGCGGGATTCGGAGGCGACTCCTTTCTGTACGGAGCCGCAGGAGAGCGTAAGGAGCACCTTAGTGTAGAGTAGTTTAGGTTTATTTCAGTCCATTTTATTTGAACTATTGTAATAATACAGGTACATTCGGACAGACACTTGGACACTCGGGTCTGTTTCGTCGAGCACCAGTGTGCTCGGGGGACCCGTTAGACTAGTTTAGATTTTTCGCGGCTTTTTCGCGGTTTTAGATTTTTAGCTGCCTTTTCCGGTTTCACGCGGATTTTCGAGCCCCTAGCCGTAGGATTTTCTGCTTGATTGTTACGTAACTCATAGGATCCAAACACCCTAATATAATTGCATGTTCCTATAGTGCGGTAATTGGACCTATAATAAAAAATAATAAAATAGCCGTCCCATCACCTCCGAGCCTACGCGCCACAAGCCCGCCCCGTCAAGCGCTACTCCTGAACTCGACCTTTCGAGAAGAGGAGGGGTGGGTCTAGACCGGACTCTTTGGATTGGAGGCTGGTGGTCGGCTAGCCGTTCTTTCGAGTAGCACTGCTGTTGAGGACTCGGTTTTCCGCCTGCACCATTTAGGTAGTTTATTTCCTGTCTTTTAAATTCTGCGCGGATCATCTTGCATGTAGACTGCTGGAGTAAGGTACGCATTTCTATCTCTGCATGCATCATTGATTTATCGCGCATCGGCTTTTTCGTCTTCTCCCCCCTGTTTTGGACTTAATAACCAGGAGAATCAAAAAATTTGTTAGGCGTTTTTGCTTGCATTAAAAATATCTAAAAAACAAAAACAATAAAATCGGGACTGCTAATCATACTTGACCTAAAAGACACTTCACTGAAAATCTGTCTTGGGGAGAGTAACCCCCTCCTTGTTTGGTTTGGATGAGCGAGAGAGTGAACCGCACATTAGGATAGAGCCTCCGATCTTTCTTGACTGATTACCGGCTTTCAGTATGGGACAGTCGGTTGAGAAATATCTGGATACCTATTTACCTCACGTAATCGCTCTGATAGACTGGATGATCACCTAAAATAAAATCGACAAGATAATTGACTGATCCCTTTCGGTCTTCAGCTTTGTGTGCGTAGGTGAATTGGGGGTTTGCTTGTTCATCTTCTGTGATTGTCAGATCCCTTCGATCTTTCCCCATCTTCCGCAATCTATTTACCTCCCTCCCTCCCTTCAGTCTCCCTCTTCTTCTCCTTTACCCTTGGATGATGGATCTCCCGTACTTCGAGTCGACTCTTACGGCTTCTTCTCCATCTTCTGACCATCACTCCAGTCCACCTTCTAGGGAGGTCGGATCTCCGACCAACCTCCCGCTCCCTCCCTCCCTTTCATCTCACTACTCTAGGCATGTTGTGCTAGACGTCCGAGGATACCAGATAGAGCAGATGCGAGACCCGGACTATACTGTTGCTGAGTTGATAGCGCACTCCATTGGTGACCAGAGAGAGCAGTGGAAATCAGCAGAAATATCCTATTCCAGAAGGATGGAGGAGCATATAGCACAAGGAGCTCAGTCAGCTTCTACAGTAGGTCCATTCGTCTTGGATTTATATTACATTCAGCGACTGCCGACATTTTCAGGAGAGGCGCACGAGGAGCCTTATCTTCACCTGTTCGCATTCGAGGAGTTTTGTAGAGCACAAAGATATTCAGATGTCACTACAGAGGAGCTGATGACGAGGACCTTCCCATTCACACTTCACGACAGAACCATGAGATGGCATCGCCGATTGGGGAGGACATTCGAGACGTGGGGAGAGCTACGTCGAGAGTTTCTACAGAGATACTTCCCTCCACGTAGAGCGATTTCATGCGGGCTTTGATCACTGATTTCTCAGTAGACCCCCAGGAGCCATTGCACGAGGCATGGCCGAGGTTTCTTGACCTCTTGAGGAGATTTCCTGAGCACGGACTTCCACTGACAGACTTGATAGAAATCTCCATGCGGGGGATGACCGCAGAGCAGATAGCACTGGTGATTACCACATGTGGCGGTACACACCGTAGTTCAGACATTCACTTACTGGACACCATCTCGAGTTTACTTTCACAGAGATCTTCTTCACGAGATGCCGTAGTCGGGACAACACATGTGGACGATGTTGTACCAATGCGGTGTGATACATTACATGATGAGTCAGCTTCTACACACCAGCATGGGGACTTGGACCAGACAGCACCACTGACAGAGGATATGACTGCCATAGCAGAGGTTCAAACCCAGAGTCTACTTGAATTCTCGTTGGTCTTCCAGCTGGAGTTCGAGTGGGCCCCAGAGTTCCCAGTTGACGAGTCTTGGATATCAGACCTTCTGATACTCCAGGAACCGGAGGAGCCCCCGCTTTTGCAGACATTGATTCAGACACTTCATATTCCAGTCCCGGAGGAGTCAGCTTCCTTTCTGCAGAGATACTTCTTGGACGCAGACAGCTACCAGGACTCAGCCCAGCAGCCACAGCTCGAGGAGGGACACCACTTTGAGAGTACAGACACAGAGAGTCCCGTCTTCGAGCCTTTTGTCCTCCACTTTATTGAGAGAGATACACTTCCAGAGGACCAGCTGACAGCCAGCATAGCCGCAGAGCGAGGATCAGCCACAGACACTTTGCCAGCTTCCGCGGTGTTGACTAGTACCTTCTCCTGCTTCCATATTGCCGAGAGCTACACTTCCGATGATGATACAGCCTGGTGCACCGAGTGGATACTCGACAGCACTGCAGAAGCCCATCTAGATCCTGATCCTCTTCTTGTCACTCCCGATCTCACATCTCTCCCCGAGGGTTATCTGCGGGAGGATGCCGCACTCGACGAGTCTTTAGATCATTCTGATTCTGAGTCTTCTCACCTCGACGACCCTCGCGAGGATGAGCCCATTCTGGAGATATTCGATGATTTGCCTGATCTGATTCTATTTCATGCATCGGATATCAGTCTGCTTAGAGAGTCTCCTGATCTTGATTGTCCACACCTATTTGAGACACTGATTGACGTGGAGGATTCTATTACTGATCCATCCTTCTCCACGTTTGATTTCTTCGGCTCCACACTCTCACTCCAATCTAACCTAGAGCCGCAGATTTCTTTTGTGCTACCGGATCTCGATCACTTATTTCCATATCACTGGTCGGTAACAGACACCCGCTTGATTGCATACCTGGGTGTCTTTGTTTACACTGTTGAGTTCGTTGCAGTTCCCATACCGAGATTGCGACGACAGTACGGCATTCGCCTTACTGATGCCGTCCTGAACCTTGATACTACATTATCCTAGCCTTTGCGCCCAGCTAGAGGCGTAAAATCTAGCGCTTGTTGAGAGGCACCTCAACATTGTACTCTTTTGTATATACGTGTTTTGTCTTACTTTGATCTTTCTGTCTTCCGTTCTTGTTTTCACCCCAGGTCTAGCCTAGGATTATCTTTTCTATACTTAGGATATTCCTCATCCTAAGTATAGGGGGGTGGAAACACCGAGTTGTTCATTCATTCTGTTTCATCACTCCTGTTGTGTTGCCTATACTTAAGGTGCTTCACCTTAAGTATAAGGGGAGTGATGCCCCTCCACCTTGCATATATGTGTCGATTTTCTTCCTGTCTTGTTGCCCCTGTTTTTTGCCTATACTTAGGGATATTTTACCCTAAGTATAGGGGGGCAGACTCTGTTCATTCTTCACTCGGATTTCCCTTCATGTACAACTTGCTATACTTAGGATTAGTTAATCCTAAGTATAGGGGGAAACCACTGAGTTCCTCTCATTCTATTCATTTATTCATTTATGTACTTAGCCATTCCTTTTCACTTCCCTTTTACTAAGCACGAGTTATGTCTTCTTCATCGCTCTTGATCACTCTGAGGACATCGTTCGAGCTAAGTATAGGGGGGGTGTATATATATTTCATATATACTTTAGCCATAACTCGTACTTTGTGTGAGTGTGTTAATAAATAAAATGGCTAAAAACCCCAAAAAATGACAAAAATTAAAAATTTTTCCTGTACATAATCATTCTTTTATTGCACATACATAGCTAGTGTACAAAATTATTTTTGTAAAAATGATTTCAAAAAGTTTTTGTGTAAAATTTGTGTAAATACTTTCTTATCAAAATTATGTATATAGTACAAAATTTTTCCAAAATGTTTTGAAAATCAAAAGTTTGCAAAAATCTTGTGTAAATACTTTTGCAAAACTTGCACTTCATGCATCCATCCATTCATGATTTCAAAACATTTTTCAAAAATTTTGCACGATTGTAAATATTTGTAAATAGCATCTTTGTATATATATGTATATAGTTTTTCCTGGATTAGAGTTGACATTTAAACTAGCCTGGAATTAAATTGAGAAATGGAGCTTGATTAAGATCTTAATCCACCTAATTCTAAGAGGAACCTTATAGGGCTTAAGGTTAAGGCTTTTTCAGGTCCACAAGGACTTAATTCTTTTGAGTCCACTAGGCTATGAGCATATATCATCTTGATGAGCCTAAGTAGAGCACTTAACAACACACGCATGACTCTTAGAGACAATGGCTTGACTTGCACCAGCACTTTACACGCAGCTCTCCACGGATGAGGTGGTGAGGAGGCAGTTTCCTTTGGCTTGGGGTAGCATATGAGGGTAGTACTTCTAGGCGGAACCTCTCTTCTTCTTCTAGTGAAGGAAGTGCGTCTCAACTTGGTCTAGTGGTGATGAAGGCTAAAGACAGAAGCCTTGGGTTGCAATAAAGCTTCAAAAGAGGGATAGTCTACTGGCTCAAGAGGAAATTTCTTGTATATATGCTGCACCATGTAGATATGTTGTATAGAGGCACTTGAAAAAAAATGCAAAATGCAAAAAGAACTCCAAAAAAGTGGTGGGTTGGATTGAAAATTTAATAACCCCACCGGAGTGTATATAGTCAAATAAAGCAAAAGCTTATGGTATCCATGTTACATCTCATGAAGCTTGCAGCGGGAGACTTAGCTACACTGGCTGAGCTTCCAAAAGTATATACTTCTTATTCCCCCTCTTCTTGAGCCGGTTGCACTTGAACTTAGAAGGGAATACCCGCTTCTCGAGGAAAGAGTTACTAGACCGAGGCATTAGAGTTACCAGGTTGAGGGAGGTTGTTTCTTTGTTACTTCTGAGGTGGGGAGCTACATATCACTTACACTGCATGGAAAGATTCATGGTCATTAGAGTTTGTGTATGTAGACTTGTTCTGATCTGGTTGATTGAGGAGTCTTGTCCATAGATTGGTGGAACTTAGAGACTGTTGAGTTTTAACCTTAAGTCTAAATAAGGTTCCGAAACATTAATAATCCAAAGATCTGATCGAGCTCCATAATTCAATTTAATGAAGGAAAGTTTAATATTCAACCCTGATCCATGTATATTCCCCTCTTTTTCTTTTTCTTTCTTTCTTTTTCACTTCTTTTTCAAATAAGTGTTTGCTAAGGGACTAGCAAAAGTTAAGTATAGGGGGGTGATGAATACCCATTCATCACTCTTTATTTTTATATTTTAGCTACAAAAACCTTTGCAAATGCATGTATATTCATGTAAATACAAATAATTATCAAAAGCATGCATTGTATAAAGTTTAATAATTAGCTTATTTTTGTGCAAAAATAAAAGAATAAAGAGTAAAAAGAAAAAGAGGGAAATATTTAGAATAAATATTGAGCAACCTAACCCAAGGGAGGGCTCAGGATGGGCCTGACCGCATAAAAACCAAAGTAGAGGGAGATAGGGGCTCATATGTGTAAATATTTATGTAAATAAAATAAAAGTATTTTCCTCACAAAAATAGACTCAAATTGGTTTGTAGATAATTGTATATATTTATAAATATAAAAATTAGAATAAAAAGAGAAAGCTAAAAACAAAACAAAAACCCTCACCTTGTGCATATTCATCATGTACATAGCCACTCCTATATTTATTTTACCCTATAAATACATAAAATTAATTTCCAAAAATTTTGTAAATATTCCATATTTTATGTTGTAAATGAATTAAATAAAAACAATTAAAACAAAAACAAAATAAAAAGAACAAAATTAAAAACACAAAAATATATTGTAAATATACCATGTATATACATGTACATATATATTTATTTCATCCATGTATATATATCGTAAAAATAAAATAAAAATACCTTTTTATTCCTAATATTATACTATAAATAAATAAAATACAAAATGGGAATAAAAATGCACAAAAATAACAAATTAAAAATCAAAAATTAAAAATACATATTGTACATATACCTATGTATAGCTATATATTGTAAATACCTTATTTTTATTTTGAAAAATTAATTAAAAATCATTAAAAAATAGAAAAAATTAAAACAAAAATATTTCATGTTTTGACTTTTTAATAATTCTGCCATTTACTATTTTTAAATGATTTTTCAAATCATTTCCACGTGGCAGCTTCTCATTGGTCCACGGAGATGTTGACCTCCGGTCAACTCCCTCCGCGGACCTTCTTCCCCAGCGGATCTCGCGCCCGACCCGACTTCTCCTCTTTTTTTGTGCTCGATCCGCTCGCCATCTCCGCAAAGCCCGGGTCCTACTTCTTCTTCTTGCATCCGACACCCTCGCCGGAGCCCTTGCCTCGGGATCCGTGCCTTCCATTGCCCTACCCGACCAACCCTAGTCGGACCTGCACCCATATATATGCCGAGCTCTGCCACCTTCATTCCCATCTTTGGCTCATCTGCTTCGCTACCCGTGACCTCCACTGCGTTGGCAAGAGTGACAGCTTGCTTCAGCAAGTGTCGCAGCGAGGAGAGGGGCAGTGGCCCATCGATCCGGCGATCAAGCACCGTCGTGCTCCGCCCTGAGCTGGAGCTCGAGCCTCGGAGGGAGACGCTCCTCGAGGTGACGACCCAGAGCATCGCCTGCTCATCCCCAGTCTCATCGTTCACCCAGGTAGCCCCGTAGTTCTTCCTTTTTCGCTAATTTTCAATTACCCCCAATTCGCTTCTCCGCCGGTCGCCGTCGATTCCGTCCACGTCCGACCACCATTCGACCATCGGGCTGTGTCATAGCCTTCGCCTTCTTCTCGCACACGTTCTGCACCCCTCCATCCAACCCAGCTCGCACAGGAGCTGGGGCTCGAGCTCCTCCGTCTACCCCCCTCGCCGGAGCTCGCCCATATCGCACCACCGATCACCTTCACCCCGCCTAACTGGGTCGAGGCAGTTTGCCCTCGACCCGCGAGCTGTTTGGTCTATTTTGCAGGTGCATCCAAGCCCATCTGAGGGCTTGGACCATTGGGTCCAGCAGCTACAGCTCCGTCGACCTCGCCGGAGCTCCCCAGAGCTCGGCCGGGTCATCGGAGACCACCAGCAGCTGCAGAGCATCACGCCGGAGCTTCTCCGATCTCCAGAGGCTGCAGGGAAGGATCCCAGATCACGTACGAGACCGGCGAAACTCACCGGCCAACTGTTCTTCCAGCATCTTCCCCGACCGTCCGATCTTCCTCGACCTCCAGTTTGCATCTCGTCCGTCCACTTGAGGAGGTCCCTCCACCGTCAGATCTTGGAGCGGTGATCTGGACCGTCCGTTGCACGAGGTTTAGCCACCGAGAGTTTCGATCCACCACGTGGCGTAGCCTCAGCCGTCCGATCGCTGAGGACCCCAGCCTTAGAGCGCCCGCCGTTCTTCACCGTCCGATGCTCCACGTGGCGTCCATCCTGCGGCCCGCATTAATAAAGGGTAAATTACCCTTAGGCCCCCTCTTTTATTTTATTTCGCATTTAGTACTGTAATTATTTATTGTAGTTGTTTAGTTTTTGGTAAAATTGCATAGAGGACCCTGCTCTTTATTTAGTTTGCAGTTATACCCCTGTGTGTGATGTGACACGTGCTTCGTCACGTGGTTTTCTGGTGTAATTGCACTTTCTATCCTGTAGTTCTGAACGTTACTGAATGAATGAAAACTTTTGAGTATTTGCATTTATACCCCTGTGCGTGAAACATTTGTGCATGTGCTTTAATTCGTGGGTTAATTGCAGACTACCCCCCTGGACTTTTGGTACCTGTTACCAAATAGTCCTCGGGAATAGTTTTTATCACATTTGGGTCCCTGAGTGCCCCAGGCACGCGCCTCGTACGTGACTTCCTGGGTATTTTGCACCGGACCCCTCAGAACTTCGGGTATTTGCACTTTGGTCCCTGTGCACAGTACCCACTTTCCATTTTTGAATAAAATATCAAATCAACTTCAAATTTGATGAAAATAGGATACATGGCTCCTGCCATGATGTAAAAGTTTCTATAAATTTTGGAGACATTTTAGACACTGTTTGATATTTTAAAAATTCAAAAACACGTATTTTCTTTACTGTTCAGCTTTGCAAATCACAAAAAAAAATTAAAACCTATCTAAAAATTACAAAAAAATTACCTACTATTTATTTTGGCTTTCTTGATTTTCTAGCCAATTTTGTCTATTTTTCATTACTTAAAACACCTAAAAATTGAAAAACACTCAAAATCTCCTAAAAATTCTAATAAATTAATTAAAAACCCAAAAATAATAAATTAGGTGCCCAATTTTTCCTTGTTTTCTTCTCTATACAGGAAAAATACCTCCAGGCTAATTTGGGGCTTCTAGATATTTTATCTAGGTCCCTTTAGCTCGGCTGGACAGTACCTACAGTTTCCGTCCTTGTTTTATTTTTAGAAAATTAAATAAACATCAGAAAATTCCTAAAAATTCACCAAAAACATTAAAAATTATAAAAACACATAAAAATATTTTTGTTAGAATTTTTGGTTGATTCTTAGTGCATTAAATAAATTGTTGAAGTGTGTTGTTTTCTTGTTTTCTTTATTTTCTTAAAACATTAAAAATCCAAAAAATATAAAAAGAATTAAAAACCACCAAAATTACCCTTTTCTTCTCCTCTCGACTACTTCGTAGGCCGTAAGGCCAATCCGTGCTCCTTGAGTTCGACCCTGGTCGCTATACCAGGTTAATAAAATAGCCAGGACCGCTATCGTGTTTATTTGTTTTCATCTGATTTTGGTGGTCTGCTTTACTTTTTCTTGATTGACCGATTGACTTCCGAGATCCGGGTCGCAACGACCCTTGATCTATTTGATTTCACCCGTGTCTTGGGGGATTTTCTCGGTCATCAAAGACCCATGGTCAACCCGAAGATCAAGATCAATTTTACACTGTCTTCTTCAGGGTTTGATTGCTAAGTTTCTCATTTGATCATTGGGATTTGGTATCGATCATATACTTTCCAAAATCATATATCATACCTAGGTATTTATCATATACTTTCCAAAAGTATATATCAAACCTACAAATTCAGTCAAGCTTCCAAAGCGAGACGACCGTGCACGGAATTTGATTCTTCCCAATATCTCATGAGTGAGCTCATGTCTTCCGGTTCAGTAATGAACATGTATGATCCCTTTGAGAGACCGTATTACTCATATGCCCTTATATGCACACCCGCGCGCCGGTATATAGACCTTGGTTAGGCCATCAACCTATCGGTCTGCCAAATGTACATACTCAGACATATAGCAATACATCTGTCTCCTGTCAGAGGATGTGTGCCTATGTTGTGACAGCATTCAACATAGGACTTTGGTTATCTCGATCTCGTTAAGTCAACCCATTGACCTAACTAATCTGACACCTCCGAATCTCTATTCCTATGCAGAGGACCTGCATCAAGAGGTCGGTCAGATATTAGCCTATGTGAGAAAGGATTGCCATCTCCTACTCAGGCTGGAGATCACATCTTAACAATCATTTGACGGTGATTGATGAGTCCTCAATCTAACTCTTTAGATATTCATCCAAGCACCAGCCTCTATGATTCAATAATTGAATCAACAGCTGTATGATCATTAAGATGGCCATGGTACATAACCCTAATTGTACTAAGGGACCTTTTATGCAAATTATTTATTCTTCATTTCAGATCAGGGAATGATATGTGCAATAACATTTATTGCATAATGGCTCGTTGTGGGCTCACATGTCCAACAATCTCCCACTAGCCCAAAGAGCCATTAATGGGCTAATCATTTAAACCAACACTCATGTGACAATCATACGCTATTTAGAAATAGCTAGGTAAGCTGATCAGTCACTCTGTTCCCAAAAGACTATGCCAAGTCCTTTTATGGCACTAGCATATCCCTAGGTAACAGTGCTCGCATCCAATACGAATGTTGCATCTAATGCAACCAATACTCAATCTAGTCAAAGCAATTATAGTGTCCTTGACACTAATGCTCATTATTATTATAACCAGTATTTCCATAATCCTTATTAGAATACCCTTATTATGGGAGATCACTATCTCTCAAGGTATCCACAGTTAAGACCTTTTAGATCTCTATCTATAAAGTCTTAAGCTTTTGAAGATATGACTTTGAGATCACCATCTCAAAAATCTTTTCATCTATGAAGACATTGTTATTACTGCAATTAAGTGCTTCTCTCCATAGTAGGATTAGTAATTACTTTGCTACTCCCACTGCATGGCAGATATCTGGCTTTTGTACACATCTAGCATACATTCAGCTTTCCGTAACTGATGCACAAGTGCAAGCAGTTCTAGCATTCACTTCCTCAACTCTTTGAGGTGTTATCCCTTTAGATAGGTCAGTACCAAATCTCAAGGGAAGGAAGCCTTTCTTGGAATTTCCAAAAAAATGGAACATATCCAAGGTGTACTACTAATGTGACAGTCCCAATACCCTCTTTTCTTTGCTTTTGAACAACTTTAGAACTAAGATCTAAGAGGTATTCTTGAGACCATATCTCAAGGTATGGAATAGCCAGTCTATAAAACACTTTATTATCATCCTTATATCATTCCAAATGATTAGGATATTATCTACATTTAGCATGATGAACACAATGGCACTCCCACTAAGCTTCACATGGTACATCAAGATTTTATCTGAAATCATAACATTTATAATTTCATCAAATCTTATGTTCCAACAACAAGAAGCTTATTTGAGTCCATAGATGGATTTCTTTAGCTTGCACACCTTGCTTTCCCCAACCATGAAGCCTTGGGGCTACTTCATGTGAATATCCTCAGAGAGGTATTCTTAAAGGAATGCAATCTTGACTTACATCTTGAAGATGCAATAGTCAAGTTGTGTAGCTTAAGGTTAGAAATATTCTGATGATTTTAAGCATGGTCACCGAAGAGCAAGTCTCATTGCAAGCAATGTTTTCTCTTCCAGTGTGTAGCTAATGGCTATGAACCGTACTTTGAAGGTCTCTACCTTCTCATCAGGTTCCCTTTCTCTTGAAGATTCATTTACACCTTAACGGGTTTTACCCTTATAGGTGGATCCTCGAGGGTCCATATACAACACTTGTATATGAAGTCTACTTTAGACTTTATTGCTAATATCCATCTTTCCATGTCATGATCCTTAGGAGCTTCATCACATGAAGTCCGATCATTGTCAGACTTAATCGACACATGGAATACATCCTCAAACTCATTTGAAGAGGTATTAATGTTTCATCTTTAATTGTCTCTTTTAGTTTCCGATTTTAGGAGCCTCAATGTCTTCTCAAGATTAAAGGAGTTCCTTCACTTCATTTTCTTCTTGATTCTCAAGAGTCTCAGCCTCTAAGAATCACATTCTCAGAGATGAGTTATTTTAAGAATCTCAAGGTCATAAAGTAGGTATCCCATACCATCCTTTATTTTCCTAATGAAGCAGCACTCTCAAGTGCTAGATTCCAGCTTACATCCATGGAACCTTATTAAGGATATATATTGTAGTCTCTACTACACATATATACCAGGAAACTAAGAGGATAATTATGCTAAAATTCATCATTTATCAAATCATGTCACACATGATCCAATTGTATCTCCCTACAACTCTATTCAGTTCAGGTTTATCAGGAGGAGTGAGATAGAAATGATATTCATATCTCCATAAGGTATTCTTTGAATTTTATGTAATAGGTACAAGCTACCTAGGTTAGATCAAATTCATTTCATCTTTCTTCAAACTTTGGTTCTAAATCAAAATTATGAAATCTTTGAACATTTCAAAGGTTTCTCAGGTGAAGATAAGAAATCTCATATCATACATAGTCATCAATAGATATCACATATCCATAATGTTTACTATGATATAGATGATCTACATACATCAATATGTATGAGATCTTGAATACCTCGACATCTTACACCTTTCCTAAGAGAAGGGTGTATTGGACATTCTATGAATACAATATTCACAAGTATGTTAGATTTGAAATTTTAGACATTCTAAAATTCCATCTCTTACTAGTTTATTGATCATATCAATAGACAAATATCCAAGGCTTGATGCCAGATCATTGTCAAATGATCTTCATCCTCCTATTGATCTTATAAGGTTTGATTTTCAGTATTAGAGATCTTAATGAACCATTCATTAATTTTCTAATTTCGTGGAGTCCACTAGATGTTAGATTACTATCTGAAATATTTCCATCATAACTCTTTATGATAGTTCTATCTCAGAATTCATGTTTATTTCCAACATTTAGAAACAAACAATGAGTGTACTCTAATATCTAGGTCATAGAGACATTCTCCAAGACTAAGGGCTCTCCCACTGAGAATATGAAGTCTATCTATACAACAGAGATTGCTGCAACAATTATAGCAATATCCATGTAGATGACTACTAAACCTTAAGATCAAATTTTCTAATCTTCTAATATATATGCAACAAATTGCAAATGTCATTAGAAGATTGGGATACAATTGTCAAACTTTATCTTATGAAATAAGAAAGTCAGAGTCAATGATTATATGTAGATTATTCTGATGCTTTATCTGAGTCATTCACTAAGGATTTTAGATAGACTTGATAGTCATACTATCAACACATCAACTTATTGCAGTATAGGCATTCATCCAACTCTTTGGATGTGATATGGAAATCACAGAAGTAGGTCAACTCTTTGACTTTCCTTCTTACTCGGGTCCGACCCATGATTCCACTGCGCTCTCTTCATCTATAAACAACCATTGTTCAAGACAAAGAATCTCTTATGTTGAATTTTTTTCAAAGGATTTCAATACAAGAGCATTTCATCATTTATACATGCTTCAGTAAATTCATACAATATGAATATTATGAAGCTTCATGAATGACTAGAGTATAGACAATAGAATGATGACACTCATCATATCTACATATATCTCAACTCTTAAAACATTGGTTCAGGTATGTATTCAAACATTTTGAATACATCATCTCTTTCGAGCCACCATTCTGCATAATGCAGAGAACCATGTCATTCATGATTAAATGTCTAGAGCACATATGTATGCCAAAATATCTTCTTTTATTTTATAAGGATTATTCGACAATTACGATCACCATCGACATGTCACTTCCAAAGTACACTCGATGAAAGATCAAGACTATAGAGACATACAAACCCTAAGGTGATGTCTTATTGTCTTATTTAATTGTCCTTCCTCATTATGTTGAGGGAACTTGCACACTGCAACCACATACATTATGTGTCCAATTGCAAGTACAATATCTGGATCATGAGTCCAATCCATGTTATTTTACTGGTTATTATTGAGTATAACATTGAGTGTGTTTAATGAAGGATTATCTGAAATAAGAAATTTGCATAAGTGTATATATATTCTATATACATGTTTTACTTTGATTTAGGAATTTTTATATCAAAGTTGTCTTGCCTTGTCAACAATGAAAGTTCATTCCCTTAATCACTTTCAATGTAAGAGATATACTTACCATTATATCTCAAGCAAGATCTGGGATCTCCTTCCTTATCTTTGTCGCATCCCAATAATATGAGAACTTACGACTCCGATAAAAAGAAGCGGGAACTCATTCCGCCTTGCAAGTCCAACTTGCATCTCCCAATTCGGTCTTTAACACCCGGGCCCACCACCCCTAAGATGATGTTGACCCGTCATTAATTGAACCAACCGTCAACAGGCTTAATACTCGCTATACGCAATCCAATATCGCCCCAATAATATGAGGACCCGATATTAGGGTCACTACGTATACGGCCTTACTCTTTCGAGAAGCAAAGAACCCGATCCAATTAAATCATATATAGGATCTGTCACTTCGGACAGGCGTCTCCTATATACAACAACTGGCGACGGAACCCTTTGCCTTGACGGGAGACCATGGATGTCACTTATGTGATCCTCCACCTCATATTCAAATTGTAATTAATTATCGTGAATCATATACATAATTAATTCTTCCAAGGGAAATACACATCTATTCATAATAGAGTGTTTATTGGATATAATTAATTTAATCACATTAAATTAATCATTAATCCAATCATCAATCAGCAAACATGTCTTTTACTTGAATAGTAGGTATATTCTCAAAGTATGTATTGTTGGAATTTTAATAATTAGAAAAATACACATTGACTTTCTCCGGCATTATACAGTCCCTACCCGCTGTCATGGCCAGTACCGACGAGAGTGGGACGGACCACATACGTTGCAACCCGCGACCCCAATGCTCTTCGACTAGGCACCACATCCGCCTCGGGAAAGGATAATACCAGATAGATCATCATGTACTTTGAGATGCTCATCGGTTTTTCAACCGAAATTATACCATATAATATACATCAAAACAATATTGATTATATTATAAGGAGATTTGCTAAACAAAACCCCAATCCTATTCAAGCAAGAGGGTTTTTCATGTAAAAGTTGTCCTACAACTATTGTAGGATAAACTAAGATTTTCATGAAATCAATGTTTGTTGATGAACCAATGATCAAGATCTATTATCTCATCATTGTGGTTTAGGCAAATGTCATTCAATGAAATAATTATATCTTTAAATATTTCACAAATATTCATCACTAATTATTCCAGAAAATTAACAATTAATTTTCATCAAGATAATTGAATGACTTATCACAAGGTTCAAGATCAAGAAAAATGTTAATTTCCAGCAGTGACCCCCAATCACTAAAATTAACTTATCTTGATCAATTTAAATCCAAAAATTGCAAACTCAGTTTCCAAAGATTGCCTATTTGATTTATTAAAGAACCCAAGTGATAATTCACGTATTTCAAGGCGGATTAAAACCGTAATTATCTCATTAATCACGTTTAAATCCGCAGTTCCCGCAACAGTGAATATAGGCATATTCAAAAAGCCATATCTTGAGCAAATAAAGTCCAAATTTAGTAAACTCAAGTCCTATGGTTTCTTTGTTTAATGGGGAACAAAATCCAATTGAAAATTTAGTGTTTAAACATTTTAAACATAGCTGAAAAATTCAATTTTACAGAGGTTCGAAAAATTGAAATGCAGTAAAAATTTCGCAACCCTTTCAAGAACCAAATCGTCTAAGATCTATGAATCATATCCAAAACCTTATTCAACCTGGCTCTGATACCACTTGAAGGATATTGAGAATCCTCAAGCGCATCACGGAAGCGTGTCGATTGCATCGTATGCAATCGGGGCAACTAGTCGCACCAGTCGCTCTTGAAGCGTGGTTGTGATCGTGAGATCCCAAAGTAGAGACCCTCCTGTCTTAAGTCTGATCCACGATGAACGTACTTGCGGGCGCGATGATGAGTCACGTTCCTTCCCACAATCCTCGATGAAGATCCAAGCGATGGCTCCCCCGATTTCGTCAAATGAAATCCGTCGTCTTCCTTTAGATTAAGCAACTCCAAAGAAGATGGAGATCCACGAGTCGTCGAAGAAGAAGCCGAGAGTCTCTCCTTTCTCAACACAAGATGGATGACCATCTTTTGGAGGAGAGATATAGAGAGGGCGAGAATATGAGAGAGAGAGAGAGAGAAAGAGAGAGTTGTAACCTTGCACAACTCTTAATGATGTACCTTGGAAGGCTACCCTAGCCCTCCTTTTATATTAGTTTAGGATCCATTGGATCTCAATCCATGGACTCATAGATCCAATGGCTAGGCTTGGTCTATGTAAGATCAATGGCTATGATTGTTGTTGGTTAAAACCAACAACATTTATTTATAATTAAATTAAATATATGTTGCAACATTGTCAACACAACTTTAATTTAACATAAATAAGTTAGTTGAGAGATTAATCATCATAATAAAATGGAGATAATATTGTCTCTTAAAATAGTGGCTTTATTTCTCCTTTTTATTATATTACATTATCTCTCATTTATCACAAAAATATCCACCAAATTAATTCCAAATTAATTTGTGAATATTTCAATTATGCCATTGAAAATTATGTGAATCAAATTCACAACCCAAACTAATTTGTAAATTACATTTCTAATTAATTAATGTGAATCCAATCCACACTATTAATTAACAAATGCTATTTACATAGATTCTCTCTCTTCAATATATGTATTATAAATCATATTTATAATACACATATATCATGGATAATATTATCCACATCCTTGATAATTAAATCCCATTTAATTATCTTAGATAATAACTCTCACAATATGAATCTCATTCATATTATGCTTGATAATTAAATCTCATTTAATAATCAAGTCTTTCTTGCTTGGATATGCATTTCATCAAATGAATTATTCTTGAACCCTTTCAAGAATAATGTGCCTTCTTCACAGATACTTGGAGATAAGGACAGGGCGATTGTATTGTTCCATGTATAGTGACTTGGATATTGAGATCTTATCTCAATCCCAGATCTTACGAACCTCCCACAGATGCTTGATTAAATCAAGACCGCAAATCTAATCTTCTCATTGTATCTGAATCTCATTCAGATTAATGTCCAACACTTGGACCAAGATCAGACTGCTTCTCTACTGAGAGGAGTCACTAAAATCCAGACCTGTTTCATCACTCCCTCGGAATGGAAGCGTCATGGATATACAATCGTTTATGATCACATCACCCTCATGTATTCCCAATACATGTACATCCTGCATACTGGAAGACCCATGGTCAACCCGAAGATCAAGATCAATTTTACACTGTCTTCTTCAGGGTTTGATTGCTAAGTTTCTCATTTGATCATTGGGATTTTGTATCAATCATATACTTTCCAAAAGCATATATCATACCTAAGTCTTGATCATATACTTTCCAAAAGTATATATCAAACCTACAAATTCAGTCAAGCTTCCAAAGCGAGACGACCGTGCACGGAAATTGATTCTTCCCAATATCTTATGAGTGAGCTCATGTCTTCCGGTTCAGTAGTGAACCTGTATGATCCCTTTGAGATATCGTATTACTCATATGCCCTTATATGCACACCAGCGTGCCGGTATATAGACCTTGGTTAGGCCATCAACCTATCGGTCTGCCAAATGTACATACTCAGACATATAGCAATACATCTGTCTCCGGTCAGAGGATGCGTGCCTATGCTGTGACAGCATTCAACATAGGACTTTGGTTATCTCGATCTCGTTAAGTCAACCCATTGACCTAACTAATCTGACACCTCCGAATCTCTATTCCTATGCAGAGGACCTGCATCAAGAGGTCGGTCAGATATCAGCCTATATGAGAAAGGATTGCCATCTCCTACTCAGGCTGGAGATCACATCTTAACAATCATTTGACGGTGCTTGATGAGTCCTCAATCTAACTCTTTAGATATTCATCCAAGCACCAGCCTCTATGATTCAATAATTGAATCAAAAGCTGTATGATCATTAAGATAGCCATGGTACATAACCCTAATTGTACTAAGGGACCTTTTATGCAAATTATTTATTCTTCATTTCAGATCAGGGAATGATATGTGCAATAACATTTATTGCATAATGGCTCGCCGTGGGCTCACATGTCCAACAAGAGATACCTCGTGTGAAGGCATGTAAACTGAGAGGAGATCCGGGTATGTGATTCTCGGTGTAAAGGAGGGTTGAGTGTGCAAGTGCCGGTGGCAAAGCCGAGTGCTACACACATAGGAGGTGCATGGCAAGAGTGTGCATGCGGCAGTAGGATGTGCACGGTTAGGGCCCACGAGGCGACGATGGGAGATGCGCAGTGAGGGCGTGTGAGGTGTTGTGGTATACGAGGTCAAAGCAGGCAGCTTGGACACAAGGCGACGTTACGCGAGGTCCGAGCGGGCAGCGGCGGAGGGTATGAGGGGGTATGGGTGGAGGTCGATGGGAGGGGGAGGGGAGGTCAAGGAGGAGGCTAGGGGAGGGGAGGTGGGGCGGAGGCGGATGGGAGGTCAGGCGGAGGCGGAGGGGAGGTCAAGGAGGAGGCCTGGGCGAGCGGAGGCGTAGGGGGTGAGGTGTGGTCTGGGAGATTGATGGGAGGAGTGGGGAGGTCAAGAAGGAGGTCAGAGGAAGGGAGGTCAGGGACAGAATGGGGGAGGGGAGGGGATGTCGTGGAAGAGGCATCAGGGAGAAGGGATGCGATTTTTGTAATTTTAAGAAACTAAATGGGTATTATAGAAAAAATTCATAGAATCCGGTTAGTTTTGACTGCCAAATAGATGGGAGTTAACCGTTGGGTCTATACGCTAAGAGTTACCAAGTTTACAGAGTTGAGGAGGAAAATACATTGTTTTAAAGATCGAGGAGATAATTGACAAAGTTTATATGTTCTATTGGGTAAAAATCCTTAAAACAAATATGGATACAAACATCAAATATATATATATATATAATAAATACAATGATGTATCTGATATAAATATGTCCATATTCGTTTACTTTCATGGTTCGATGAGTTGTCCAAAGTGAAGTTTCTAATCATTTTTGATAAAGTTCTTTTCACGAAAGTTGTTTGAAATTCCATTTTGAATATACTTGTCCCAGTGATTCTTAGGTTTATTAATATGTATTTCAATATTATAGTATATTATTTTTATTTATCTAATTTGCATATTTTCAAACATTTTGTATAAAACTTATTAACAGAATTAAATCATATTAACGATATCCAATGGACCATTATACTTTGCACTTTTTATTACTTAATACAAGTTACACTCACATAATCTATTTGAAAAGTAAATATCAATATATATACTACAAAATCATAGTTATCTTTGATATTTTTCCATGTATTATAATAATTATGTGTTTTTCCATGTTAATTAACCTCTTGTACACATTAAGTTTTTTTAAGTATTTACATATATTTATCTAGATTTTAATTTAATTAAGATTAGCTGCGATGATGAGCTGATACCATCACTCGATCGACCATGTCTGCTACTAGAGGAGCAGAGGCAAATGATAAGTGATGAACTCTCCTCATAGCATGTCTTCCATAGTACAAACCAGTGGCGTGAGAAGATCAATCAGTCAAGGAAAGAAGCTCCTTAGTCCCACTAGAGACTCGCATGAAGATCCTCAAATGATCTAGCATTGTTAATCGTCGAGTAAACAAGAAACTAATCCCATGAAGCATAGAGTATCTGAATTCGATTGACACACGATCGATCACAATGTCAATCATATCCATCATATCCACTTGTTTCATGAAGCTCTATGATCATATGTATCGATTGAGCAGATCGAAATCCTTCATCGCGTTCTCCTCTCTCCTTGTATAATAAGTAAAAGGAAATGACTCCTACTTCTTCCTCTTGCTCTTCTCGGGATGGTACGTGTAAATACAAAAATAAAAATAAAAATATAAATATTATAGATACCTCATAAATATTTTAGAGAAATTGAGAAGTCCAACTTGGAAAAGGATCAAGGGCTACAGCTACAAAACACAAAGATACCTCATAACATGTATATTCTTCGAGATTCACGAATGAAACCAAAAATGTAAGGGCTCAAATGTAAGAAAAATCTGCTAAAGCATGTAAAAAATTCTCCTCAATTTCAATCTTCAGATTTTTCACGCAATAAATGATTAATCTCTTTTAGTAAATAAAAAGTCAAATATGTATTCAATGGAGACAAATAAACGGTAGAAATGATTTAACTTTTGTTGTTAAATCTTATGTGGTTACATGTAAATTGTGGTTCGTTGATATTTCATTGTGTTACTCTTTAAATTGTTAAAAAAATATTGTATTTGATATTATATTGCTAGCAAAGAAGCGTATAAAAATTATCTAAATCTATCCATATATATGGGAAAAAGGACCCTACATCGGCGGGTGCAGGAAATTCCCTACACCCGGTCCAATTTTTCATTTTTTTTTGATTTTTTTAAATGAAACATTGGGGAATTTAGATCTTTATGTATCACCATGTTGTCATTCTAAATTCAACTTAATTCGACACTTCTATCATCTCCATCAAGACTACCAAAATTTAGCGGTCTCAGAATTGCTGAAATCGACCCCTTTTAGATGACGCTAGGAATGTTTATTTTACATGAAATTTGAAACACTTATTCCCCTCAACATATTAAGTAAATCCCTCAAACTTTTAATTCAAAAAATGTAAAAAAAGACAGGCCCAGGCAGAAACTTGAGACCTTCCTCACTAAGGCAAAGTTTTACCATTAGGAGGATCCCGTCCTTTATCATGAAGGAGGGGATAGCATCCGGCGTCAGTGCATTCCTCGGGAGGAGCACCATAGCGTCCTCACTTACTGCCACAAGCTTGAGGCAGGAGGACATCACTCTGGGAGGAGAACGGCACAGAAAGTGCTCTAATCTGGCCTATGATGGCCTACTCTCTTACAAGGACTCTGATGAGTTTGTGAAGAAGTGTACTGACTGTCAGAGGATGGCCACTTGTGGACAGCGTGACATGATGCCGATGCTGCCCATTCACTTCTGTGAGGTTTTTGATGCATGGGGCATCGATTTCATGGGTCCATTCCCTAGGAGTAAGGGATTTGAGTACATTCTGTTGGCCGCTGATTATGTGAGTCGTTGGGTTGACGCCATCCCTGTCCGAAACGCAGATGCTAGGACTTTTTGCAAATTTTTGAGGAAGAATATCATTTCACGGTTTGGGGTACCTCGAGTGTTGATTTCTGACGGGGGGTCTCATTTCGTCAACGACAAGGTAAAGGCCCTTGCTAGCGAGTTCAGCATAGACCATCAAGTAGCCACACCGTATTACCCTCAGACCAATGGTCTTGCTGAAGTGTCGAATAGGGAGATCAAGACTATATTGCAGAAAATCGTCCGCCCTGACCGAAAGGACTGGTCACAGCTTTTGGACTCTGTCTTGTGGGCATATAGGACTTCCTTCAAGACTCCTTAGGGTACATCTCCCTTTCGCCTCGTTTCTGGCAAGCCCTGCCATTTACTTGTTGAGCTGAGACATAGGTCACTTTGGGCAGTCACTGATATACTTTGGATCCAATGAGTGTAGGAGATCAGAGGAGGGTAGAGTTAGCAGCCTTGGAGGAGCTTCGTGATACAGCCTTTTCGAGCAGCCTACAGTATAAGGAGAGAGTGAAGGAGTGGCATGATTCTCATATCAGCCACAAGCAGTTTGAGCCTGGACAGAGAGTATGGTTGTTTGATGCTAGGCTTCGTTTATTTCCAGGGAAGCTACAGAGCAAATGGAAGGGACACTATCTAGTCCGAAAGGTACATGACAAATGGGAGTATTGACATATCTGAGTTGTCTTCTGATGCTACCTTTTGTGTTAACGGCCAGCGGCTCAAGCCATATCTAGATCATGAGCCGTGGGTCGCTGACGTTGCCCCGATTCACTTTGCGTGAGATGTGGTCTCTTGACTCACATCTATTGCATCTCACGCCTGATTATCACTGTTCTTCCGACTTGTATAGATCCAGTTGTCCATATCACTCTATTCTTTAGTCCCACACCCCTTCTCCATCTTATGATTCTGTTATACTTAGGGTGTACTTTATCCTAAGTATAGGGGGTGTAGGACTCTCGGGTATTATATTGATTCTTTCTACCTCTGTTTTGTTGCCTATACTTAGGGATATTTTACCCTAAGTATAGGGGGGTAGACCCTGTACATCCTTCCACTCGGATTTCCCTTCATGTACAGCTTAATATACTTAGGATTACTTGATCCTAAGTATAGGGGGAAACACTGAGTCTTCTTCATTCTACTCTTTGATTCGTCTTTGTACATACCTTCCCTTTTCACTTCCCTATACTAAGCACGAGTTATGTCTTCTTCATCGCTCTTGATCACTCTGAGGACATCGTTCGAGCTAAGTATAGGGGGTGTCGTATATATTCCATATATACTTTAGCCATAACTCGTACTTTGTGTGAGTGTGTTAATAAATAAAATGGCTAAAAATCCATAAAAATTTAAAAAAATTCTTGTACATAAATTCTTCTTGCACATACATAGTTATTTATAAAAATTATTTTTATACAAATGATTGTAAAAATATTTTGTGTAAATAGTTTGTAAATATTTTGATATCAAAATTATGTATATATTACAAAATTTTTGTAAAATGTTTGAAAACAAAAAGTTTGCAAAAACTTTGTGTAAATTTTTGTAAATATTTTGCAAAACTTCGCATTCATGCATACATCCATGTTTTCAAACATTTTTTCAAAAATTTTGCACATTTGCAAAAATTTGTAAAAATCGCATATTTGTAAATATTTGTACGTTTTTTCCAAATCATAGTTGACATTTAAACTGGCCTGGAATTAAATTGACAAATGGAGCTTGGTTAAGACCTTAATCCACCTAATTCTAAAAGGAACCTTATAGGGCTTAGGATTAAGACTTTTCATGTCCATTGGGACTTAATTCTTTGAGTCCACTAGGCTATGAGCATATGTCATCTTGATTAGCCTAAGTAGAGCACTTAACAACGCACACATGACTCTCAGAGACAATGGCTTTGCTTGCACCAACACTTTATACCTAGCTCTCCACAGATGAGGTGGGTGAGGAGGCACTTCCCTTTGGCTTGGGGTAGCATATGAGGGTAGTACTTCTAGGAGGAACCTCTCTTCTTCTTCTTATAGTGAAGGAAGTGAGTCTCAACTTGATCTGGTGGTGATGAAGTCTAAAGACAGGAGTTGTGGGTTGCAATAAAGCTTCAAAAGAGGGATAGTCTATTGGCTCAAGAGGAAAAACTCCTTATGTATATATGTTGCACCATGTAGATATGTTGTACATATGTACATCAAAAAATGTGCAAAGAAAGGAAAACTCCAAAAAAAGTGGTGGGTCTGATTGAAAATAAAATACCCATCGGAGTGTATATAGCCAAATAAAGCAAAGCTTATGTTACACATGACCATCTCATGAAGCTTGCAGCGGGAGACTCAGCTACACTGGTTGGGCTCCCAGGGATACATGGCTACACTGATCATGGTCCATTCTCTTCTTCCCCGTCTTCTTGAGCTGGTTGTACTTGAACTTAGAAGGGAATACCCCGCTCCTCGAGGAAAGAGTTGCTAGACTGAGGTATTAGAGTTACCGGGTTGAGGGAGGTTGTTTCTTGTCATTTATGAGGTGATGAGCTACATATCACTTACATAGTACAAGGAAAGATTCATAGTCATTAGAGTTTGTGTATGTAGACTTGTTCTGATCTGGTTTATTGAGGAGTCTTGATCATAGATTGGTGGAACTTAGAGGCTGTTAAGTTTTAAGCGTTAGTCCAAATAAGGTTCCGATAAATTAATAATCCAAAGGTCTGACTGAGCTCCATATTTCAATTTAATAAAGGAAAGTTTAATAATCAACCTTGATTTCCCATCTTTTCCTTTTTCTTTCTCTTTTTCACTTCTTTTTCAAATAAGTGTTTGCTAAGGGACTAGCAAAAGTAAAGTATAAGGGGGTGATGAATCCCCATTCATCACTCTTTTTTCCTTTATTTTAGCTAAAAATCTTTGCAAAACACCATGTAAATATTTGTAAATATTAAAATTATCAAACTGCATGCTTTGTGTAAATAATAATAATTAGCATGTTTTTGTGCAAAAATAAAGTAATAAAGAAATAAAGAAAAAGAGGGAAATATTTAGAATAAATATTGAATGACCCGAACCCAAGGGAGGGCCAATCATTGGCCTGACCGCAAAATAAAACAAGTAGAGAGAGATAGGGCCATTCATCACCATACATATATTCTCCCTTTATGTATATAATTTATTTCTCATAAAATAAAAATATATATGTATTCCTTATAATGTATATATATTTATAAAAGTAAAATAAAAATGAGAAAAATAAAAAGGAAAAGAAAATAAATTCTCTCTCACCCTTGTATATACCATGTATATATGTACCTATCCTTATTTATTTTACCCTTGTAAATACACAATAAAATCAAATAAAAATTATTTTATATCCCAAATTTTATGTTGTAAATAAATATAATATAAAATAGTGATAGTTGTACAAAAATAAACTAATATAAATAAAAATAAAAAATATCCAGATATTTATACCTATATATAATAATAATATATTATGTATATACATTAATTTATTTTTTAAAAAAATAAAATCACTAAAAAAATAATTTGAAAAATAGTAAACATTTTTCATGTTGTAAATATTTCGAAATAAAATCATTTACTATTTTTTATTGAATTTACAAATAATTTCGAAATGGCGCATTCTAATTGGTCCACGGGGGATGTTGACCTCCGGTCAACTGCCCCCCCAGACCACTTCTCGCGGACCTCATTTTGACCCGACTTTACGTAATTTTCCTGGATTAGCCCGACCACTATTTACTCAAACCTTGGGCTCAGATTGTCGCTCATTGATCTGAGATTCACGCATGACCTTATTGTTAGGGCTCCACGCATCGATCCGCGTGCTTCACTCCCATCTTATCGGACCTGCACTAGTATATAACATCAGCTCCAGCCGCCTTCCTCGGCACCTTCGGCCACCGTCTCAGACCACTGTGACCTCCATTCCCTTGCCTTGAGTGATAGCTAGATCGAGGGGGTGTCGTAGAGAGGAGAGAGGCGCCCTAGCCCCATGTCCGGTGACCCACATCGCTGTGCCCCGCCACCGACGAGCTTGAGCTTCTGGAGGCGTCGCTCCATCGACGCGAGGATACCAGGAGGACTAGGTCCTCCACCACAGACGATTTCGACCATCAGGTAGCCTCGATACCCAGTAGCTTAGCTTGATTTCAAATCTTTAGGTTTCAGGCCGCCGGCCTTCGTCGGCCGATTCCCGACCATCCGATCACTCTTTCGACCATCCGACCATCCCTGCATCTCCACGAGTCTTCTCTCCACGTGCTTCTCCCATCCATACCCCTCGGTTCTCCCAGGAACCGGTTATCGGATCTCCTCCGTCGTCGCTCGCCGGAGACCCTCACCGTGCCTCACCCACGCACCCCCTTTGCCCGCTAACGGGTCGAGGCAGTTTGCCCTCGACCCCTCTTGCTTCCGGTGCAGGTACCATGGCTTAGGATCCTCATCTGGAGGCTCGATTACTCAAAAACAGGACCCCCACGTCCCCTTCGTCGTCGGAGCTCCTCCATTGCTCTCAGCCTCATCGGAGACCCCCACCAGCTGCGGACCACTTCCAGCTCCGATTCCCCCATCTCAGCAGCCTTGGAGGACCTCCCTAGCGCGCTCAGTGGCCGGGCGAAGTTCACCGGCGTTTAGTTCTTCTAGGAGCCTCCAGAGCAGTCGATCGGTCCCCCTTGTGCTAGTTTAGATCGCAGCCATCCATCTGAGGGAGGCTCTCCACCGTTCGATCCATCTGCAGATCAGATCTAGGACACTCATCGCCGAAGGGGTGTCAACGCATCTCAGCCGTCCGATCTCTAGAAGACCCCCTGTCAGCCGTCAGATCATAATAAAGGGGTAACTATCACTTAGGCCCCTCTTTCTTTAGCGTTTATAGTTTAGTCCTGTAATTATGAGTCGTAGTTGTTTTTATTTTTGAATAATTGCACTATGGACCCTAGAGTTTTAGTATTTGCATTTTAATCCCCCCAGTTGTGGTGCACGTGCTTCGACACATGATATTTTGGCTTTTTGCATGTATTGGGCTGGGTTTTATTGACTGTTATGGATTGACATTTTATTTTGGATATTTGAATATATACCCATGTACGTCCATGATTTGGAACATGTGTTGAAATTTATGCGCATTTTACATTAAGCCCCCTAGGCTTTGTGCACGTGTTACTTTTAATCCCCTAGAACTTATTTTCTTTGCGATTAGGTCCCTGTATGTCGTGCCTTGTCTCTGGGTTGAATAAAATATCAGATCAACTCCAAAATGTGAAATTTGGACACGTGGCCTCTGCCACTGTGTAAAAATTTCACTAATTTTTTGGACATTTTTGTTGCTATTTTCTATTTTAAAAATTCAAAAACCTTCATTTTTGCTACTGTTTAAATTATAAAATCAACTAATATTAAAAAACCCAAAAATTCTAAAAAAATTAGCTACCGTTTGTTTTAGTGTTTAATGCTTCAGTCCAATTTTTGCCTAATTTGGATTTATAAAACACCTAAAAATTGAAAACCCTAAAAACCTTATAAAAATCAGTAAAAATTCTAAAAAAATAAAAAAAATGCAATTTCTTCTCCTTTAGCTTAGTTTTTATTTGTAGTTTGATATAAAATTGTCTCCAGATTTTTAGAGGTTATTTATCTATTTTTAAATAACCTTTCAAATATGGTTGCACATTGATTTCAGTTTTCTTCCTTATTTCATTTTTTTGTAAAATTGACAAAAAAATATAAAAATCTGAGAAAATTATCAAAAACACTTAAAAAAATTATAAAACCCAAAAATAATTTTATTTTAATTTTCTGACTTGTCTTTGTGTGTTGAATAATTCATTGAGTGTGCTCTACTTAGCCTTGTCCTTATTTTCTTCATAATTAAAAATATAAAAAAAATAAAAATATACAAAATGCACCAAAAATATTTTAGTCATTTTTTTTCAAACTACTTCGTAGGATCTTTGAGTGAATCTGTGCTCCTTGTGTTCGACCATGGTCGCTATACCAAGTTAAATAAAATAGCGAGACCGCTATTTAGCTTCATTGACTGATTACTCTCCTTTGGTGGTCTTCTAATTTCTTGTCGATTGAGCCTTGCTATTCGAGTCGCAACGACCTTGATTATTTCTACCTTAGCCCTATAGTGAGAATCTCGGTCATCAATGCTCACCATAACCCCTACTTAAATCTTGCAAGATCTTAATAGAATAATTATTTGCAAAGCTCGAGTACTGTTATACTTTATGGATAGAGATCTATAGATCAAAAACATGAAAAATTAGGAGTCTTGTATTGTGGAAAAGGAGGATTATAATATGGAGACCAATTAAAGGCACTAAATAACTTTTACGAGAAGTATTTCAATAATCCCATTGAATTTAAGTTATCTTAGTATATTATGTATGTATATATGTATGTATTTAGGTATTGTATGAACTCAATTTGAGTCGAGTAATTCTCATAATTGTTGATAGATGGGTATTCGTGGTTGTATCGCGATCTTTTAGACGTACAAGAAGGGTTTAAAAAATCGGTCGGGACCGTCTCCGATCTGATCTATTCAACCGATTTTGTGTAATTAATTTCAAAAAAAAAGAAAATAAAATTCGGCACTATAAAAATTGAGCTATAGTGACGGTTTTTTCAAATTCCGTCACTAAATTAACCATTGTTAAATATATATAACGACGATATTATTCGTTGCGAAAAGATTTTCCGTACTCGAAATTAGCGACGAATATCATATTTGTCGTTATATCATTAGCAACGGTCTACACAACGATGCTTATCCGTTTCCATTTTCCAAATAATCATCACTAAATTTTGAACTAAAAAATTAGCGACGATTAGTTGATATTTTGAAAAATAGCAACAGATAAGTATCGCTATATGGACCGTTGCTAATGATGTAATGATAGATATGATATTCGTTGCAAATTTTGAGTATAAAACTCATTTCGCAACGAATAATATCATCACTATATATTTAACAACGGCTAATTTAGTGTCGGAATTTGAAAAAACAGTCACTATAGCTCAATTTTGTTGTAGTACGGGTCCCATCGATGGTCAGACCGGGTTGATTCGGATTGACCCAATTTTGATGGTTTGGTAAATTTTCAAAAAATAAAGGTTTAAATAATGAAATAATGGGATTTTATCTATGTGTCCTTCTTAACTTATGCAATATAAGTTATGCCCCTCTCTTATTTGGAATATACGTTGTGTCAATACTTTTTTAGAGTAATTTTCTAGAAGCAAATATAAATAAATGATTGTAATATTTTATTTATATATAATTCTAGAAAATGTGAAAATTTGTAGTTTTACTCGAAATAGGAAATGATGTCGTTCTATTGAAAGATTTGACATTTTTAACGATTATTTCAGTGATATATAAATACATACTTACATGTACGTATCTGGTTTTATCAGTTCAAAAAATCGGTACGACCGGTCTGACCAATAAATTAAGCATGATCTGATTTTTTCTGAGACGATAGGAATGATGACGTCATGCTGACATTATCATCGGTCCGACCGGTTTGGACCGACAATCCGATCCGGTTGGACCAAATCGAAGACTTACTGATTCAATGTCCGATCCGCTTTTTGAAACTTACCTACAAGACATTTAGTTATTTTCTAACTAATTATGTGTATTATAAATTTTAACTCGATGTAGTTAATTTATTGGCTGTTAAGACCACTCTTGATTTCATTAGGATCCAAGCTTGTAAAATTCGTTTCACCTTGTTGGAAATTTATTTTACATGTATATATTTTTGGAATTTGCTACATGGATGATATCTAAACTTTCCAACTACATGTATTTCTTTTAAGTGTTTTTTAGGATTTTTTAAAACGTTGGTTACATTTTCAAAATGGAGAGTTCCGATTAGGGACGACAACGGTCTCATACAGATACGAATATAGGTATAATCATATCCTTGGCCATTTTAAAATACGAATACGAATGCATGTAGATATGAATATTGACGAATGTGAAAAATATGTTACCGCATCCTTAAAAACAAATACGAATGTAAAATGAATACGAATCGGATACGAATAATAATATAAATATTTAATAAATTACTGAAATATACATGTTTAGGATTATTTATACATAAAATAAATATACCAGATATAGTAATTTCACAACAATTATATCAACAATGGCGAATGCAATCATATAATGTTGTTGCATATAGTTATAGACAAATCTACTATTATGCTTATGTACGAAAACGAATATACGAATATGAATGCGAATATTAACGAATGTCAAAATGATATCCATACTCGCATCCATTTTAATATGAATATGAATGTCAAAATATGTATAAAACGAATACAATAGCATATCATATACGAATATATTCACGTTCGTTTTCATCCCCAGTTTTCTTGATTTTAAAGAATATTTATTGTTGTATTATATAGATGTGGTATAAGTTAGTTACATTTTGAATTTAATGTCGGAAGATAAAGCAAGAGATTGTCAGATTATTCATTTAATTTGGCTCTATGAGCTCTTGAGTATATGCTCTTGTAAGGGAAGCCGATCCTCTGCAGTACTATAAAGTTTGCTGCAATTGATCAAGATCGAGGGTTTAAACGAATTTCCACGGTATAACCTATAAAAACAAGGAATCCGTGCAAACTGCTCGATCAAGATCGAACAGTTCGAGCGATTGCAACAGATTTTACAGTAGAGGATCACTCTATCGTGTAAGCCCGTAAATATCTAATTCCATTATACCAAACCATGAGGGGGGAAAAATCAATTGAGCGGTACTTAGACGTGAGTTAAATATTGTGAATGTATATATATAGCAATGGTTGTCTTAGATAAATATGTCATTTTATATATAAAATAGTTAAATTTGCTGGCAAACAAGATAGCACGATCGAACATGCTGATTTGCTGGAGTGATGCACTCACATATTCCCCTGAACATTAATCAATTTTGCGAACCCGATGTTGCAGTATAAATAGAGACTGAATCCATTGCCTCGATGGATAAGCAATCGAGTCGGTGAGAATGGCTAAATTTTCATCTATCGCTTTGCTGTTGATGCTCTTCTTGGGCATCACCTCCGCGACGAGAATTCTCATGCAGTTTGGTGGCGGTGGCGGTGGGGGAGGAGGTGGAGGTGGTGGTAGTTGTTGAACCTCAGTTTCATCATCTTTATTTCCTATAATTAACCCCCTTGCTTAAAAGTTTGTCAATAAATCCCTGTTAATGTCATATAATTAACAGAGTCTTAAATAAATTAAAAACCACAAAAAAATGACAAAACAAAAATTCGTGGTATTTTTAGACTTAAAAATACCTTCAAAAAATATTTCGGGTTCTTGTTTGATCTCTTTTCCAGTTTTGGTCAACATGAAACTTGTAGATCTCGTCAAGATCTACAACTTTCATGTTTTGAGTTTTCTCAAATTCGGCCATCTTAGCCCTCATAAATCAATAATTCTCTCAAATAAATCTGATTGGGCCACGTGGCCCATTCTGGGGGCTCCACGTGGCCCGCTCCTTCTTGTTGGATCTGCCGCCAATTCTGGCCGTTAGATCTCCTCCTGAGATCCAACGGCCTCCAGCTCTCCACGCCCGCTGCTCTCCCTCGACCATCTGATCATCTTAGCCCTCAATCCACACCGCTCGTTGGCACCTTAAACAGAGCGCACCACGTGGCGCAGTGTAGTCCACTTGATTGCGCCCCGGATCCTCTGATCTGATCCGCTTAATCCATGCCCTATTCCTAACCGCTCGATGCAACCCTATCTTCCATCACAGCCGTCTGTAGCCGCCTGCCCCCAGTCCGACACGTGGCGACACTAAAGCCTTTCGATCGAACCTTCAGCCATCAATCTCAGCCGCTAGTTTTCATAACCGTTCGATCCACGCCTGCCTTGCATCGTGACCGTCCGCTAGCGCCTCGCACATAGCCTGCCACTTGGCCACTCCACAGACCCTCCGATCACGCCGCCGTCGATCTAGTCCTGGCCATCGCTCCACTCCCTATTCTCCACCGTCGGATATCCAGATCCAACGGTGGGACTTCGTCGTCTACCTCCAGACCCTCTTCTCTTTCCCACGATTCACCTCGCGCAACCCGCTCCCCCTTCCATATTTCTCGTCTTCACCTTCCACCATCTCCACTCGCCAATTGCCCCACGCCCTTCCTCTATCACCCACGACCCTCGCGCACTCCTCCATTAACCACCAACCTCTCTCCACGCTCCCCATCTCCTCCTCGAAACCACGTCGCCCACCTTCACTTCCGCCGAGCTTCCCCTTCAAATACGCCTCCTACACACCCCTTCGCCGGTATCCACCTTTACGTGGGAGGAGGCCCAGCCCTTCCCCGCCTCTCTGTGACAGAGAGAGGCGAGGGGATCGAGCAACAACGACTTTTCTCCCCGGTGAGATCCATCGCCGGCCATGGCGATGTCGCGGCGTCTCCTGGCGACCGCCTGAGCTGCGTCGGGTAGCTGCCGACGTCCAGCGATGACCAGAGCTCAATCTCGAGCTCGCCCCCAAGCTCCGCTCCGCCCCTATCGACGGTAAGCTTCTTCTCCTTCTCTGCATTTTTTTCTTTAATTTTCCATTAATTTTCTAGGCGTTTCCGCCATCCCCTCGCTCCGATGGTCACTCCCTTAGCTTCGCCTCTGTTCCCCCTTTCTCGCGCCACTTTCCGCTCACCGTCTCCTTCCTCCAAACCCTCCATCACCTCTGACCCACTTCCTCCGCCCTCACGGCGGAGGAGCTTCGAGCTCACCACCCTCTACGCCCGCAGGAGCTCCCCACCTCACATCGCCTACGCACACACTACAAATAGCACGCTTCGGCTATGTGCTTAACTTTGCAGGTCGCTAATTCGTGCAACGGTCAGAGCCTCGCTGGAGCTTATTTCGTCACGGCCACTCTCAGCTTCAGAGCTCCGTTGACCGACGCCAGAACCTCCTGGGTCTTCCCCGAGGACCCCGCTTCATCGACAACTATTCCTAGGGCTCGGGGGAGGCCCGAATCGACGGAGAACCAGCGGCGGAGGGAAGCCACCTTCGCTGGAGCTCTATTCCCTCCGCCAACCGAAGGAGGAGGACGAACAGCAGTTGCCGTTGGATGGTCCCCTTCCCGCGACCATCCAACGGCCCAGAAGAGGCCACGTCACCGATTTCATAAGCCATTCGATCACCACGATTGGATGGTCCATGCCTAGCCACGTGGTGTCACCAGAACAGGCCCGAGCCTTCGTCTCCGACCCTCCAGGCTTGGCTACTTCCAAGCCTCTGCGAGCCTGCACCGAGCTTCGAATTTTCCGAGCCTGGCCGAAGCTGCCTCGAACCTCTGCCGATCCCGAGCCTACTTCCGAGCCTGAGACAGCGCATGCTTGGCACGTGCTTTTTGGGCAAATTGCAGAGACGCCCTTATCTTCTCCAGAATTGCAAATAGGTCCTGACGCACGTGCTGACCATGCGCACAAGGGAAAACTTACACTGAAGCCCTTGCGGTTTTAAAGATTTGCAGAAAAGTCCCCTGTGCGTGTGGGCAAATTACAGGGAAGGTCCCGCTCTTTTGTTTATTTACTTTTTAGTCCCTCCCAGGGACCTGTATGCAATTTTATTTTCATGTTTTCTTTTCAGTTATGCCCCTGCTTTCTTTTGTGTGTATCTTGAGCTACATAGCTCCAATCGAGTTGATTTCAGTTTCATTTTGAAGCTCTTCTCATACTCTTCATTATGGCATGCTTAAATTCTAGATTTGACACTAAGTTCCGTAATGTATTAATTTATTCTCTAAGTGTCCAGATATATGTGTTTGTCATGCCTACTTGCTTCATAATTACAGAGTGCTTATTTAATTCAACTCGATTTGACTCGCAATTTTCTTATAGCTCATGTGATTATTATTTTGGGCATATCATTCGCTTTGCATGATCATTTATTTGCATTATAAAAATTGATAAAAAAATGCATATTTATTTTAATGCATTATCTTGTTATGTGTTGTGTCTCTGCATGATTTTGACCTATATGCTTTAACTCAACACTTAATTAAATAAACTCAAATCTGATTAATACGAGGGAGGCTCGTGTCCCTGAGTTCGACCTTGGTATCTTGCCAAGTAAAATAAATCACGATCACCTCATTTTGACTTAGCATCGCATAACTTTAAATGACTTGATCTTTTGACGACCAAAATCGGCTCGACTGCTAAGACATTTCCAAGTGCTAATTTAGCATTATTAAAGGGTCGATTTTGCGGTTGGTCAAATGGCGTCGTTGCCGGGGACACGGCTCATTTCTTTTATTTTTTGGATTTTTGTGTGTTTAATTTAATGTTTCTTTTTATAGGTCAAATGATCATATATTTTGCATATAAAATTTTTTCTTCCTTATTTGATATCTAACTATTGTTTTTGTGGCAGGGCCCTTGATGGATCAAGGAGGCGAGGAGCAGGATACTCCCCGCTGCGAGGAGCCGCAGAAGCATGCTTGGAGTCGATAAGAAAGAAAAGAAAAAAAATGTGTCGCATTTATTTTTGATTATAATAAACTCGTCTTTTACAGCGGTCTTCGATCGAAGACTCGCGATTGTAATCGAACGATTGTGGTTGTGTGGGGATCGTCCCCACTTGAGTGTCGACCTAGGACTAGGCACGCGGCTCTCCGAGCTCATTTTATTTTTCATATTCTTATGTGCTTGATCGTAGGTTAACACTTTAAATCATAGACGCACATAATCTCGCCTCACTTAGCCAAACTTAAATGGATATCATTTCCCGCTAATAGATGCATGATTAGGTGTGGCTTTTTCGACTTGCATGCATGTTGGATTTGGTTTTCAAAACAGCCCCCGTTTTTCACGTGTTTTTGTCAAATCACTGCATGATTTCTCGCTTAGCCTAGATCGCGGTTTCTTCGAATACATGTTTTTCTCGGCTTTCATTTCCTAGCTTGATCACCTAGGATTAATGGAAAATGGAATGAACGGTAGACGATGACTTCTTGATTTTGTGCTAACCTTAATTCAGTGATAACTCAAAATAAAATTGGGACTGTTAATTGCAAGTCAACCAAAAATGGAGTAAAATTTGGTTTTGGGAGAGCAACACCCTCAGTTACGCGTTGGTTCTTATTTCACATTTTTCTCCGTGTAATTATCTAAAGTTTTATCACCAATAAAACCGACAAGATAATCAACCAACCTTGGTTGGTTTCATGTGTGAGTTGGTGAAACTAAGGGTTTGCTTGCTTGATTGAGCCATATTTGTTGCGACACACAACCCCAAAACCGTAGTCACTCCATTTCATCTCCAAGATTCAAAACCGCTCACTTGTAAATCCATCCCTCTTCTTCGTTCACCTTAGGGTCTCTTCCAACATCAATCTCCATCTTTATACTTAGGCTAATCTCAGCCTAAGTATAGGGGGGACCCAAGTCCCTGTGATTTCTTTACTCATCTTTTCTTGCCTTTATACTTAGGTTATTTCTAACCTAAGTATAGGGGGAGTCTCCTCTTAGTGCCCGTATATTCCTATATACTTAAATGGATCCATGGACTCATAACATCTAGCACTATGAGGACATAGCAAAGTTTAAGGATAGGGGGGTATACCGCATATACAATTTACTTACTTTAGCTAATATCTGAAAATTTTGAAAAATTTAACTTTCTGACTAAAGTAAACTTCTTTGGACTAAGAGAACTCAAAAGATTTTACGACTTTTCTAACTATGTTACACTATTTTGATAAAAATAGTTTCGAAAATGATTTGAAAAATGAGTTTTTTTCTTGTTTTGAAAAATCTTTTTGAAAAATGTTTTGAAAATCTTTTACTTGTGTGACATGGTTTTGAAAATCTTTTATCAAGGAAAGTTGAGTCTAACCTGTGTTTTTAACTTTAAAAAACTAAAATCCATAAAAATGAGCAAAATTAAAATAAAAAAAATATATATATAATAAAAAAAATGTTTTTGAATGAAGGAGTTGGATTAAACCTCTACTCTTACACTTTCACCCAGGATCTGAAGTGTTCAAGGAAGCTTGATTTATGAGGTCTTTGAGATTTGCGGTTAACCAGCCTTAACCATCAGGGTCTTAGACTCAATCATCCACATTCCCCTAGGTCTCTAGATTTGCATGCTATATTCCATGCTTAGTCTAAGACAAAGAGAATATGATCAGCACATCACATGCACGACTGCGGTTTTGATTGAGATGAGTTGATTTTTCACTCGAGGAATTGGGATGGGGGATTCGAGTCTGGATTTGATCTAATGATGCTCGAGGATGGGATAAAATCTTTGGAGGCTTCATGAACCCTGAGTGTCAGCAATATTAGCCAGTATGAGAACTTGGTTCTTATACTAATCTCTTGATATTGACCTAAGTGCCTGGGTGTGAAATATAAATAAAAAAATTGTTGATCAGTGTGCGCCAACTCTTGGTAAAAGCAGTGGAGCTAGCCACAAATTATACAAGTCAATGAAATTCAAAGAAAAGCTCTCATTCCATACAAAGTCAAATATCAAAGAGCTTCCACCAAAGGCGAGCGCTCCCAACCATTTCAAAGTGTCCACTTGGACCACCGCTATTAGGACCAGGAGTCGGGATTGCACCAAAAAAGGGCTCTGCATCGTAAATGCTACAAGTCTGGGTGTTGAAGGTACGATAGGTACTCAAAAGAGACACACCCCGGTGTACTCCCAGGAAAACAAGTGCAGACGGCTCCAACTTCTCTTGACGGACGCACTGATCAACACCAAAAAAATGTGTTGCGTAAAAAGGCACTAGAGAGAATTCTTGTTCCAATGAGAGGGAGAGAAGAATTGACACAATCCCATGCCCTCCATTTTCTGGCCTGCCATCCACATTTTCTAAGTCTGACAACTAAAGAGACGGTGGACTGAATGCAAGATTCGATTTATTCCCTAGTGCTGAGGATTGGGTCCTTAGGAGATTTTCTCGGACCAAGATTTTGGGTGAAGACTTGACTCTACTCTCAGAATTGTAGTCAACACTAAACTTCATATCCTTTAGCTTATATGTACATCATAGAGAGTCTAGAGAAGTAGAGGAATTGGAAACCTCTTGATTAAGGCTGGGCTAAACTCTAGAATTTTGGATCTCTAAAGTCGAGTTGACTTGATCAGATTGGATCCTGTATTCACATGCACAAGGGGGTTAATCCAACTTAGTCATTCTTTTTAATGCTCGAGGACGAGCATAGTTCAAGTATAGGGGGGTGATGAACCTCAGTTTCATCATCTTTATTTCCTATAATTAACCCCCTTGCTTAAAAGTTTGTCAATAAATCCCTGTTAATGTCATATAATTAACATAGTCTTAAATAGATTAAAAACCACAAAAAATGACAAAACAAAAATTCGTGGTATTTTTAGACTTAAAAATACCTTCAAAAAATATTTCGGGTTCTTATTTGATCTCTTTTCCAGTTTTGGTCAACATGAAACTTGTAGACCTCGTCAAGATCTACAACTTTTATGTTTTGAGTTTTCTCAAATTCGGCCATCTTAGCCCTCATAAATCAATAATTCTCTCAAATAAATCTGATTGGGCCACGTGGCCCATTCTGGGGGCTCCACGTGGCCCGCTCCTTCTTGTTGGATCCGCCACCAATTCTGGCCGTTAGATCTCCTCCTGAGATCCAACGGCCTCCAGCTCTCCACGCCCGCTGCTCTCCCTCGACCATCTGATCATCTTAGCCCTCAATCCACACTGCTTGTTGGCGCCTTAAACAGAGCGCGCCACGTGGCGCAGTGTAGTCCACTTGATCGCGCCCCGGATCCTCTGATCTGATCCGCTTAATCCATGCCCTATTCCTAACCGCTCGATGCAACCCTATCTTCCATCACAGCCGTTCGTAGCCGCCTGCCCCCAGTCCGACACGTGGCGACACTACAGCCTTTCGATCGAACCTTCAGCCATCAATCTCAGCCGCTAGTTTTCATAACCGTTCGATCCACGCCTGCCTTGCATCGTGACCGTCCGCTAGCGCCTCGCACATAGCCTGCCACTTGGCTACTCCACAGACCCTCAGATCACACCGCCGTCGATCTAATCCTGGCCATCGCTCCACTCCCTATTCTCCACCGTTGGATATCCAGATCCAACGGTGGGACTTCGTCGTCTACCTCCAGACCCTCTTCTCTTTCCCACGATTCACCTCGCGCAACCCGCTCCCCCTTCCATATTTCTCGTCTTCACCTTCCACCATCTCCACTCGCCAATTGCCCCACGCCCTTCCTCCATCACCCACGACCCTCGCGCACTCCTCCATTAACCACCAACCTCTCTCCACGCTCCCCATCTCCTCCTCAAAACCACGTCGCCCACCTTCACTTCCGCCGAGCTTCCCCTTCAAATACGCCTCCTACACACCCCTTCGCCGGTATCCACCTTTACGTGGGAGGAGGCCCAGCCCTTCCCCGCCTCTCTCTGACAGAGAGAGGCGAGGGGATCGAGCAACAACGACTTTTCTCCCCGGTGAGATCCATCGCCGGCCATGGCGATGTCGCGGCGTCTCCTGGCGACCGCCTGAGCTGCGTCGGGTAGCTGCCGACGTCCAGCGACGACCAGAGCTCAATCTCGAGCTCGCCCCCAAGCTCCGCTCCGCCCCTATCGCCGGTAAGCTTCTTCTCCTTCTCTGCATTTTTTCTTTAATTTTCCATTAATTTTCTAGGCGTTTCCGCCATCCCCTCGCTCCGATGGTCACTCCCTTAGCTTCGCCTCTGTTCCCCCTTTCTCGCGCCACTTTCCGCTCACCGTCTCCTTCCTCCAAACCCTCCATCACCTCCGACCCACTTCCTCCGCCCTCACGGCGGAGGAGCTTCGAGCTCACCACCCTCTACGCCCGCAGGAGCTCCCCACCTCACATCGCCTACGCACACACTACAAATAGCACGCTTCGGCTATGTGCTTAACTTTGCAGGTCGCTAATTCGTGCAACGGTCGGAGCCTCGCCGGAGCTTATTTCGTCACGGCTACTCTCAGCTTCAGAGCTCCGTTGACCGACGCCAGAACCTCCTGGGTCTTCCCCGAGGACCCCGCTTCATCGACAACTATTCCTAGGGCTCGGGGGAGGCCCGAATCGATGGAGAACGAGCGGCGGAGGGAAGCCACCTTCGCCGGAGCTCTATTCCCTCCGCCAACCGAAGGAGGAGGACGAACAGCAGTTGCCGTTGGATGGTCCCCTTCCCGCGACCATCCAACGGCCCAGAAGAGGCCACGTCACTGATTTCATAAGCCATTCGATCACCACGATCGGATGGTCCATGCCTAGCCACGTGGTGTCACCAGAACAGGCCCGAGCCTTCGTCTCCGACCCTCCAGGCTTGGCTACTTCCAAGCCTCTGCGAGCCTGCACCGAGCTTCGAATTTTCCGAGCCTGGCCGAAGCTGCCTCGAACCTCTGCCGATCCCGAGCCTACTTCCGAGCCTGAGACAGCGCATGCTTGGCACGTGCTTTTTGGGCAAATTGCAGAGACGCCCTTATCTTCTCCAGAATTGCAAATAGGTCCTGACGCACGTGCTGACCATGCGCACAAGGGAAAACTTACACTGAAGCCCTTGCGGTTTTAAAGATTTGCAGAAAAGTCCCTGTGCGTGTGGGCAAATTATAGGGAAGGTCCCGCTCTTTTGTTTATTTACTTTTTAGTCCCTCCCAGGGACCTGTATGCAATTTTATTTTCATGTTTTCTTTTCAGTTATGCCCCTGCTTTCTTTTGTGCGTATCTTGAGCTACATAGCTCCAATCGAGTTGATTTCAGTTTCATTTTGAAGCTCTTCTCATACTCTTCATTATGGCATGCTTAAATTCTAGATTTGACACTATGTTCCGTAATGTATTAATTTATTCTCTAAGTGTCCAGATATATGTGTTTGTCATGCCTACTTGCTTCATAATTACAGAGTGCTTATTTAATTCAACTCGATTTGACTCGCAATTTTCTTATAGCTCATGTGATTATTATTTTGGGCATATCATTCGCTTTGCATGATCATTTATTTGCATTATAAAAATTGATAAAAAAATGCATATTTATTTTAATGCATTATCTTGTTATGTGTTGTGTCTCTGCATGATTTTGACCTATATGCTTTAACTCAATACTTAATTAAATAAACTCAAATCTGATTAATACGAGAGAGGCTCGTGTCCCTGAGTTCGACCTTGGTATCTTGCCAAGTAAAATAAATCACGATCACCTCATTTTGACTTAGCATCGCATAACTTTAAATGACTTGATCTTTTGACGACCAAAATCGGCTCGACTGCTACGACATTTCCAAGTGCTAATTTAGCATTATTAAAGGGTCGATTTTGCGGTTGGTCAGTAGTACGTGGGGAGGATATGGTTCCGGATATGGTTCTGGCTCCGGATACGGTGGAGGTGTTGCGGGAGGAAGTGGTGGTGGTGGTGGAGGAGGAGGAGGAGGAGGAGGAGGCGGAGGGGGTGGTGGTACAGGGGGCGGCATCGGCGGAGGCTTTGGGTATGGGTCAGGTGGCGGGTATGGCTTAGGCTACGGGGAAGGCTTCGGTGGAGGAGGAGGTGGCGGGAGCGGAGGAGGGAAGGGCGGGGGTTTCGGATTTGGCCGTGGATTTGGTGGAGGAGGTGGAGATGGAGCTGGAGGTGGTGCTGGTGGTGGAGGAGGAGCAAGTGGTGGGGGCACTGGCTCTGGATATGGATCGGGATATGGCGGAGGTGTCGGAGGAGGAACGGGAGGAGGAGGAGGAGGAGGTGGTGGAGGGGGAGGAAATGGTGGAGGCTCAGGTTCCGGTAGTGGATCTGGATTAGGCTCTGGCGGAGGAAGTGGTAGGGGCTTCGGTTCTGGGAGTGGAAATGGATCAGGTTCGGGTGGCGGAAAGGGTGGGGGTGGAGGTGGAGGAAGTGGTGGGGGATCTGGCTATGGTAGCGGATCAGGCTACGGTGGAGGAAAGAGCGGAGGAGGAGCCAGCAGTGGTGGTGGAACCGGAGGAGGAGGGGGTGGAGGAGGAACGGGTGGAGGCTCTGGTTATGGCAGTGGATCTGGATCAGGATCTGGTGGAGGAAAGAATGGAGGTGGAGGAAGTGGTGGTGGATATGGTTCTGGGAGTGGAAATGGATTAGGTTCGGGTGGAGGGAAGGGAGGGGGTGCAGAAGGAGGAAGTGGTGGCGGATCTGGCTATGGTAGCGGGTCAGGCTATGGTGGAGGAAAGAGCGGAGGAGGATCAAGCAGTGGTGGTGGAGCCGGAGGAGTAGGCGGTGGAGGAGGAGGAGGAACGGGTGGAGGCTCTGGTTATGGTAGTGGATCTGGATCTGGTGGAGGGGGAGGAAAGAGTGGAGGAAGTGGTGGTGGATATGGTTTTGGGAGTGGAAATGGATCAGGTTCGGGTGGCAGGAAGGGTGGGGGTGGAGGCGGAGGAAGTGGTGGCGGATCTGGCTATGGCAGCGGATCAGGCTACGATGGAGGAAAGAGCGGTGGAGGTGCCAGCAGTGGTGGTGGAGACGGAGGAGGAGGCGGTGGTGGAGGAGGAACGGGTGGAGGTTCCGGTTATGGTAGTGGATCTGGATTAGGCTCTGGTGGAGGAGCAGGAAGTGGAGGAGGAAAAAGTGGAGGTGGTGGGGGAGGTAGTCGAGGAGGAGGAGGTAGTGGTAATGGCTCTGGAGCCGGATCTGGAAGTGGATATGGTTATGGCCAAGGAGGTGGCGTAGGTGGTGGAAAGGGTGGGGGTGGGGAGGAGATTCCGGTGGAGGAGGAAGTGGTGGGGGGGGGGGGGGGGGTTGGCTCTGGTAGTGGAGGTGGAGCAGGTGCAGGCTCTGCCTCTGGTTCTGGATCTGGATCGGGCTTTGGTGGAGGTTCAGGTGGAGGAAATGGAGGAAGTGGGGGTGGTGCAGGTGGTGGGGGCGGAGGCGGGATGGATACCGGAGGTGGTGTTGGATACGGTAGTGGATTTGGTGCTGGCCATGGATATGGCGTTGGAGGTGGGTTCGGAAGAGGAGGCGTTGGATCTGGAAGTGGATACGGTGGTGGTGTAGGAACTGGAAGCGGTGTTGGATACGGATTTGGTAAGGGCTCAGGCTTTGGTCTTGGTGGTGGTAATGGTGGAGGAGGTGGGTATGGTATTGGCGGTGGTTATGGTGGGGGAAGCGGGTCTGGTTTCGGTTCTGGACATGGCTCAGGTTATGGTGCTAATGGTGGTGGTGGCGGAGGCGACGGCGGCGGAGGAGGGGGTGGTGGTGGAGAAGGTGCAGGAGGCGGACATGGTTATGGCTCTGGAAGTGGCTCCGGTTATGGACTTGGTGGAAATGGAGGGGGTGGTGGAGGAGGTGGTGGAGGTGGCGATGGAGGAGGCGGTTCTGGCCATGGGTTTGGCTCGGGTTATGGTTATGGAGCAGGTGGAAGTTTTTGAAGCATTACGTGCCACCCTCAAATAAAGTTTTTTTAAATCAATAACAATTTTTTTCTATTGCGTGAGTTATACAGACGTATATTGATGATGATTGAAAAGGAGAAGTCATCCTCAAGTGAGAATAAAATCATTATATTTGTCACGTTTATAATATCTTGTTGTAAAGATGAGTATTGTTAAAAAATTTTATTGTAATTGAACTTTATTACTTGCTCTTTCTTGTGTCGTTTTTAAGCAATATATTATTGTTTTTTTAACAAAAACCTCCATGGATGTATGAATAATATGAATGCAGTCATGGTTTTATACAGATATGTTCAAATCAATAAAAATTATGGAGTACTCCTTGCCTCCTACATATATTACGATATCAAATAAGTTTATTCCATTCGAATTACTGCCAATGGCTTAGTATGTTTTATTTTGCTATGACTCCGAGTTATCACTTCCAACATTAACATAATAGGAAAGGTTGTATCATTACAAGTAACATCGTTCCTTAAATTAACGAAGACCAATAATAAAGGATGAAGACGCTAACAAGAACGTTATGATGTCGATGTGAAAGATGTTGGGAAGTCTTTAAGATTTTGGGTAAATTACAATTTGGGTCATCATCTATGGGTCCAATCCCAAAATGGGTCCGATCTTTAAATTGTAACGATTCGGGTCCCGGGGTCATTAATGTAAGGAACTTTTTGGGGCTAATGACGAGTATGCCCTTGTTTAAAAGTTGGAACCCAACCCCCATTTCCTTCCCAACAAGGGCATATTCGTCGTGAACCTCAAAATTTCCATTTCCTAAATATTCATGGGACCCGAATCGTTACAAATTAAAGATCGGGACCCATTCTGAGATCGGACCCATAGATGGGGACCCAAATTGTAATTTACCCTAAGATTTTTAGTATGGTGTGATCAAGGTCCTCTTGTGCCATCAAATCATTGTTATCGAAAAATATCATTGATGTAGGACAAGTTGACTCCGGTGACAAGTTGGCAACATTTTTCGAGAGCAGACACATTGTTTTGAGAGAAATATGATGTGATCCACGAAGTTATCAATATATGTCAATTTAGATTGCTGTGACAAGGTAATCACTCTTGACATGAAGCCATGCTCGTATTATGCCTCTTGCGTGAAAATCAATGGATGGATGTGAATTCTTTATGTGTATCATCCTTAATTCTATTTGAGCATTAAAAAAAGACTAGTCATAATTTTTCAACATAATATGGTAAGTTTATTCTAAATCTAAGTTGAGATGAGTCGAAATACAACTGCTCTCAAAGTCTACTTGATGCTCCTTTCCTTTTTGATACATATAACTTGAGCTTGTTGAGACTTGAGATGGATTAAATTTAAGATTCTAATTCTTCTGAGGCACAAAAATAATTAAAATCCATAAAATATTGTATAGCTTAAAGACAATGTTTATCCCCAAACTAAAAATCAGATGTCCTTTGACCTTGTGTGCTTAGATGGTAACTATGAGCTTGATTCGTAATAAATTATCATATATGATAGTTTACAAAATAATTTTAAAATAAATTAATTCACAAGTTTTAAATACCTTATGGCTTTTATATACACTAATTTTACATCATATTTTATATACAACTTTAGAAAAATTATCATATAATTGCAATTTTCCAAACGACTTTTAAAATATAAAAAATGATTACCCACAATTTTGAGATATATTATTAAAAATACATTGTCCCTAGTGATACTCGGTTGTTCATGAGGGGATCCTAGCTTATGGTCTTGGAAGTCCTATGGTGTCCAACAAGTCGTATCTGACAATCGATGTATCAACACCTCTCTCGGTTCTCGGATGAATCAACAATCAACCCAGAATGTAAGATAAATCCAATAAAATGTGCAAGTAAAATTTATTTTTATTTGAACTCTATAAAATATGTGTGTAGTGAATAAGTGTAGAGTGACGAACCACAAAGAACAAATACACAGATAGACAAATAATTATTGTCTATAAAAATAAACAACTATGTTTGTGGTTTTTCAGTTTTTTAATTTTTGTGGATTTTCAAATTAGTTTTATTTTTTATGTAATTTTTATGATTTTTTAAATTTATAATGTTTATTTTGTTTTTAGTTTCCTGATTTTTTACTTCATTTTTTAAATATATAATATATATATATAACACTAATATGTATAATATAAGTACTATATATAATGTAAATTAATTATATATATAAATTCGGTAAATATAAATAAAAAAATAATCTTTTTATTTTTTAAAGGTTTTAAAATATTTATAAAGTATTTTTAATAATAATATTTCTAATAATAATATTTATAAAGTATTTTTAAGATTTTTCTTTTATATTTTTTTTCGATTTTTGGTCTGAAGTTATATTATGTAGTATATATTTTTGGAAATTTTCAAAGAGGTTTTATAAATTTTTTGTATTTTTAAATTTAGATAGGGAATAAATGACTCCTAATTTAATTTTCATAAATGGAAATTACAAGTAATTGCTAAATAAAATGCACGGCACGAATAAGCACAATACTAGGTATTCACTATAAGGTTTCCACATTTTTTCAAGTACATGAGTTATTAATCACAAATAAAACGCAGATAAACACAAGACTTGGTAGGGGTATATATGCAATAAAAATTAAAGTACATTCATTGCAGTGTAAAAATTCCCAAAGTTTTGAACCGAAATATAATTTTTATATATTAAAATGAAATAAAAGAACCTAGAGGGGATTCGGTGCAATTTTGCCAACTTACGTGAGGGGCCACATGAGTTGATCTGGCACTGGACTTGGTTGTAATTTACAATAACTACGGTGGCCCAGATGCAATTTTTTCATAAAATATTGAATATCTTTAAATACTTACAGGACTGATATAAAATATAAAAGAAGCGGAGGGGATACTTAATAATTTACGCCTTAAAAGGCATGTGATCAAAGGGCGGAGGAGCTTCCACATCGCGAGATGGAAGATGGCTAATGGTGTACCGCTTTGATTTAATTCAAGGACCCAGATCTGCTTAATCCTACGACGGGGGAGTGTCTTGGATGAACACTTGAATAACTAAGCTCCATTGAGTTTCGATCAGCCACCTTCATCCCCGTCGATGATCGTTCCACATTCCTGGGGCTCGTACATGTCTGCAGGTGCCTACAAAGAGTCAAGGGCCCATCGAAGGGGCCATGGAGGTTCAACCAGTTGGAGCTCTTGTTCTAGATTTGTTATTCACTCCATGTGGCTCGGCTTGGTACAACTCCTGCACAAAAATGTTAAGGACAATGAGAGGATCGTGACTGGCCCTCTCTTGAAGCTAACGTCACAAGGGGTAGCGAGGCAATGGAGGTCCAGCAAAAATAGTGGAGGAGGACCTCGATGGATCAAATTCTTGCGGGATTCGAGATGAAATAAAGGGGAATCGATGGAGCATATGGTAAGTATCAAAGATGATGTGGAATCAAGGTCGAAAATGGTCGGGGCACAGAGAATTTGGTGCTTGATCTTAAGGCTCCAACAAATCTAAAACCTAAAATTTAAACCATTCTAAAGACATACTACACCTAATCTACTAGAATGAAATGCAAACTAAATAACATATCTAGCATCTCAAACAAGCTCTGAGGCTTGGAGTAGACGAGGCATCATCGGAGGTGCTCTGAAAGCACCTGGATTGCCACATGCCTTGCTTTATCCACACCAAGAAGGGTCTGAGTAGTACATGCTGTCATAAGGAGCTCAACGGAGGGTTCCTAATGGGGTTACAGTAGATCAAGGGTATCAATTTCAAAAAGAGGGGCGAAGCTTCGATTTTTTACAGGTGGTGGAGGGAAAAAAGGGAAGAAGATTGCGTGAGGTAGGGAGGTGGTTAGAGAGGTCAAAAAAAATTCTTTGATCCACTTCACTGTCTAATCACCTTCTCCTTGTCTGCTTATACTTAGGGATATCTTACCCTAAGTATTTGGGGAAACAACCGAATTGTGATTTGTTCATTCCCACCCTTGACCATCCCTGCCTTGTGTACAATTTGCTATACTTAGGACGTACTTTGTCCTCGGTATAGGGGGATGGTCATCTTCTCGTTCTTTTGATTATTTATTCATTATTCTTTAGACTCTTCAATACTCAATACAAGTTGTGCATTCTCTTTTCTAATATATGACTACAAATGTTAATAGGAATGTTGATATATGAAAACTATGTTACGATATCCTAAAAAATGGATATAGATGTAAATAGATGTAAACAGAATCAGATATGGATTATATTAGAAGAAATATTCTATTCATTAGCATATATATAGATTGATGGGGCTGCCCCTACGTTATTTTTTTTCAAAATATCATCAAGTATATTCATCTATATATCCCTCCAATATGTCATTTGAATTTTTTCAGAAACAGAGACTCATATGTCCTCCATCAAGAATATGTCAATTACATCAATTTTTAGATCGTATATCATTTTTAGAAGGAGATTAATATGCAAGACGATTTAACAATACGTATTATTCCAATATATATCATGTCCTTAAAAAAAGTAAGAACGTTTTAGAAAGAAAATGTTTAAATCAATGATTTATTGTAGAAAATTGAGATCCATATACTCATGTTAGTAATATATATACAATAGTCAAGTAAATGGTTGTTGCGAGATCAATAATACACAAATAATGGCAAGTAATTTACATTCATTTTATTATATGATACATAATTCGATAATATATATATATATATATATACAATGGTCAAGTAAGTGTTATTGTGAAGTTAGTAAAGCCATAATAAATAGTCAATAATTTCCATATATATTATTACTTTGAATAGAATTCATTAATTTAGAGACAATACTTAAATAATATATATATATATATACAATTCTTAAGTAATTTGTTGTTGTGTGTTCAGTAATGTATATATCTATGTCATATATCATAGGTTCAGTAGTATGTATATAATTCTCAAGTAATGACTACTATGAGATCAGTAATAACAAAGTAATAGTTAGTAAGGCATGGACATTGCTCAAGTAAAAATGTAACATATAATTAGTAACATATTCTCTTTCGATATGATTAATATAGAAATAAAGAAAAAGAAGTTATTAAACATATGCACACAATAAAAAATGAATTAGTGAAATTAATGGATTGCTTTGTTGACGAAAAAGAAAAAATATTACAGAATTAAATGCAATGCGCATTACATACACAATGATATTGCTAACCATTTGTTATGTTATTATTGATCTCGCAATACACATTTACTTGACCATTGCATACATATTACTAAATTCTGTATAAGGTAATAATTTAGATGTAAATTACTTATCATTGTCTAGATATTAGCAATCTCACAACAACCATTTACTTGACAAAGTATATATATATATATATATATATTACTATTCTAGTTTTTGGATCTTAATCTTCTACACGAAATCATTTATTTGATGCTTTCTTTACAAAAGCATCTTCCTGTTTTAAGGATATTACATAATTGGAAATATGGTAATTGCTAAATACATGGTAACCTATAATTAGAATTATAGTTATTGCTAATACACGAGTATGCCTTAGAATTGGTGCTCACAAGGACGTTAATCGGCATATGGCCCCCTAGATAAGTTCTATCTATCTCTATATATATATATATATATATATATATGAATATAGATAAATAGATAGATAGACACACACACATATAAATACATGCATACATAGATAGATACATACATACATACATACATACATATAGAGGGAAGGAATCCAATTCCATAGGATAGATAACTTATCTACTCCACTTTTAATTTTGCCATTTTTTTTATTTTTTGAAAAATACTTCCATGGATTTTCATAACTATATCCCTCTAACATGTCATTCAAATTTCGTCAGAAACAGAAACTCGTGTGCCCTCCATCCAGGATAGGTAATTTTAACGGTATCAGATTTGCTGAAACCTATTCTGGATGGAGGGCATATGAGTCTCTGTTTCTGACAAAAATTGAATGATAGAGGGATATAGTTATGAAAATCTATGTAAGCTTTTTCAAAAAAAATGACAAAATAAAAGTGGAATAGGTAAGTTACTTACTCCATTGAGTAGGATCCCTTTCCTCATATATATAAATAAATACACACACACATACACACATATATGAGGAAAGGAATCCAAATCCATGGAGTAGATAACTTACCTACTCTATTTTCATTTTTGCCTTTTTTGAAAAATAATTTCATAAATATTCATAACTATATCTCTTGAATACATCATTCAAATTTTGTCAGAAATAGAGACTCTTATGCACTCCATACAGAGGTGATTTTAACGGTCTTAGATTTGTTGTAATCGACATGTTCTAGATGGGTGGCATAGGAGTCTCTGTTTCTAATAAAATTTGAGTGACATATACGAGGGATATAGTTATGAAAATTTATGGAAGTATTTTTCAAAAAAAAGTGACAAAAAATGAAAATGGAGTAGGTAAGTTACCCACTCCATGGAGTAGAAACCTTATATATATATATATATATATATATATATATATATATATATATATATACAGAGAGAGAGAGAGGGGGGATGGCGTTGTCCCCTAAGGGGAGCTAACTTGTCTCTCCCGCAACATTTTCCTATATTTTAATTTTTTTTGAAAATGTCTTCCATGAATATTCATCACTATATATGCCTAGATTATGTCATTCAAATTTCATGCGAAATAGACTTCTACGGCCTCCATCTAGACTGTCATTTTTGAACGATTGCAAAATTGTTGAAATCGACCACATCTGGATGGAGGTCGTAGGAGTGTCTATTTCACACGAAATATGAATGGTATAATATAGAAATATAATGATGAATATTCATGGAAGAAATTTTCAAAAAAATTAAAAACATGGGGAAAATGGGGCAAAGGAGCTAAGTTATCTCCCCCTAGGAAGCAGCCCCATTTTACTCTCTCTCTCTCTCTCACACACACACACACAGATATATATATATATATATATATGGATTTGTGTGCATCTGTCCATGTTAAAAGAAGGGATTTTTACCTGGAAGTTGTCTTAAACTTTGCCAATTACCACATCGACCTTTGAAACAACGTATTTCCCGCTTGTCTGGTCCCACAACCCCTGCCATTAAGTTGAGATTTCTTGGGTTAACTTGCATGGGTTTAGGATTGGGTTAATCAAACTGCATAATACCCAATGGTAGGATTTTCCTCCTCTCTCTCTCTCTCTCCTTTTTTTCTCCTCCATCTTCCTTTCCCTTTCGACGGTGGAAAGGTGTAGCAGCGAAGATGTTAGGAGCAAGTAGGGACTACTGGAGCACGAGGAGAAGCTGTTGGAACACCTTGGGGTCTTTGCATCCCATGAAGAACTCATGCGCAACACCTCATGAGTGGCACGTAGAGAGTTGTCGAAGTCGGGCCGTCACAGGGGAAGCCTAGGCCGGCGAAGGCGGGGGGGGGGGGGGGGGATGAGGGGTCAACCAAAATCCTCTGAATGATAATGATGGTTCCAGAAGGGCCAGAGTCACACAACATGAGATGGTAACCCGGAGATGCATGATAGAGATACCTCGCGTGAAGGAATGTAAACTAAGAGGAGATCCGGGTGTGTGATTCTCGGTGTGAAGGAGGGTTGAGTGTGCAAGTGCCGGTGGCAAAGCCGAGGGCTACACACACAGGAGGTGCATGGCAAGAGTGTGCATGCAGCAGTAGGATGTGCACGGTTAGGGCCCACGAGGCGACGATGGGAGATGCGCAGTGAGGGCGCGTGAGGTGTTGTGGTATACGAGGTCAAAGCAGGCAGCTTGGACACAAGGCGACGTCACGCGAGGTCCGAGCGGGCAGAGGTGGAGGGTATGAGGGGGTATGGGTGGAGGTCGATGGGAGGGGGAGGGGAGGTCAAGGAGGAGGCTAGGGGAGGGGAGGTTGGGCGGAGGCGGATGGGAGGTCAGGCGGAGGCGGATGGGAGGTTAAGGAGGAGGCCCGGGCGAGCGGAGGCGTAGGGGGTGAGGTGTGGTTTGGGAGATTGATGGGAGGAGTGGGGAGGTCAAGAAGGAGGTCAGAGGAAGGGAGGTCAGGGACAGAATGGGGAAGGGGAGGGGATGTCGTGGAAGAGGCATCAGGGAGAAGGGATGAGATTTTTGTAATTTTAAGAAACTAAATGGGTATTATAGAAAAAAATTCACAGAATCCGGTTAGTTTTAACTGCCAAATAGATGGGAGTTAACCGTTGGGTCTATACGGTAAGAGTTACCAAGTTTACGGAGTTGAGGAGGAAAATACATTGTTTTAAAGATCGAGGAGATAATTGACCAAGTTTATATGTTCTATTGGGTAAAAATCCTTAAAACAAATATGGATACAAATGTCATATATATATATATAATACAATGATGTATCTGATATGAATATGTCCATAGTCGTTTACTTTCATGGTTCGATGAGTTGTCCAAAGTGTAGTTTCTAATCATTTTCGATAAAGTTCTTTTCACGAAAGTTGTTTGAAATTCCATTTTGAATATACTTGTCCCAGTGATTCTTAGGTTTATTAATATGTATTTCAATATTATAGTATATTATTTTTATTTATCTAATTTGCATATTTTCAAACTTTTTGTATAAAACCTATTAACAGAATTAAATCATATTAATGATATCCAATGGACCATTATACTTTCTATGCACTTTTTATTACTTAATACAAGTTACACTCACATAATCTATTTGAAAAGTAAATATCAATATATATCCTACAAAATCATCGTTATCTTTGATATTTTTCCATGTATTATAATAATTATGTGTTTTTTCATGTTAATTAACCTCTTGTACACATTAAGTTTTTTTAAGTATTTACATATATTTATCTAGATTTTAATTTAATTAAGATTAGCTGCGATGATGAGCTGATACCATCACTCGATCAACCATGTCTGCTACTAGAGGAGCAGAGGCAAATGATAAGTGATGAACTCTCCTCATCGCATGTCTTACATAGTGCAAACCAATGGCGTGAGAAGATCAATCAGTCAAGGAAAGAAGCTCCTTAGTCCCACTAGAGACTCACATGAATATCCTCAAATGATCTAGCATTGTTAATCGTCGAGTAAAACAAGAAACTAATCCCACGAAGCATAGAGTATCTGATTTCGATTGATGCACGATCGATCACAATGTCAATCATATCCATCATATCCACTTGTTTCATGAAACTCTATGATCATATGTATCGATCGAGCAGATCGAAATCCTTCATCGCGTTCTCCTCTCTCCTTGTATAATAAGTAAAAGGAAATGACTCCTACTTCTTCTTCTTGCTCTTCTCGGGATGGTACGTGTAAATACAAAAATATAAATAAAAATATAAATATTATAGATACCTCATAAATATTTTAGATAAATTGAGAAGTCCAACTTGGAAAAGGATCAAGGGCTACTACTACAAAACACAAAGATACCTCATAACATGTATATTCTTCGAGATTCGCGAATGAAACCAAAAATGTAAGGGCACAAATGTAAGAAAAATCTGCTAAAGCATGTAAAAAATTCTCCTTAATTTCAATCTTAAGATTTTTCACGCAATAAATGATTAATCTCTTTTAGTAAATAAAAAGTCAAATATGTATTCAATGGAGACAAATAAATGGTACAAATGATTTAACTTTTGTTGTTAAATCTTATGTGGTTACTTGTAAATTGTGGTTCGTTGATATTTCATTATGTTACTCTTTAAATTGTTTAAAAAATATTGTATCTGATATTATATTGCTAGCAAAGAAGTGTATAAAAATTATCTAAATCTATCCATATATATATATATGGGAAAAAGGACCCTACATCGGCGGGTGCAGGAAATTCCCTACACTCGGTCTAATTTTTCATTTTTTTTATTTTTTTAAATGAAACTTTGGGGAATTTAGATCACCATGTATCACCATGTTGTCATTCCAAATTCAACTTAATTCGACACTTCTATCATCTCCATCAAGACTACCAAAATTTAACGGTCTCAGAATTGCTGAAATCGACCCCTTTTAGATGATGTTAGGAATGTTTATTTTACATGAAATTTGAAACACTTATTCCCCTCAACATATTAAGTAAATCCCTCAAACTTTTAATTCAAAAAATGTAAAAAAAGATAGGCCCAAGCATAAACTTGAGACCTTCCTCACGAAGGCAAAGTTTTACCATTGGGAGGATCCCATCCTTTATCATGAAGGAGGGGATAGCATTTGGCCTCGGTGCATTCCTCGGGAGGAGCACCATAGCGTCCTCACTTACTGCCACAAGCTTGAGGCAGGAGGACATCACTCTGGGAGGAGAACGACACAGAAAGTGCTCTAATCCGGCCTATGGTGGCCTACTCTCTTCAAGGACTCTGATGAGTTTGTGAAGAAGTGTACTGACTGTCAGAGGATGGGCACTTAAGGACAGCGTGATATGATGCCGATGCAGCACATTCACTTCTGTGAGGTTTTTGATGCATGGGTCATCGATTTCATGGGTCCATTCCTTAGGAGTAAGGGATTTCAGTACATTCTGTTGGCCGTTGATTATGTGAGTCGTTGGGTTGACGCCATCCCCGTCCGAACCGCAGATGCTAGGACTATTTGCAAATTTTTGAGGAAGAATATCATTTCACGGTTTGGGGTACCTCGAGTGTTGATTTCTGACGGGGGGTCTCATTTCATCAACGACAAGGTAAAGGCCCTTGCTAGCGAGTTCAGCATAGACCATCAAGTAGCCAACCGTATTACCCTCAGATCAATGGTCTTGTTGAAGTGTCGAACAGGGAGATCAAGACTATATTGCAGAAGGTCATCCACCCTGACCGAAAGGACTGGTCACATCTTTTGGACTCTGTCTTGTGGGCATATAGGACGTCCTTCAAGACTCCTTAGGGTACATCTCCCTTTCGCCTCGTTTCTGGCAAGCCCTGCCTTTTACTTGTTGAGCTAAGACATAGGTCACTTTGGGCAGCCACTGATATACTTTGGATCCAATGAGTGTAGGAGATCAGAGGAGAGCAGAGTTAGCAGCCTTGGAGGAGCTTCGTGATACAGTCTTTTCGAGCAGCCTACACTATAAGGAGAGAGTGAAGGAGTGGCATGATTCTCATATCAGCCACAAGCAGTTTGAGCCTGGACAGAGAGTATGATTGTTTGATGCTAGGCTTCGTTTATTTCCAGGGAAGCTACAGAGCAAATGGAAGGGACACTATCTAGTCCGAAAGGTACATGACAAATGGGAGTATTGACATATCTGAGTTGTCTTCTGATGCTACCTTTCGTGTTAACGGCCAGCAGCTCAAGCCATATTTAGATCATGAGTCGTGGGTCGCTGACGTTGCCCCGATTCACTTTGCGTGAGATGTGGTCTCTTGACTCACATCTATTGCATCTCACGCCTGATTATCACTGTTCTTCCGACTTGTATAGATCCAGTTGTCCATATCACTCTGTTCTTTAGTCCCACACCCCTTCTCCATCTTATAATTCTGTTATACTTAGGGTGTACTTTATCCTAAGTATAGGGGGTGTAGGACTCTCGGGTATTACATTGATTCTTTCTACCTCTGTTTTGCTGCCTATACTTAGGGATATTTTACCCTAAGTATAGGGGGGTAGACCCTGTACATCCTTCCACTCGGATTTCCCTTCATGTACAGCTTAATATACTTAGGATTACTTGATCCTAAGTATAGGGGGAAACACTGAGTCTTCTTCATTCTATTCTTTGATTTGTCTTTGTACATACCTTCCCTTTTCACTTCCCTATACTAAGCACGAGTTATGTCTTCTTCATCGCTCTTGATCACTCTGAGGACATCGTTCGAGCTAAGTATAGGGGGGTGTCGTATGTATTCCATATATACTTTATCCATAACTCGTACTTTGTGTGACTGTGTTAATAAATAAAATGGCTAAAAATTCATAAAAATTTAAAAAAATTTCTTGTACATAAATTCTTCTTGCACATACATAGTTATTTATAAAAATTATTTTTGTACAAATGATTGTAAAAATGATTTATGTAAATAGTTTGTAAATAATTTGATATCAAAATTATGTATATATTACAAAATTTTTGTAAAATGTTTGAAAAACAAAAATTTTGCAAAAATTTTGTGTAAATTTTTGTAAATATTTTGCAAAACTTCGCATTCATGCATACATCCATGTTTTCAAAAAAAATTTCAAAAATTTTGCACATTTGCAAAAATTTGTAAAAATTGCATATTTGTAAATATTTGTACAGTTTTTCCAAATCATAGTTGACATTTAAACTGGCCTGGAATTAAATTGACAAATGGAGCTTGGTTAAGACCTTAATCCACCTAACTCTAAAAGGAACCTTATAGGGCTTAGGATTAAGACTTTTCATGTCCATTGGGACTTAATTCTTTGAGTCCACTAGGCTATGAGCATATGTCATCTTGATTAGCCTAAGTAGAGCATTTAACAACACACACATGACTCTCAGAGACAATGGCTTTGCTTGCACCAGCACTTTACACCTAGCTCTCCACGGATGAGGTGTGTGAGGAGGGAGTTCCCTTTGGCTTGTGGTAGCATATGAGGGTAGTGCTTCTAGGAGGAACCTCTCTTCTTCTTCTTATAGTGAAGGAAGTGAGTCTCAGCTTGATCTGGTGGTGATGAAGTCTAAAGACAGGAGTTGTGGGTTGCAATAAAGCTTCAAAAGAGGGATAGTCTACTGGCTCAAGAGGAAAAACTCCTTATGTATATATGCTGCACCATGTAGATATGTTGTACATATGTATCAAAAAAATGTGCAAAGAAAGGAAAACTTCAAAAAAAAGTGGTGGGTCTGATTGAAAATAAAATACCCATCGGAGTGCATATAGCCAAATAAAGCAAAGCTTATGTTACACATGACCATCTCATGAAGCTTGCAGCGGGAGACTCAGCTACACTGGTTGGGCTCCCAGGGATACATGGCTACACTGGTCATGGTCCATTCTCTTCTTCCCCGTCTTCTTGAGCTGGTTGTACATGAACTTAGAAGGGAATACCCCGCTAAGGTTATGTTACATTCTCTTTTTCAAATAAGTGTTTGCTAAGGGACTAGCAAAAGTAAAGTATAAGGGGGTGATGAATCCCCATTCATCCCTCTTTATTCCTTTATTTTAGCTAAAAATCTTTGCATGACACCATGTAAATATTTGTAAATATAATAAATTGTCAAACTGCATGCTTTGTGTAAATAATAATAATTAGCATGTTTTTGTGCAAAAATAAAGGAATAAAGAAATAAAGAAAAAGAGGGAAATATTTATAATAAATATTGAATGACCCGAACCCAAGGGAGGGCAATCATTGGCATGACCGCAAAATAAAACTAGTAGAGAGAGATAGGGCCATTCATCATCATACATATATTCTCCCTTTATGTATACAATTTATTTCTCATAAAATAAAAATATATATGTGTTCCTTATAATGTATATATATTTATAAAAGTAAAATAAAAATGAGAAAAATAAAAATAAAAAGAAAATAAATTCTCTCTCTCACCCTTGTATATACCATGTATATATGTACCTATCCTTATTTACTTTACCCTTGTAAATACACAATAAAATCAAATAAAAATTATTTTATATCCCTAATTTTATGTTGTAAATAAATAAATATAAAATAGTGATAGTTGTATAAAAATAAACTAATAAAAATAAAAATAAAAAATACCCAGATATTTATACCTATATATAATAATATATTATGTATATACATTAATTTATTTTTAAAAAAAATAAAATCACTAAAAAATAATTTGAAAAATAATAAACATTTTTCATGTTGTAAATATTTCGAAATAAAATCATTTACTATATTCTATTGAATTTACAAATAATTTCGAAGTGGCACATTCAAATTGGTCCACGGGGGATGTTGACCTCAAGTCAACTGCCCCCCCTTGACCACTTCTCGCGGACCTCATTTTGACCCGACTTCGCGTAATTTTCCTGGATTAGCCCGACCACTATTTACTCAAACCTCGGGCTCCGATTGTCGCTCATTGATCTGAGATTCACGCATGACCTTCTAGTTAGGGCTCCATGCATCGATCCGCGTGCTTCACTCCCATCTTATCGGACCTGCACTAGTATATAACCTCTGCTCCAGCCGCCTTCCTCGGCACCTTCGGCCACCGTCTCAGACCCCTGTGACCTCCATTCCCTTGCCTTGAGTGATAGCTAGATCGAGGGGGTGTCGTAGAGAGGAGAGAGGTGCCCTAGCCCCAGGTCCGGTGACCCACATCGCTGTGCCCCGCCACTGACGAGCTTGAGCCTCTGGAGGCGTCGCTCCATCGACGCGAGGATCCCAGGAGGACCAGGACCTCCACCACAGACGATTTCGACCATGAGGTAGCCTCGATACCCAGTAGCTTAGCTTGATTTCAAATCTTTAGGTTTCAGGCCGCCGACCTTCATCGGCCGATTCCCGACCATCTGATCACTCTTTCGACCATCCGACCATCCCTGCATCTCCACGAGTCTTCTCTCCACGTGCTTCGCCCATCCATACCCCCCGGTTCTCCCAGGAACCGGTTATCAGATCTCCTCCGTCGTCGCTCGTCGGAGACCCTCACCATGCCTCACCCGCGCACCCCCTTTGCCCGCTAACGGGTCGAGGCAGTTTACCCTCGACCCCTCTTGCTTCCGGTGTAGGTACCATGGCTTAGGAGCCTCATCTGGAGGCTCGATTACTCAGGAACAGGACCCCACGTCCCCTTCATCGTCGGAGCTCCTCCGACGCTCCCAGCCTCATCGGAGACCCCCACCAGCTGCGGACCACTTCCAGCTCCGATTCCCCCATCTCAGCAGCCTTGGAGAACCTCCCTAGAGCGCCCAGTGGCCGGGCGTAGTTCACCGACGTTTAGTTCTTCTAGGAGCCTCTAGAGCCGTCGATCGAGCCCCCTTGCACCAGTTTAGATCGCAGCCATCCATTTGAGGGAGGCTCTCCACCGTTCGATCCATCTGCGGATCAGATCCAGGACGCTCATCGCCGAAGGGGTGTCAACGCATCTCAGTCGTCCGATCTCTAGAAGACCCCCTGCCAGCCGTCGGATCATAATAAAGGGGTAAATATCACTTAGGCCCCTCTTTCTTTAGCGTTTATAGTTTAGTCCTGTAATTATTAGTCGCAGTTGTTTTAATTTTTGAATAATTGCACTATGGACCCTAGAGTTTTTAGTATTTGCATTTTAATCCCCCCAGTTGTGGTGCACGTGCTTCGACACATGATATTTTGGACTTTTTGCATGTATTGGGCTGGGTTTTATTGACTGTTATGGATTGACGTTTTATTTTGGATATTTGAATATATACCCCTGTACGTCAATGATTTGGAACATGTGTTGAAATTTATGCGCATTTTACATTAAGCCCCCTAGGCTTTGTGCACGTGTTACTTTTAATCCCCCAGAACTTATTTTCTTTGCGATTAGGTCCCTGTGTGCCGTGCCTTGTCTCTTGGTTGAATAAAATATCAGATCAATTCCAAAATGTGAAATTTGGACATGTGGCCTCTTCCACTGGGTAAAAATTTCACTAATTTTTTGGACATTTTTGTTGCAATTTTCTATTTTAAAAATTCAAAAACCTTCATTTTTTCTACTGTTTAAATTATAAAATCAACTAATACTAAAAAACCCAAAAATTCTAAAAAAATTAGCTACTTTTTGTTTTAGTGTTTAATGCTTCAGTCCAATTTTTGCCTAATTTGGATTTATAAAACACCTAAAAATTGAAAACCCTAAAAACCTTATAAAAATCAATAAAATTTCTAAAAAAATAAAAAAATGCAATTTCTTCTCCTTTAGCTTAATTTTTATTTGTAGTTTGATATAAAATTGTCTCCAGATTTTTAGAGATTATTTATTTATTTTTAAATAACCTTTCAAATATGGATGCACATTGATTTCAGTTTTCTTCCTTATTTCATTTTTATAAAATTAATAAAAAAATATAAAAATCTGAGAAAATTATCAAAAATACTTAAAAAATTATAAAACCCAAAAATAATTTTATTTTAATTTTCTGACTTGTCTTTGTGTGTTGAATAATTCATTGAGTGTGCTCTACAAAGCCTTGTCCTTATTTTCTTCATAATTAAAAATACGAAAAAAAATAAAAATATACAAAATGCACCAAAAATATTTTAGTCATTTTTTTTCAAACTACTTCGTAGGATCTTCGAGCGAATTCGTGCTCCTTGTGTTCGACCATGGTCGCTATACCAGGTTAAATAAAATAGCGAAACCGCTATTTAGCTTCATTGACTGATTACTCTCTTTTGGTGGTCTTCTAATTTCTTGTCGATTGAGCCTTGCTATTCAGGTCGCAATGACCTTAATTATTTCTACCTTAGCCCTATAGTGAGAATCACGGTCATCAATGCTCACCATAACCCCTACTTAAATCTTGCAAGATCCTAATAGAAGAATTATTTGCAAAGCTCAAGTACTGTTATACTTTATGGATAGAGATCTATAGATCAAAAACATGAAAAATTAGGAGTCTTGTATTGCAGAAAAGGAGGATTATAATATGGAGACCAACAAAAGGCATTAAATAACTTTTACGAGAAGTATTCCAATAATCCCATTGAATTTAAGTTATCTTAGTATATTATGTATGTATATATGTATGTATTTAGGTATTGTATGAAGCTCAATTTGAGTCGAGTAATTCTCATAATTGTTGATAGATGGGTATTCTTGATTATATCGCGATCTTTTATACGTACAAGAAGGGTTTAAAAAATCGGTCGGGAACCGTCTCCGATCTGATCTGTTCAACCGATTTTGTGTAATTAATTTCAAAAAAAAGAAAATAAAATTCAGCACTATAAAAAAATTGATCTATAGTGACGGTTTTTTCAAATTCCGTCATTAAATTAACCATTGTTAAATATATAACGACGATATTATTCGTTGCGAAAAGATTTTTCGTACTCGAAATTAGCGACGAATATCATATATGTCGTTATATCATTAGCAACGGTCTACATAAAGATGCTTATCCGTTTCCATTTTTCAAATAATCATCACTAAATTTTGAACTAAAAAATTAGCAGTGATTAGTTGATATTTTGAAAAATAGCAACAGATAAGTATCGCTATATGGACCGTTGCTAATGATGTAATGACAGATATGATATTCGTTGCAAATTTTGAGTATAAAACTCATTTCGCAACGAATAATATCATCACTATATATTTAACAACGGCTAATTTAGTGTCGGAATTTGAAAAAACAGTCACTATAGCTCAATTTTGTTGTAGTACGGGTCTCATCGATGGTCAGACCGGGTTGATTCGGATTGACCCAATTATGATGGTTTGCTAAATTTTCAAAAATTAAAGGTTTAAATAATGAAATAATGGGGTTTTTATCTATGTGACCTTCTTAACTTATGCAATATAAGTTATGCCCCTCTCTCTTTTGGAATATACGTTGTGTCAATACTTTTTTAGAGTAATTTTCTAGAAGCAAATATAAATAAATGATTGTAATATTTTATTTATATATAATTCTAGAAAATGTGAAACTTTTGTAGTTTTACTCGAAATAGGAAATCATGTCATTCTATTGAAAGATTTGACATTTTTAACGATTATTTCAGTGATATATAAATACATACTTACATGTACGTATCTGGTTTTATCAGTTCAAAAAATCGGTACGACCGGTCTGACCAATAAATTAAGCATGATCTGATTTTTTCTGAGACGATAGGAATGATGACGTCATGCTGACATTATCATCGGTCCGACCGGTTTGGACCGACGATCCGATCCGGTTGGACCGAATCGAAGACTTACCGATTCAATGTCCGATCCGCTTTTTGAAACTTACCTACAAGACATTTAGTTATTTTCTAACTAATTATGTGTATTATAAATTTTAACTCGATGTAGTTAATTTATTGGCTGTTAAGACCACTCTTGATTTAATTAGGATCCAAGCTTGTAAATTCGTTTCACCTTGTTGGAAATTTATTTTACATGTATATATTTTTGGAATTTGCTACATGGGTGATATCTAAACTTTCCAACTACATGTATTTCTTTTAAGTGTTTTTTAGGATTTTTTAAAACGTTGGTTACATTTTCAAAATGGAGAGTTCCGATTAGGGACGACAACGGTCTCATACAGATACGAATATAGGTATAATCATATCCTTGGCCATTTTAAAATACGAATATGAATGCATGTAGATATGAATATTGACGAATGTGAAAAATATGTTACCGCATCCTTAAAAACAAATACGAATGTAAAATGAATACGAATCGGATACGAATAATAATATAAATATTTAATAAATTACTGAAATATACATGTTTAGGATTATTTATACATAAAATAAATATACCAGATATAGTAATTTCACAACAATTATATCAACAATGGCGAATGCAATCATATAATGTTGTTGCATACAGTTATAAACAAATCTTCTATTATGCTTATGTACGAAAACGAATATACGAATATGAATGCGAATATTAACGAATGTCAAAATGATATCCATACTCGCATCCATTTTAATATGAATATGAATGTCAAAATATGCATAAAACGAATACAATAGCAGATCATATACGAATATATTCACGTTCGTTTTCATCCCCAGTTTTCATGATTTTAAAGAATATTTATTGTTGCATTATATAGATGTGTTATAAGTTAGTTACATTATGAATTTAATGTCGGAAGATAAAGCAAGAGATTGTCAGATTATTCATTTAATTTGGCTCTATGAGCTCTTGAGTATATGCTCTTGTAAGGGAAGCCGATCCTCTGCAGTCTTATAAAGTCTGCTGCAATTGATCAAGATCGAGGGTTTATACCCTCAAATAAAGTTTTTTTAAATCAATAAGGATTTGTTCTATTGCGTGAGTTATACAGACGTATATTGATGATGATTGAAAAGGAGAAGTCATCCTCAAGTGAGAATAAAATCATTATATTTGTCACGTTTATAATATCTTGTTGTAAAGATGAGTGTTGTTAAATTTTTTTATTGTAATTGAACATTATTACTTGCTCTTTCTTGTGTCGTTTTTAAGCAATATATTATTGCTTTTTAACAAAAACCTCCATGGATGTATGAATAATATGAATGCAGTCATGGTTTTATACAGATATGTTCAAATCAATAAAAATTATGGAGTACTCCTTGCCTCCTACATATATTACGATATCAAATAAGTTTATTCCATTCGAATTACTGCCAATGGCTTAGTATGCTTTATTATGCTATGACTCCGAGTTATCACTTCCAACATTAACATAATAGGAAAGGTCGTATCGTCACAAGTAACATCGTTCCTTAAATTAACGAAGACCAATTATAAAGGATGAAGACGCTAACAAGAACGTTACGTTGTCGATGTGAAAGATGTTGGGAAGTCTTTAAGATTTTGGGTAAATTACAATTTGGATCATCATCTATGGGTCCGATCCCAGAATGGGTCCGATCTTTAAATTGTAACGATTCGGGTCCCGGGGTCATTAATGTAAGGAACTTTTTGGGGCTAATGACGAGTATGCCCTTGTTTAAAAGTTGGAACCCAACCCCCATTTCCTTCCCAACAAGGGCATATTCGTCGTGAACCTCAAAATTTCCATTTCCTAAATGGTCATGGGACCCGAATCGTTACAAATTAAATATGGAACCCATTCTGAGATCGGACCCATAGATGGGGACCCAAATTGTAATTTACCCTAAGATTTTTAGTATGGTGTGATCAAGGTCCTCTTATGCCATCAAGTCATTGTTACCGAAAAATGTCATTGATGTAGGACAAGTTGACTCCGGTGACAAGTTGGCAATATTTTTCGAGAGCAGACACATTGTTTTGAGAGAAATATGATGTGATCCACGAAGTTATCAATATATGTCAATTTAGATTACTGTGACAAGGTAATCACTCTTGACATGAAGCCATGCTCATATTATGCCTCTTGCGTGAAAATCAATGGATGGATGTGAATTCTTTATGTGTATCATCCTTAATTCTATTTGAGCATTAAAAAAAGACTAGTCATAATTTTTCAACATAATATGGTAAGTTTATTCTAAATCTAAGTTGAGATGAGTCGAAATACAACTGCTCTCAAAGTCTACTTGATGCTCCTTTCCTTTTTTATACATATAACTTGAGCTTGTTGAGACTTGAGATGGATTAAATTTAAGATTCTAATTCTTCTGAGGTACAAAAATAATTAAAATCCATAAAATATTGTATAGCTTAAAGACAATGTTTATCCCCAAACTAAAAATCAGATGTCCTTTGACCTTGTGTGCTTAGATGGTAACTATGAGCTTGATTCGTAATAAATTATCATATATGATAGTTTACAAAAAAATTTTAAAATAAATTAATTCACAAGTTTTAAATACCTTATGGCTTTTATATACACTAATTTTACATCATATTTTATATACAACTTTAGAAAAATTATCATATAATTGCAATTTTCCGAACGACTTTTAAAATATAAAAAATGATTACCCATAATTTTGAGATATATTATTAAAATACATTGTCCCTAGTGATACTCGGTTGTTCATGAGGGGATCCTAGCTTATGGTCTTGGAAGTCCTATGGTGCCCAACAAGTCGGATCTGACAATCGATGTATCAACACCTCTCTCGGTTCTCGGATGTCAACAACTAAATGAATCAACAATCTACCCAGAATCTAAGAAAAATCCAATAAAATGTGCAAGTAAAATTTCTTTTTATTTGAACTCTATAAAATATGTGTGTGGTGAATAAGTGTAGAGTGACGAACCACATAGAACAAATACACAGATAGATAAATAATTATTGTCTATAAAAATAAACAACTATGTTTGTGGTTTTTCAGTTTTTTAATTTTTGTGGATTTTCAAATTAGTTTTATTTTTTATTTAATTTTTATGATTTTTTAAATTTATACTATTTATTTTGTTTTTAATTTCCTGATTTTTACTTCCTTTTATAGATATATAATATATATAACACTAATATGTATAATATAAGTACTATATATAATGTAAATTATATATATAAATTCGGTTAATATAAATAAAAATAATCTTTTATTTTTTAAAGGTTTTAAAATATTTATAAAGTATTTTTAGTAATAATATTTTTAATAATAATATTTATAAAGTATTTTTAAGATTTTTCTTTTATATTTTTTGTGATTTTTGGTCTAAAGTTATATTATGTAGTATATATTTTTGGAAATTTTCAAAGAGTTTTTATAACTTTTTTGAATTTTTAAATTTAGATAGGGAATAAATGACTCCTAATTTAATATTAAAAAATGGAAACTACAAGGAATTGCTAAATAAAATGCACGGCACGAATAAGCACAATACTAGGTATTCACTATAAGATTTCCACATTTTTCCAAGTACAGGAGTTATTAATCACAAATGAAATGCAGATAAACAAAAGACTTGGTAGGGGTATATATGCAATAAAAATTAAAGTACATCTATTACCGTGCAAAAATTCCCAAAGTTTTGAACCGAAATACAATTTTTATATATTAAAATGAAATAAAAGAACCTGGAGGGGGTTCGGTGCAATTTTGCCAACTTATGTGAGGGGCCACATGAGCTGATCTGGCAATGGACTTGGTTGTAATTTACAATAACTACGGTGGCCCAGATGCAACTTTTACATAAAATATTGAACATCTTTAAATACTTACAGGACTGATATAAAATATAAAAGAAGCGGAGGGGATACTTAATAATTTACGCCTTAAAATGCATGTGATCAAAGGGCAGAGGAGCTTCCACATCGCGAGATGGAAGACGGCTAATGGTGTACCACTTTGATTTAATTCAAGGACCCAGATCTGCTTGATCCTACGACGGAGGAGTGTCTTGGATGAACACTTGAATAACCAAGCTCCGTTGAGTTTCGATCAGCCACCTTCATCCTCGTCGATGATCATTCCACATTTCTGGGGCTCGTACATGTCTGCAGGCGCCTACAAAGAGTCAAGGGCCATCGAAGGGGCCCCGGAGGTTCAACCAGTTGGAGCTCTTGTTCTAGATTTGTTATTCACTCCATGTGGCTCGGCTTGGTACAACTCCTGCACAAAAATGTTAAGGACAATGAGAGGATCGTGACTGGCCCTCTCTTGAAGCTAACGTCACAAGGGGTAGCGAGGCAATGGAGGTCCAACAAAAATAGCGGAGGATGACCTCGATGGATCAAATCCTTGCGAGATTCGAGATGAAGAAAAGGGGAATCGATGGAGCATATGGTAAGGATCAAAGATGATGTGGAATCAAGGTCGAAAATGGTCGGGGCACAGAGAATTTGGTGCTTGATCTTAAGGCTCCAAAAAATCTAAAACCTAAAATTTAAACCATTCCAAAGACATATTAATGAAATTAAAACTACACCTAATCTACTTGAATGAAATGCAAACTAAATAACATATCTAGCATCTCAAACAAGCTCTGAGGCTTGGAGTAGACGAGGCATCGTCGGAGGTGCTCTGAAAGCACCTGGATTGCCACATGCCTTGCTTTATCCACACCAAGAAGGGTCTGAGTAGTACATGCTGTCATAAGGAGCTTAACGGAGGGTTCCTAATGGGGTTACAGTAGATCAAGGGTTATCAATTTCAAAAAAAGGGGCGAAGCTTCGATTTTTTACAGGTGGTGGAGGGAAAAAAGGGAAGAAGATTGCGTGAGGTAGGGAGGTGGTTAGAGAGGTCAAAAAAAACTCTTTGATCCACTCCACTATCTAATCACCTTCTCCTTGTCTGCCTATACTTAGGGATATCTTACCCTAAGTATTCGGGGAAACAACCGAATTGTGATTTGTTCATTCCCACCCTTGACCGTCCTTGCCTTGTGTACAATTTGCTATACTTAGGACATACTTTGTCCTCGGTATAGGGGGGATGGTCATCTTCTCGTTCTTTTGATTATTTATTCATTATTCTTTAGACTCTTCAATACTCAATACAAGTTGTGCATTCTCTTTTCTAATATATGACTACAAATGTTAATAGGAATGTTGATATATGAAAACTATGTTACGATATCCTAAAAAATGGATATAGATGTAAATAGATGTAAACAGAATCAGATATGGATTATATTAGAAGAAATATTCTATTCATTAGCATATATATAGGGATTGATGGGGCTGCCCCTACGTTATTTTTTTTCAAAATATCATCAAGTATATTCATCTATATATCCCTTCAATATGTCATTTGAATTTTTTCAGAAACAGAGACTCATATGTCCTCCATCAAGAATATGTCAATTACATCAATTTTTAGACCGTATATCATTTTTAGAAGGAGATTAATATGCAAGACGATTTAACAATACGTATTATTCCAATATATATCATGTTCCTTAAAAAAAAAGTAACAACGTTTTAGAAAGAAAATGTTTAAATCAATGATTTATTGTAGAAAATTGAGATCCAAATACTCATGTTAGTAATATATATGCAATAGTCAAGTAAATGGTTGTTGCGAGATCAATAATACACAAATAATGGCAAGTAATTAACATTCATTTTATTATATGATACGTAATTCGATAATATATATACAATGGTCAAGTAAGTGTTATTGTGAAGTTAGTAAAGCCATAATAAATAGTCAATAATTTCCATATATATTACTACTTTGAATAGAATTCATTAATTTAGAGACAATACTCAAATAATATATATATATATATATATAATTCTTAAGTAATTTGTTGTTGTGTGTTCAGTAATGTATATATCTATGTCATATATCATAGGTTCAGTAATATGTATATAATTCTCAAGTAATGACTACTATGAGATCAGTAATAACAAAGTAATAGTTAGTAAGACATGGACATTGCTCAAGTAAAAATGTAACATATAATTAGTAACATATTCTCTTTCTATATGATTAATATAGAAATAAAGAAAAAGAAGTTATTAAACACATGCACACAATAAAAAATGAATTAGTGAAATTAATGGATTGCTTTGTTGACGAAAAAGAAAAAATATTACAGAATTAAATGCAATGCGCATTACATACACAGTGATATTGCTAACCATTTGTTATGTTATTATTGATCTCGCAATACACATTTACTTGATCATTGTATACATATTACTAAATTCTGTATAAGGTAATAATTTAGATGTAAATTACTTATCATTGTCTAGATATTAGCAATCTCACAACAACCAATTACTTGACAAAGTATATATATATTACTATTCTAGTTTTCGGATCTTAATCTTCTACACGAAATCATTTATTTGATGCTTTCTTTACAAAAACATCTTCCTTTTTTAAGGATACTACATAATTGGAAATATAGTAATTGCTAAATACATGGTAACATATAATTAGAATTATAGTTATTGCTAATACACGAGTATGGCTTAGAATTGGTGCTCACAAGGACGTTAATCGGCATATGGCCCCCTAGATAAGTTCTCTCTCTCTCTCTCTCTCTCTCTCTCTCTATATATATATATATATATATATATATATGAATATAGATAGATAGATAGATAGATTGATAGATAGACACACATTAATACATCCATACATAGATAGATAGATACATACATACATACATATAGAGGAAAGGGATCCTATTCCATAGGATAGATAACTTATCTACTCCACTTTTAGTTTTGCCATTTTTTATTTTTTATTTTTTGAAAAATACTTCCATGGATTTTCATAACTATATCCCTCTAACATGTCATTCAAATTTCGTCAGAAACGGAAACTCGTGTGCCCTCCATCCCGGATAGGTAATTTTAACGGTATCAAATTTGCTGAAACCTATTCTGGATGGAGGGCATATGAGTCTCTGTTTCTGACAAAAATTGAATGATAGAGGGATATAGTTATGAAAATCTATGTAAGCTTTTTCAGAAAAAATGAAAAAATAAAAGTGGAATAGGTAAGTCACTTACTCCATTGAGTAGGATTTCTTTCCTCATATATAAATAAATACACACACGCGCATACACACATATATGAGGAAAGGAATCCAAATCCATGGAGTAGATAACTTACCTACTCTATTTTCATTTTTGCCTTTTTTGAAAAATAATTTCATAAATATTCATAACTATATCTCTTGAATACGTCATTCAAATTTTGTCAGAATAGAGACTCTTATGCACTCCATACAAAGGTGATTTTAACGGTCTTAGATTTGTTGTAATCGACATGTTCTAGATGGCTGGCATAGGAGTCTCTGTTTCTAATAAAATTTGAGTGACATATACGTGGGATATAGTTATGAAAATTTATGGAAGTATTTTCAAAAAAAAGTGACAAAAAATGAAAATTGAGTAGGTAAGTTACCCACTCCATGGAGTAGAAACCTTTTATATATATATATATATATATATATATATATATATATATATATACAGAGAGAGAGAGGGGGGGATGGCGTTGTCCCCTAAGGGGAGCTAACTTGTCTCTCCCGCAACATTTTCCTATATTTTAATTTTTTTTTGAAAATGTCTTCCGTGAATATTCATCATTATATATGCCTAGATTATGTCATTCAAATTTCATGCGAAATAGACTTCTACGGCCTCCATCTAGACTGTCATTTTTGAACGATTGCAAAATTGTTGAAATCGACCACATCTGGATGGAGGTCGTAGGAGTGTCTATTTCACACGAAATTTGAATGGTATAATATAGAAATATAATGATGAATATTCATGGAAGAAATTTTCAAAAAAATTAAAAACATGGGGAAAATGGGGCAAAGGAGCTAAGTTATCTCCCCCTAGGAAGCAACCCCATTTTACACACACACACACACACACACACATATATATATATATATATGTGTGTGTGTGTGTGTGTGTGTGTGTGTGTGTGTGTGTGTGTGTGTGTGTGTGTGTGTGTGTGTGTGTGTGTGTGTGTGTGGATTGTGTGCATCTGTCCATGTTAAAAGAAGGGATTTTTACCTGGAAGTTGTCTTAAACTTTGCCAATTACCACATCGACCTTTGAAACAACGTATATCCCCCTTGTCTGGTCCCACAACCCCTGCCATTAATTTGAGATTTCTTGGGTTAACTTGCATGGGTTTAGGATTAGGTTAATCAAACTGCATAATACCCAACGGTAGGATTTTCCTCCTCTCTCTCTCTCTCCTTTTTTTCTCCTCCCTCTTCCTTTCCCTTTCGACGGTGGAAAGGTGTAGCAGCGAAGATGTTAGGAGCAAGTAGGGACTACTGGAGCATGAGGAGAAGCTGTTGGAACACCTCGGGGTCTTTGCATCCCATGAAGAACTCATGCGCAACACCTCATGAGTGGCACGTAGAGAGTTGTCGAAGTCGGGCCGTCATAGGGGATGCCTAGGCCGGCGAAGGCGGAGTGGATGAGGGGTCAACCAAAATCCTCTGAATGATAACGATGGTTCCAGAAGGGCCAGAGTCACACAACATGAGATGGTAACCCGGAGATGCATGATAGAGATACCTCGTGTGAAGGCATGTAAACTGAGAGGAGATCCGGGTGTGTGATTCTCGGTGTGAAGGAGGGTTGAGTGTGCAAGTGCCTGTGGCAAAGCCGTGGGCTACACACACAGGAGGTGCATGGCAAGAGTGTGCATGCGGCAGTAGGATGTGCACGGTTAGGGCCCACGAGGCGACGATGGGAGAACCGTCTAGCTTAGTCACTCGCCCTCGATCCAAAGAGTCCGGTCTAGACCCACCCCTCCTCTTCTCGACAAGTCGAGTTCAGGAGTAGCGCTTGACGGGTCAGGCTCGCGACGCGTAGGCTCTCAGGAAAGCGACTAAGCTATTTTTATTATTGATTTATTAGTAGGTCCAATTATTGTTCTATAGGAACAGGCAATTAATTAAGTGTGGGGATCCTACTAATTACGGCACAGTCAAGCAGAAAATCCTAAATCTAGGGGCTCGAGAAAAACCGCTAAAAACCGTAAAAGGCAGTAAAAAGGAAAGAAAACAAAGCCGCGTAAAAAGCCGCGAAAAACTCCTAAGGGTCCCCCGAGCACACCGGTGCTCGGCGAAACAGACCCACTAAGTGTTCAAGCACAGCTCCAAGTCCAGTCTGAGTCCCTGTATTACTACAACAATAATAATCAAATAATCCTAATCTAACCTCACCCACTCAACTCTCTCTCTCTCTCTCGCTCTCTCCTGCGGCTCCGTGCAGAAGGGAGCCGCCTCCGAGTCTCGCGGTTGCGTCGGCTTCTCGAAATCGGCCGCCTCGATCCTCGGGCCCTCGCAAGAAAAAGAACAGAGTGGTCAGACCAAATTATTATAGAAAATATCAGGAATATATATATATATATATCTACAGAAATCTATACAAAAAGCTGCGAAAAGAAAAACCGTGGAAAAACTCAAGAAAAACGACTACTAAGCCGTGCTCCCCGGCAACGGCGCCATTCTGATGACACACCTGACCACTCGAGTATAAGGTACTAAAAATAGGTCGTCGCGACCCAAGCGATCAGTCGATGTCGATCAAGAAAAAAATGAACCACTCGAAACAGATAAAATCAATAAAATCACGAGATAGCGGTCCTGCTATGTGATTAACCTGGTATAGCACCCAGGGTCGAACTCAAGGAGAACGGATTGGCCTCTCGGCCTACGAAGTAGTCAAAATAAAAGAGAAAATCTTTTTAGTGGTTTTTAATTTGTTTTTATATTTTTTTTGGATTTTTAAGTAATTAAGAAAATAAAGAAGAACAAGGAAAAGCACACTTCAACAATTTATTCAAAGCATCAAAAATCAATCAAAAATTGGAATAAAAATATTTTTTTGTATTTTATATTTTGCAGTGTTTTCAGTGAATTTTTGAGAATTTTCTGATGTTTATTTTATTTTCTAAAAATCAAATAGTGAAGCAAACAGTGGGTACTGTCCAGCCGAGCCAAAAAGCCCTAAATAAAATATCTAAGGGCTTAAAATGGCCTGAAGGTAATTTACCTTTTAAAGGAAAATTTAGGTACCAATTTATTATTTTTGGGTTTTTAATTTTTTTACTAGAATTTTTATGGGTTTTTGAGTGTTTTTAAGTTTTTAGTGGTTTTCAGTGGTGAAAAATAGCCAAAATTAATAGAAAATCAAACTAAGCAAAACAAATAGTGGACAAATTTTTTGTAATTTTTGGACACTATTTAATATTTTTTTGTGATTTTTAAAGTTAGACAGTAGCAAAACTGATTGTTTTTGAATTTTTAAAAATATCAAACGAGATCAAAAATGTCCTCAAAAATCCTCGAAAATCCTAAACCATGGCAGGAGCCATGTGTCAAATTTTCGTTGGATTTGGAGGTGATTTGATATTTTATTCAAAAATAGAGATAGGGCACAGTGCACAGGGACCAAAGTGCAAATACCCAATGTTCTGGGGGGTCCTGGTGCAAAATACCCAGCAAAACACATGCCAAGCGCGTGCCTGGGGCACTCAGGGGCCCAAATGTAAGAAAAATAAGTTCCGAGGGCTTATTGGTAACAAGTACCAAAAGTCCAAGGGCTTATCTGCAAATAACCCAAAAAATATCGCACATGCTCAAATAAATCATGCACAGGGGTATAAATGCAAATATCTAAAAACTTTCATTCATTGAATAACATCCAGAACTATAAGGGTATCTACTGCAAATAACCCAAAGAAATCACGTGTCGAAGCACGTGTTCACAACTGGCAGGGGTATAAATGCAAATAAACTAAAGCTCAGGGTCCAATGTGCAATTTAACCTAAAACTAAACAATTGATTTTAACATTTACAGGACTAAAACAAAATAAACATAAAAGCGAGGCCTAAGGGTAATTTACCCTTTATTAAGCGGGGGCGTTGGATGACTGCCACGTGGCTGATCGTATGGTGTGGAAGCGAAGTGGCTGGTGATCCAACGGCTGCGGTCGATCCTCCAAAGATCGGGCGGTGGAAGCAGCTCTTCAAACGGATGGACAAGATGTGATCTGGAGCGGGAGGCGACGATCAACGGTAGCTGGAGGTCCTGGACGAACAGGCGGCCGGCGAACTTCGCCGGCCTCGTGGAAGCGACTCCGGCCTCCTCTGTTGCGCCTAAGTATCGGAGAAGCTCCGATGTGGCTGTGCGCAGCTGCTGATGCTCTCCGATGCCCCAACCGAGCTCGGGGGAGCTCCGACGAGGGTGGCGGAGGCGAGACTCCTGGTCTGAACGGGAAAGGCCTCAGATGGCCTTTGCTGGACCTGCAAAGTATCTCAGAAGACTCGCGGGTCGAGGGCAAAGTGCCTCGACCCAGTTAGGCGAAGTGGGGGTGGCTGGTGCGTCGAGACGGCGGGCTCCGGCGAAGGTGGTGGACGGAGGAGCCCGGTTCCCAGCTCCTGTGCGAGCTGGGTTGAGTGAGTGGGTGCAGAAA